>VXBU01002232.1:45761-123187 GCA_013400315.1 Bombycilla garrulus
TTCTGACTGAATGATTAAATCTAGTTTCAATGAGGATGGCAATAGCACTTACTTCACTGAAAATTAAGACTATTTTACAGATTCGATTTCCTGTGTACTTCCTTTCAACCATATCTGTTGGACTGACCTTTGGTGTAATAATGATGTGTAAAAATAAATATTTTTGTTATGACTAAGTATATTGGTCTGAACATAAGACTGTAAGTCAAGAACAAATTTACTCTGTGGTTTGGACCTGAATCAATGAGAAATTCATTCAGTTTCCCTCAAAATATAAGATATGTCCTATTAGCTTAGACAAACAATCTGTCTAGACTGTTTATCTGTATTTTTTTGTCTCCAATGTTTGCAATTGAACATGTTGTTTAAGGAGAGCACAGTGAGTGTCTGCTACTGCAGTCCATTTCTTTCATGCTTTTCCAGCATCTGTATTCATTGGATAAAGTACCCAACATTGGACTACTCCTACCTTTCACCCATCCGGCTTCCTTTTACTTGAGAATCATTTTACGGTCCTGATGTCCAGAACTATGTCTGACGCATTTTTAAATCCCTCGTAACTACAAATTCCAGAGGTTCACTACTTGGTGTATCAAGGAAAACAAAAGAAAAACCGAACAAACCAACAAACTCAAACCAATATCCAACCGAAACTAGAAATCTCTCTTTCATAATTTTTAAATTAATCTCCAACTATTTTCAACTATGTGAAAAATGAAGTTGGACCTAAGCAATAATCTGAGACCTGAATGTCCCCACAATTTGGTATTTATGGTTTCTGAATCAGTATGATGGGCTGAAGCAAACCCTGCAGTATGGATTAGAAAGTCAGGAGGGAATTTTCAACCTTTAAACTTGATAATAGGTCACAATACTTTTTCTGTCCACAAGGAATCAAGGGCAGCACAGGGCAATACACCTCTACTTTGTTATACGTAAAATGGGACCTAGAGAGCAAGGACAGCAAATACAGATAGACTTAAAATTGGAAGTAATTTTCATATAGGGAAAAAATTACTAGAAAAAAATAGAAGTTAGTGGACACCTTTCCCTTGGGAAATGTGAGTGTTCCACTTATGTTGGAAGAGTCAGATGTGCAACTACAGGAAAGGGAACGTCTGTCTGGATAGAAAATCCTCAGAAAATATACAAGAATTACATCCTATTGTAAGCTTAAAATTAATCTGTCTAAGAAGCAAATACCATATGGGAATGTACATGCAAGAGAATGGGTTGGGGTGTTTTTTTTCTGCCCAGCACAGTCAGTTTTGAAATACCATTTTTTAGTGCTGAGCATCATCTTTCAATGAACCCCTGGATAAATGTTATTCAAATGACAGTTAAAGCGTAACTTTGGAAAACAAGAATTTATAAAGACTTTGAAAACACTGATCTTATTTAGCTTAAAACTAGAAGATTATGTGAGTAAGGGTAATTGTTCGAATCTGTAAAAGGCTATTTTAAATAGGAGAAAAGAATTGATTTTTGTAAAGAAACCCTATTAAGAAAAAATGAGGATCATTACAATAATGCCTTTACACTATTCCGGGTTTGGAAGTGAACTGACCTCCATACTGTTTGACAATTTTTTTAAGGTTTTAATAGTTCAGCACTTTACATTTGTAGGGTTTGGCATATTCCTAATTTCTAGAATAGGCAAAATATTGAACAGAAAGTTTGAAGCACTGAAGGAAAAGAGAAGGAACGCAGCAGATATATAAGTGAAGAGGAAGTATACAGGAGCAAAATCGGGGAAAACTGCATCTCTTTACAGAAAATTTTTTCTGCCATTGTTTTAGAAATTATATAGAAATGTCTCTTGAATTTATTTGGGACCATCTTGCCCTGCTATACTACCAAATTTTGTAAGCATAACTGGGAAGAAAAAGATTTTGAATATGCTATCTCACAGCTTGTCACTTGGAAAACTATTGCAGGAAGGTATGTATCATGCTAAGTGATGTTTAGTGGTCATGTGCTGTTAGCTCCTAATATTTCTGTTGAATCTAAGACTGTTTATTTAGTAACATGGCTTCAGCTATACACAGTTTAGATTGTGCACAGCTTTCAATGAAGAGGCAGCATAAATTTGCAATCAGTCATTTTATTGTTTATAGTCAGAGGTTATAACAATGAACATTGTTAGTTTACAGGATGTTAAATTAATATTTAGGGATACCTGTTGTTGCGTGAGACCTTACATCACAAGAGGGAAGAAAAACTATGGTAAAGAGAAAAATCATAAGTCAGATGAATAAAATGTGGGCTAGGGCTTTCTCCATTCTAAGCTTTAGAGATGTGTAATTTTTTTTGTTTAATTCAAACACTTTTCTTGAGATGGAGCCTGGTGCTGTCCACTTCTGCATCATACTAACCCCTTATTATACCAAGGGTTGGAAGGGTTTTACACTGTTGAAGTTATTTAGTCTGTAACACAGAGAAATTCTAATGTTGGATGCCAGTGGTTTTGATTTTAACAGTTTAAAAAGGGAATCCCTGAGAACAAAGAAATCCTAATAATCCTGTAATCCTTGAATATCAACTGGTGTCAAAAAGCTGAATTCTAAGGATTCTTGTCTTGTTAATTAATTTTCAAAAGGGACCAACTTTTATACTAAACAAAAGAGAAATTTCTAGATAACAAAGTGGAGGCTGCTAGGTCAAGCATTGCAGAAAATGATCTTGCAGCACTGATGTCTTTCTCATTGAACTGAAGTTATTTGTCCTGGCAATAATGTGAATGAATGGATAAAACTACATTTCAGGAGTCCTAGCTGGAAGTTTGGTGTAGAACAGTTTCCCATGGGGTTTTACAAGTGAGGATGTCTGATCAAAGCCAAGGAAAATATTTCAGTTGCTATTGATGATCTCCAAGCCACCATGCTTTGATCCTTTTCTAGGATTATATAAGGAAATACTAAATGAGGGCCCATACCAAGATAAAGATAGGGTTTTAAATGTGCTTTTGAGGAGTGAGGACATTATTCTCATAATCAGTAAAACTGGTAGTACTCCTGAATATTTCCATTAAATTTTGTTTTATACAAATAAGAAATGTAGAGAAATAGACTACAGCCTCAAATCCATTGTATCCCCCTTTTTCATTCTCTAAGTCTTCTGTAAAGCTGGTTGCCTTGAGAAGATAAGCAATATGAAAATAAATGTGTAATAAAACTTGGATTGAATGATTCAATGGCAGAAAATGTATCAGTGAGTGGTTGTTGTGTTCAGTTTGGCACCGAATCTAAATTATCTTTTCTTTTTTTTTTTCCCTTAACATTTACAGCTAATTTACAGTATCTACACCAGACACTGATATTTTACACATTGATCAATACCCTATTTTTTATTTTTTTTTAAGCATGAGTGGAAGCATGGTAGAGTTGCACCTGTGAATGGCACTTTCACAGTCCACAGTTTTTTGAGTTGGTGCACACAGGGAGTAATATTTTCTACCTTTGAGATTTACACAAAACATACATTCCACTGAAACTTACCAGTAAGACTGAGGTGTATTAAAACAAAAACAAACCATGGCATCTGATTTTAAATCTTGGGTATGCCTTTCTCTGTCTGTTTAATAGGAGAATGAAAAGGAGATTGCTTTAAACCAAACACAGTAATTTAAATAAAAAGATAATGGATATTACATTCTGTGAAAAGAAAACACTTTTTAGCATTTAATTCTACAGTAAGCAAGTAAACCTCATTATGAAAGAATGCTTCCGATTTTTCTTGCTGCTCTTGACTCTCGTCTGTTTCCTACTCCCAGCTCACATCTCTTGCAGCAAGCTTTCACACTGCTAACAAATGGATAGGGAACAGGCATTGAAATGCATCTGTGTTTCAGAAACAGAATGTCTCTGAAAGGAACACATCAGGTATTTCTGGACACAGGAGAGGAGTATTCTTGGCAGAGGTACGTTACACCAACTTGAACAAGGGATTGGGGCCTGGATTTTTAAAACTCATTCTTAAAACAATATTAAAAGAATTAATTTGAAAGAATCTTACTTCTGACATGAAAATTGGCAGGTTTTTTTTATTTATCAACAGTAGCTATTGTTGTCATTGAAGCATACAGGACAGTAAGGTCCAGAGCTGTGTCTGTACACTATTAGCATATCTCTCTAGTCATCTGTGTTTATAAGGTCAGCTCACTGTTAGTGTACACAGTGTCACTTAGAATTTTAAATTAATTGTTCTGTAGGCTGATTTCTACTTAATTTGAAAACAAGAGGAGAAATATTAACCATTAGGTGGTGGAGAAAGTACAGAATATATTTGAATTTGTAAACCTTTAAATTAGCCATCTGTTCTGGGACAGAGAGAAATACAGTCTAGATTAAGGAAAACCTTGGTGTCCCAAAGCCAATGGAATATTTATATGTCTGTACACAGAACATATAAACTATCATAGATTTCAACCACTTTCTTTCTAGTCAAAACTAGATTAGACTGAGACTTGAGCCACCGTGGCTATGATTACTAGCTTTCAAATATGACACTTTAAACTTGCTATACAGGGCAGTTGGTGGAAATGCTCTATTACATAAAAGCCTTTGATCCCATGATGGATCTATGAATTGTGGGGGGAAGAATGAAAGTGCTGGAGAACTGGGGAAATAAATAATGAAGCCAGCTGATATTATGATGGCACAGCAGGAGCGGTAGGTTTCATCCTGGTTTGTGATTTAGTTATGCAGCTTTTCCTTGCACAGCACTCACTTATTGAAATAATATTATTTGTGCCTGTTTGTCAGGCAGGTTTTAATAAAGGGCTGCGAAAGAACTTCCTCTCTATACCAGTCTGTGGTGCTTTTGAGAGATTTTTAATATGTTTAAACGCAAATCAGTAATGCTGTATTTCTATTTAGATGGATTTTGCACCCTGGACTATGCTCTCTTTAGGCTTTAATCCTATGCTTTGATCTGAGGGGCAGTGAGAGTCCAGTGAAGAACAATGGCCTTTTTAATTTATGTATGCTATTTTGTATCTTCATAGCTGTTCTGCTTAACTTCTACCCCATCTTTATTTCATTGCTTTACTCCGTCTTGGAAGTATTTAGAAAAATGTTAGTGCTTTGATAATTTTCTAATGACCATACAACCTCTTAAAATATAGCTCTGTTTAAACTTTAGATTTCATTCTGATTGCAAATTAAGTGATGACTTTCTAGCATCAAAATAGTTTTGTAGCAGCATGCTGAAATACCATCTTTGAAATGATAACAAATAAATGAAAAAAACCCCAGGAGGTACCTGAGAGCCTGCTAGAGACACCTTTATGTATAACTCCAGAATGTCACTCCCAGAATAGTAACATAATGGGATTCCCAAAGAATAAGAGCAGTGTAACATGAGCAGACTGCCAGCATCTAGTCAAGGAGTCAGGGATCTGCCCCCACAGTTGGTTCCCATATAGTCTAATTACCAAAAGATGTACACAAGTGATGCAGAAATCAAATTAAAAGCTTTTTAAATAATTACACAAGGTTCAATAATCAAGCAAAAAATAAGAGTATGGGGAATATAACATTTTCCTTTTGCATAGATGAGATTTGAGCAGGCTGTGGAGTGTTACTTTGATAGCAACGTGCATTCTTTTTAAACTTTTAATCACAGTGTAACTGGAACACAGGATCTGTGCTCAGTTTTATTTAGGGCTCTGAATGGGGTGTTACTTCTCTTTGAAGATGGCTCCAAAACGTCATTGATAGGAAGGCTACAAATAATTATGGTGCTCTTTGGATTACTGTTTCTAACATGGCAAAATCTTTTTTTCTGCAGCCAAAAATAGCCGCATACTGTCTTAAGTGAAGCTGCCAATGCTGCTCAACTGATTAGGGTTCACAAAAATCTTCCCGCATGATTTTTCTGTGTGAGTTTTACCGAACTTCACCCCTTGGCTTCCGAGCCAAACGAAACGAGCCGGGCTCTTCGCTTTTTCCTCGGGGCTGGGACCTGCCGCGGGCTTCATCTTCGCGGAGCCGAAGTTCGGGGCTGGACGAGCCCAGCTCTGCGGGACCTGGCGCGCTCGCCTCCCTTTCCCGGCAGAGCCGCGGCGCGTCCCGGGCAGCCTCCTGCCCGCGGTGCGGGGCGATCGCTCCCCGGGGCGCCGGCGGCCGGCGGCGCCGCGGCGGCAGCAGCATTGGCTGGAGGAGGAGGAGGCAGAGGTGGCGGAGGAGGAGGAGGAAGGCGNCGCGAAGGGATCTCCCCGGCTGTGACCGGCCGCTCGGTCCCGCTCTGCTGCTCCCCGGCTCTCTCCCTCTCCCTCCTTCCCTTCCCTCCTCCTTCTCCTCTCTGCGCTTTCCACCTCCCCTGCTCCTGAGTGAGCGCAGCCTCGGATGTCCGGTTTCCTGGTGGGTTTTTTACCTGGCAAACTCTGGATAACTTCGGTGAGAATTTGCAAAGCGGCTGGGAAAGTTGGAAACTCCCCTGCAGGCGCATAGGAGCTGCTGCTACCGCATCTTCTCCATCCCACGGATTTTACTGCCTTGGATATTGCGAGGGGAGGGAGGGGGGAGAGGACAGCGAAAGAAGCGGGGCAGAGGAAAAGAAGGAGCCTCATAATTTCGGCTGCATTCCTCCGAGCGCCCCGCGGCCCCGCTCCGCGCCCGCTCTGCCATCCCTGCACCATGCACTTGCTGGAGGTGCTCTCGCTGAGCTGCTGCCTGGCTGCCGGCGCCGTGCTCCTGGGACCCCGGCAGCCGGCCGCTGCCGCCGCCTACGAGTCCGGCCAGGGCTACTACGAGGAAGAGCCCGACGCGGGGGAGGCAAAGGTAAACCCGTGCCCCCGCTGTAGGTGCCAGCTCGCTCCTCTGGGTATGTGGCCGCGAGTCCCTTTGAACGGACGGCTTGGGAATTCCACCAACGAAAAGACGTGGGAGAAGCCTTTTGAAGGGGGGTGGGGGGTCCTTAAAAGTGGGGGAAAGAATTTTTTTTAGAAGTGTCTGAGTTTTCGGGGTCGCTGGAGGGCGGGCTGCGCGGGGAACAGCTGCGTTTGCAGAGAGCTGCGAAACACCTGATGAGCAGAGGCGGCCCCACGGGCTGCGCTCCTGCCGCGGAGCGGGGAGTGCCCGGCGGGGAGCGATCATCCCGGCCCCGCTCTCCGCGGGCAGCGGCCCCTGGGCTGCGGCTGATGCCGGCCCTGGCAGCGCCGAGCCCCGCGGGCGCCTCCGAGCGGGGTCCTGCGCTGGGGAGCGCGGAGGGAGCGCGGGTTGAGAAGAGCTCAGACAGCAGCTGGGCACGAGAATGAAGCGGCCAGGGAGGCGTGGGAGGACGATGACAGCAAACCCCTAGACTTTCCATTTGTTGAAAAGTCTCTTGGAGTTACTGACGCTTTGGGTGAGCTGCTGCTGCGTGACAGAGTTGACGGGAGGTGTAAGGTGACGCTCTAGTCTGAAAACCTTAGTTCTGTCCAGACGCATGGTGAAGGTTGGGCTTAAATACTCGGATTCCAGACACAAATAGTTAAAATTCTCGGTTAATTTTTGTTTGCATATTAAGTTTCGTAACATAAAACTCAAGTACTTTTGGTACTTGTGGTTATGCAGTTTCTGGTATGCTGATGCATAAAAAAGATGCATAGTATGTGGTTGTATAAGCATGTGGCATTGTTAGGAAGACCTTTGATGTGTGTCTTACCCTCATCTCATTCTTTTGAAGATTTCTGACATACTTATTGAAAGCAATCATGACCTACCTCATTCATTATTCATTTCAGTATGGGGCAGAGAGAGAGTTGTGTGGATTAAGATTTAAACTAATATTCTGATTTTTTTTTCCTCCTCCTATGCTTTTTGCTTTTCTGATTAAAAGTCTGGGAGATTTTACTATGTGGGAAGTGAAGTTTTGATAGTATACATTAGCTGCGCTTTAGGTATGCAAACTGTTGTAGACCATACATTGTACACAGAAGTCATACTTTCATACTTTTCAATTAGCAATCTGCATGGGAAAGTTTACTGATTATACTGTAGTCTCTCTGAAAATATTTTAACTACAGCTGAATGCTTACATTGCAGTAATCTGAGTGCAAATGTGCCATTTGTGATCATATTGCTTGAAAGTCTATGAAGTGTTTTTCACACTTAAGTACTTAAAAGTAAGAACACAAAATCAAGTCAGCTAGCCACTCTTACCACTTGGACTATTTAAAAAAAATAAAAAAAAAAATAAAAGGAGAGAGAATCAAAACTTAGTGGAGGGTAAAAATACCTCAACTCCTTCCAACCCATGACTGTAAGTCAGTTATTTACTGGGTGAAACTGGCATTTGAGTTGTAAAGCTTCAGAATAGCTTTTGCTGGAAAGGTAGAAAGAATCCAAACTGGAGCACAGCACTTATTTTGTGTACTTAGACTGCTGAGGTAGAACAGCTGATAGTGAAGGTACTCTCCTCGGTGATGCTTTGTGTTCCCATGCATGTGGTGTGGAAAGTTACTCTGTTTCTTGAAGAAACCTCAAAGTCTTTGGGAGCTGCCACTGTACTGCATTGTGTATAAGTGCAAGTGCTCCCTGGAAAAAGAGGAACTGTCAGCAAACCAAAAGAAGGGAAGGTCCAGAGACCAGGGAGTGGGATAGAATGTGTTAAGTGATTACGTTAATAGGAAAACGTTTTTGCGTCTGGCTACTGCTGAGTAGTAAGTAGAGAAAGATTCTGGATCCAAGCAGACTTAGTCATGTTGCAAGTCTTTAGTTGTGAATTTTTTGCTTTTGCTGGAACCGTTTGAGTGAGTGAGTACTGCACATATTTGTTTCTGTGAACGTTGAGATGAATATCTTAAGTAATTAAGAAAGGATTAAATAAGTAAACTGCAAATTATTGTTTCAAGGAAAGTATGATTATATTGTCAGTGTAAAGTCATCTGCTTGAACTTCGTTAACTTCAAAGAAGTTAATAGATGTTATGTTTTTACTTCCCATCAAGATGCCATGCTGCTGCATGTTAAACTGACGCCTAAGTGCTGGTCATACAGGCCTTTGGTTCAGCTCTTTATACAATACATTTATTTCTTTCCAATTCTATTTTAAGAGCTTTAATTTTAGAAAACACTTTAAAAAGTGTGAATTTGAGGCACCTCCAACATAGGAGCAAAAGCTGGCCAGAAAATAGGGGTATTGTGTTTTTAAGCAGGTAATTTTCACGTATTAAACTTGTCTAGAGATTTGCAGCAACTTGGAAGTGTTACAGATATAAATAGTAGTAGTAGTTCTTCATACACAGCTCTTGCAAGGGCATGTTCTGCAGCAAGTGGGCACTGATAAGCTTGTGCAACACTGCCTCATCCCTCTCCACTCCTAACCCCCACCCCCTATTTTTTTTTCCCAGCCTAAGGGTAAAGTTCGTTATTTAACAAGCTTTCAGGGCCCAGATTAATACTTTTCACTTGAACTGTCAGCTCAGTGGGATGGGAATGAACCCCGCCCGTAAATCACCTCTTGCGGATTTCCTGCAGCGCAGGGGGTTGTCCCGAGGAGCTGACCCCCTGGCAGCCACTCCCCGCTCCTCCCGGCGGGGCAGGAGGGCGGGCGGCCCTGGCCCCTCTCTCCATCTGGGTGGCGTGTTGCGGAAGGCAACCTGGTACTTCAGTTGCCTCCCTGCTCCAGGCGGGCCCGGGGGAATCAGCCCTCCTGCCCCAAATTTTACGCCGTTTGGCAGGGACCCGCCGCCCCGCAGGGATGCTCGGAGCAGCTGCAGCAAGGGGAGGGTGAGCTGTTTTTCCACACCGGTGGCTTGAAACTTTAGCTCCTTGTACTGTCTTTGAGTGTTTTAATAACTCTTATAATATGTTTGATCTCTGGCTTTTGTTCGTTAGGGAGTTTTGAATAGGGAACGTGGGGTGAGTGTACACTGTACCTGGGCGAGTATTATTTAAAAGAAATAAATAATTCATTATTGTTTCTTTGTTGAAAGTTTTAATTAACTGAACTAAGTTCATTCTGAGCAGGAATTAAACTTCTTACGTTATTGAAATGAAGGTGTGGCAGCAGCATGTACCTAGACTTCATTAATGACAATGAGGTAACAATAATAGGAATAGGTCATTATGGTAACAATACCTGGAACAAAACCACGCAGCTGGCAGGGTTTGCCATAACTGCACCATCATTTTTTTGCATAGTCTTTCCAATTATGTGACTATGCAAAAGCAATATTGGCCGATAGTCCCATGTAGTTTGAAAAGGTTTAAAACTATATTTATGGAAAGATTCTTCAATTTGTATTAGAAAGGGAATAGCAAATTAAAATGTATTTGCTTGTTCTAAAGCGCATCCATGAAAATTTCACTGGGGCCTCTTTACACAGACAGCAGTAAAGTACAGAACAGTTTGTGCTGTGATTCTGTGATTTGTGGTTTTTTTGCAAAGTAAGTACATGTGCTTACTTGAGCTGTATTTTTCTTGGATGGTACCCAAAATGCACCTTTTATATTTTAGTATTGTAAAATTATTTCAAATTTGACCTAGTCATACAGTGCTGCTCATTGATGGCTACCAGAGTTCAAATACTATCAGCGGGAGTGTGAGGAAAAGCAGTGTGTCAGTTTCCCGGGTTTCCTGCTGTCTCTGTATCTCCATGGTATAATCTCAAACCCATTAGCTTTATGGTCACCTGTAAATTTATCAAGTGCTTTCCTCTGTGTTCCATGCACAGATGAGAGATGAGGCTGCCTTATCTGTTCTGAAAATAAGTACTCACCTCACTCCCCGTACTTAAGCAGTGCTAAACTGAGCACGTAGGGAGAATGCTTTTTCTTGCTGCTGCTGTTTAGTCTCCTGCAAATTTTCTTGTGTGTAGCTACTCTCTTTTCAGACACATGAACACAAAAAGATGCTGGCTTTTTTAGAAGCATTTGTAGCAGATGCAACAGGATGAGCATTGGTAGTAGTAATTATTTTAAAGACTGAGCAATGCTTCTGCAAACATAGATGTTAAACTTTAGTCTAGCCTTCTGTGTGAGTAAAGTACAGTACTAAGCTCAAAGAGCTCACTGCGCTTTCTAGCTCTTGGAGTGCATTCCTGGGTGTCTAGTGTAAGCATGCTAGTGTGCCTGGGAGGGACTTCAGCTGTTTGTCAGCAGCAATCCCATGCATTTAGGAAGGTTATAAAGAACTGTGGAGGTCCTTTTAACTGCAGTGTTTAGAGGCATACAGGAGCATCCCATCAAAAGTATAGTTATTATACCCACTTAGGTTTTGTGTATTCAACGCCTGTTTTTCAAGGGTGTATATCCACTTATTTTAGTAAAAATAAACCAAGACTTAGACTTCAGACTGTTTTAGCTAAGGGTGATGGTAATAATATTCTCCCATTGATGCCCTGCATGCAGGATAGAAAGTCTGTCAAGAACTTTGTGTTCAGCTGCTGCTTTTTTGAATGTGGTCAGTGATTCATTAAAAAAAAAAAAACTTTGGAAAAAAGGGAACATAACTAAAGTCACACTGGTTTCCTATCAAATGTAATATCCTGTTTAATGGAAAAAAAATATGTTACAGCTGTTTGTAGAAGGAGTTATAAGAAATTCCAAGCAAGATTGTCCCTTGAAAGTTGCAAGTTCTTTCAAAGACTAAGTTGCTTCTTAGGAGTTTTGTTTGGTAAAGTATTGAATTTTGCTTAGTGAGTAGGATAGGTATGATTGTTTTCCTTATCTGTTATAAATGTTTATTACTTTTTAAATATTCAGAGTGATAATGTAATACCAAATTCCCCTGCATGTAAATATGTATCTACTCCAAAGACACTAATGGCTGCATAAATTGCACCAGAATTTTAATTTAAAATATTGGTAACTTACGGGAGTGTGGGTGATTGTTGAATTTGTCAACTTGTTTGTCTTGGTTTGTGTTCATCTGTCTCCAGAAGTTCTTTCAGTGACAATATTTGTGTTGCTCTCCCTCTTTGTTGCATTTCAGACTTTAGTTAGGAAATAGCTATGCTGTAAGTAATTTATTTGTTCTTCTGTTCTTCCATTGTAATAATAAATCAATCCCTTTAGCTCTGGAGTGGTTTGTTAGGTTTTTTTCTTTTGAGATTTCCTGACTTGTCTAAGATAGCTGTAACTCCTTACAAGTATTTAGAGACTGCAGTTGCCAGTGGAAGGAATACATATTCTAGTAAGAAGCTCCTTTTTAGCAAAGTAACCAAGAGAAATTGTGTTCTTTGGGGAAGAAGGAGAAAACATGGGGAAAGCTTCTGATAAGGAGGGGGAAAAAAATAATAGCAGTTGGTGTATTTGACTGTATTGTAGTTTTTATTGGGTGTAGATGAGCGTGTATCTGCAGCTGACTTTTGGGATTTTAGTTATGGTTAACTTCAATGAAAAAAATGATTGCTTGGGGAAGTTAATGACATCAGTTACCTGACACTGCTGTCACCCTAAATTCTGTATTACTCCATAGTGTTCACATAATGACTTTACCTACTCAATGACAGTTTTCTGATAGCTTGATCTTGAGAATGCAGCTTAAAAAACTGTTGAAGGCATTTTATATCTTGTTCTTTACTGAACTGAGCAGGACTTTTTATACTGGACAATGGAAAATTCTGGCAAAGAATTGGACAGTTCTTGGAAGAAGATGCCAGAAGAAGCAAATGACACAAGTATTTCTGTCTGCTGTCAAGTGTGACATCACCTGTGCTATTTCTCCTATTTTCTTGTGGTAGCACTGAGAAATAAGTAATTTCAGGAACTGTGAAAGACAAAATCCTTTACACCATTAAAAGGTGTATTTTTCTATTCTATTTTTCTTATTTGATAAGTGTGTTCTGATGAGAAAGAGAGAAGATAGGAGTTAAGCAGAAGGGATAGCTTCTGAGAACAGATGCAATAATTGTCTCCTAATACTTTTCTCCAAAAGATGACCCGTAATAACTCCAGTGCCTCACAAGCATGTTTGGAAACTTCTAATATTTCTAAAGATTTTTAGAAACAGTAGATAACAATGCTAAATACAGCAGGAGAGCAGGATGTGGCCTCACTCTGAGTTGTGTGCAGTTCCAAGCTCCAGAATTCAAGAGGGATGTGAAGGTCCCTGCATGCAGCCAGAGGAGGGCAACAAAGCCGGAGACAGGGCTGAAAGGAATGTCCAGTGAAGAGCAGCTGAGGACTCTGTCTAGCTTGGAGAGAAGGACACTGAGGAGTAACCTCACTGCGCTCTGCAGCTTTCTGGGGAGAGGAAGTTGTGAGAGAGGTGCTGCTCTCTTCTCCCTCAGGTGCAGTGGTTGGATGCATGGGAGTGGTTAAAACTGCACCAGTGGAAGTTTAGACTGAACATTAGGAGGCATTTATGTATGTAGAGGATGATCAAACACTGGAATAATCTTCTTAGAGAGGTGGTTGATGCCCTGAGCCTGTCAGTGTTTCGGAGGCATTTGAACAATGCCTGCAACAACATGCTCTAGCTTTTGATCAGCCCTGAAGTGGTGAGGCAGCTGGACTGGATGGTTGGTGTAGGTGTCTTCCAACTGAAATATTGCATTCTATTTGAGATTGCTTAAAAGAAGCAAAACTACTGTTGTCCTTCAACTTGCTTCAACTGCCAAATTCAGCTGGCCAAATGTATTTGTGGTGAACTGCTCCAGCTGTCCAGAATGTACTTGTGGCATCAGTTACAGTATTTAGAGCCAAGATAAAAACTGGCCAAGTGAAGCTTTACACCTTATCTGCTCTTGACTTACTCATGTTTGTGTAGACAATGAAATGTTTGGATGGTTAGTTAGTTTGTTTCATGGGTGTATTTGTTTCAGAGGGGGAGAGAGAAAGTTACAGCTGGTGGGTAAACTCTCCAGTCTGCTTAAGGAAAAGTCTCTTTGGTTTTCTTTGTTCCCTAAGAAAAAAAGAAGGAAAGCATTTCTTGCCTCAAGTGTTGGAAGTAATTCTAAGAGGATTTTGGTGGGTATTTTTGGTGGTTTTTGTTTGGTTTTGTTGCTGGATTTTGTTTGCTTTTGTTGGTTTTTTTAAAATAATCTATTTTCTTTGAAAACGTTGCCTTAGGAGCCCTGTGAATTTACCAGTCTTGACCTTTCATTCTTTTTGACTAACAACAGCAAAGTGTTGCCCGCTATGTGACAGCTTTGTGACTGCTGTGAGTTGGAGACTATGGGGATACCATAATTGTAGGTTTCACCGGAATTCAAAGACAGTGCTTGTGTTTTGTACCCCTAAAAGGATAAGTCTTTATTTGGTGTGCTGATGAGGAGAGAATCTCTGCTTAATCGTACACTCAGTATTGCTTAGAATACACCACTCCTATTTCTCCTTAGAAATAAGGAGCTTCAATCATTCCAGTTCTACCTATTTGTAACTACCCACAGATACACTTGACAGAAACATAATTTGCCTGTAAAAGTAATAATATCAAGAGTCGTGGTGGTGATAATAGTATAATTTTTATAGAATTGCTACTTACAGTTAGATTGGTTAGATCAGCAGTACAATTAACTGTGAAAGAAAAATACAAAATAAAATTGTGAGATGATGCCTTATTGACATTCATACCTTTCCTAGGGACAGATGTTTCCATAATAAAACAGAGCCCATGGCTTCCTCTTCATCCCGCCCACTCTCCAGCACATCTTGCGTAATGGGCAGAGTGCTGCAGCAGTACAAATACAACTATTTACTTTGTTTTATTTGATTTATAAATGTCAAAATATTAATGTTAAGCATTCAATATATCTTTGCCACAAGGATTTTTTTTTAATTTTACCTCCTCTAATTCATTAGTACTGAAATATTCTGTGATTTGGAGGAAATGAGATGATCTTGTTAATAAGCAGGTTTGCACAGTAGATTCGGTAATTAGGGAGAATTTTTTTTTTTCCAGGAAGGACAATTACTTTGACTTTCCAGTTGGATGTTTTCCTGGCTGGTTAGAGAAGGGCAAGATGTTCGTTCATTTAAAAATACCAAGAACTTGTTGTGCAGCCCACAAGGCACAGCTTTCAAGAGAACATTAATAGCTGCTAAAAGTCCTGCTGATGTGAGGCCCAGTATGATGGGTATTGGCATGTCTGCTTTGTAAAGTTTGGTTTCATCTAAACTGCCAGACAACAGAAGCAAGAGGCTGAGAATCCAATTCTCTGAGGGTTTCCTTGCTTCCTGGAGTGTCAGTGGTGCTGAGTTTGTGCCTTCTGTGTTCCCAGGCGCACCCTGAGGTATGAGAACTCCTTTGAACACGTGGTTTGGAGCGGTCCTGGCTGCTTGTGTGGCTCAGCAGAGCCCAGCAGGTGGGCAGCTCCTGGCTACCTCAGCGCAATTCGTTTCAGCTGCCAGGAATGCCACGTTAATAGCACTTGACACGTGAGAATGTCCCCTCTTTGGAGGGGTTCAATGTTTGTGTGCTGGGGGAGGTAGTTTAAATTAACAGCTGGACTCAGACTGAGATCAGACCACCTTAGAGTGGCAAATTGATTGATAAAGGGCTGCCTACAGTTATGGTTCTCTACAAGATTGTGGTGCTCAAGTCAGATGAAAGGCAGCCTGTACAACTAAAAGTTGAAAGACGTTGTGTGATGAAACGTTTTAATTTTTCTTATCCAAGAAGAGCTGGTGATTTCTCTCTGATTATTTGTTTTAAAAATCATGAAGCTCTTTAAGAATTTTTTTTTTTCCTCCATGTAGCTGGGGCACCAGGTGATCAAATCACTAAGAACAAATAAAGGAATATAAATCTGTAGAGGGGCTCTGAAGTACTTTCCTTTCTGAAATGTCTGTGGATGGGCTGTAAAGCACTAAAAGTGCAATGAACCATGAATTTGCAACAGGAAGTAAGGGAAGGAGCAGAGAAGAATTTTCGGAGGGCAGGGCCATGCTTCAAAGGAAGGAAAAATTAGGCTGTTCTATTGCATCAGGTAGAACTAAAGATTTAGGCAAACTCTAAATTGAACGGTCTCTACTAATCTGGATTAACAGCATAAAAAGGCTCTTTGTAGTAATGAAACTCTTTGAATATCTTAGCTAGCAGTTTCAGAAAATTAATGAAATTTTCAAATCCTCATCTCATATGACAGATGGGTGATCTCTGTTTTTACTTTGAGCCTGTAGGTTGCTGCTTTACTCCATGATTAGTTGGCTTGTGCTATATATATATGGAGTACTGAAGTCACAAAAGAGTAGAAGAGTATCTGTAGCTGGTCAGACAAAATGCCTGATGAGCACTATGTGTCATTCTCAGCAAGCCCCTTGAAGAGCCCATGCTGCATAACCACTGAACTTGCAGCCTGTGCCCCACTGATGTGGCAGAGGATGGTTGGAGAGTGATGTTGGGAGCCTCACACAGAGTACATGATGAGAAATGGTCGGTCACACCTTCCCCCGGACACACCCTTGTCCCCAGCTCCTTCCAGGGGAAGGCTGCCCTTTAGCCGCACCCCTGTCGGTTCCTGTGAGAAGACAGTACCCAATGAGTCCTGCCCCTAAAAATTTCTCTTTTTATCCTTGATCATGTGAGCTGCCTGATCGATTCACCCGGAGGGAGCTTGTTGCACAACACCCAGCTGATTTGTCCTCAAACCACCTCATGGAAACGACTTGGGAGATTTCTGTTCCACTTTGCTCCTTCACCTTTGCATCCCACAGACCACATTCAGGAGAAATACCTGGTGTGTCAGCACGTACCTGCTGCTCACTCCTTGGCCAGCTGGGGACTTCAGTTAGAAAACCCAGCAGCAGGCATTTGCAGGATCACCAGACTCATCATGTTGGTGAAAGGGCAGCCATGGCAACATGCACCTGGCTGCAGGCACTCTTCTGGTCTTCCACTACCTCTTCATTTTTTTTGGCTGGCCTTCTTTTCTTTTTATTAATGCCCTTACCATCTGTGGCCCTGCCAAATTACAGGATCTACTTGACAACCTCCTTCTGAGCAAAGAAATGGAAAGTGTCACTACATGCTGACAGGCTGCTGGCAGCAGCTTGTGAACTTCCTTGCCTTAAATGATGGGGTGTGTGTTATTTTGTTTTCTTTAATAGCTTTCAGTTGACTTTTCTCCAGGTGCTCATTGAGCCCACCAAAGCTTTTCACATCAACGCTTTTCTGTATCAACAAGTATGCCTTTAAGTGGAGGTTCTGTTTACTATATGTAATAGTAAATTTAAAAACCAAACAAAGGCTCAAGATGAGTGAAGGATTGGTTCTGACACCTGCTGATTAAATGTGAAATTTCTAGAGTCTCTCCTCTGGACAAGGCAGGGAGCAATTCTGTCCATGCCCCTTGTGATTTTATTGAGTTCCCCTCTCCACTGTTCTTTTTCAGGCTAACAATCGATCTTTCACATATGTATCCTGCTTTTTGAAATGAAACTGTTCTTTACCTTTGATCACCTGAATTCATACCTTCTTAATTCTCTTTAAGACTGCAGAACAAGGGGAGGAGAGAGCCAGGAGTGTGCATAAGATTCCATATGTGGGACACAGCAGATGTGTGTAGGGGCACAATGATGTTTTGTTCTCTTTCCTAATAATTCCACTTGTGCGTTTGTTTTAAAAGTGTGTCTTGATCTGCCAGTATTTTGTAACATGTCAGACACAAGTATGATTAAAATGCCTCCTTTAAAGAACTAGCCGTATTTATACTCCAGAGCAGGATGGGGGAAGGCATTTCATAATTATTACTGCTTCCTCAAAATTCACATAAAAGCTGTTCTTGGGGGCCTGTTTCAAGATGATGTATGATTATTTAAACTTCTGTGTTCATTATGCTTTTAATGTGTTTTTCTGCCTGCCACATGTCTACAGTGAGAGATTTAATGGAACTAGCTATCTTTTGAGTTATAAACCATGAGCTGTATATTTAATATCTTTAATGATTTTTCTTTTAAAATGAGATGTAGTCTCAGTGTGATCTGTGAAACATGTCAGCAGTCTTGCAAAGGCTTTTTATGCCTGCTAACAGTAAGATGTTACTGTCAGGCAAGATTTGTGAGGGCTTGGTTATGTGCACTAATTAGGTGCATATGACCAAGCAAATTTTAAAACCTGCCCATGCTTGCAATTTTTTCCATACATGTCAAGCCTAGCCTCAAGCATTAGAATATAAGAAATACCCCACTGGGGCAACCTGATGGTTTGCAAGTGGCCTTTGTCGTATCAGCAGCATGTGATGTTCTGTTTAACATTATTTGGACTTAATCAGTTTTTGCAGTTCCATCCCCTCCTACTCACCTAACATCCACAGTTATTGGATTGAGGATGTTAGAAGATGTGAAATTCATTGCTTATCTTACAAAACTTACACTGGTACCTCAATAGCACTCTTAAAATAGAAACAGAATTAATAAGTGAAAGAAAAATGGAATTAATGATTTTGGTAATCATTAAAGTAACTGAATTTCTTGCTGAACTACTTTAATCCATTGCTTACTAATTTTCCCATCTGCTTTATAAAATCAGAATTAGTTTGCAACCAGCATCCTGATACTCTGATATGTAAGTGCTTTAGCTGGGCTGCAACAATGGCTTCAAAGTCTTCTAGAAGATTGAAAGAAAACCAAGAAGGAAAAAAAAAAAACACAGAAGAAGAAAACCCCACAACCCCTCAGACTCTAGTCGGTGAAAAACACAATATTTTGAGAAGTTTCTACCACCCTCTTTAAGGTCACTGTATTTCAAGCCAAACTCTGACAGAACTGTCAGACCTTGGAAGGACAAATTGCTTTATTTAATTATTTTTTTCTTACTGAATTTGCAGTGTTTTTACTTGAGTTGTCTGAAATACATTAATTTTCTAGTATGATTATGCCCTGTAAGCATAATCATATTAGAAAACTGGTAGAAAGGTGTAATTGATCATACCTGTCTGGGTGCAGCCCTAGCAGTTGAAGAAGGCAGTATCTGTGAGGAACAAGGAACTGTGCTGTGTATGAGTTCTGGTAAATTACACTGTATTTAATTTGACAGAAGAGGTGCTCCAGCCAGAAGCCTGTCCCTGTTCTCCTCATTGTTTATCCTCCTTCTACACGTGTTGGAAAGCTTGTAGTGGGGAGGGAAGTACTGCTTTTGGTAGCAGCATGGGTTTATTCTGGATTTACAGTGACTGTACAGGAGTTTACTTATGAGTACTTCAGGTCAATACTTCTAGTGGCTGATCTTGCTTTGCTGTGGAGCAAAATTAAGTAAGAGCAGTTATGTACCTGGATGCAGTGTTTCACAAACACACCCTCATGAGCTGTGACTACCATTGTGAACAGATTATTCTAATAAAATTACTTTTTTCATTTAATCTTGGTCAGTAATAAGGTTCTATTAACTAACCTGATTTTGGTGGTTTAGCTTTTTTTTTTTCCTCCTTACATACATATAAGATTCAGCAGTATTGAAATGGAGAGCTGGTAAAACTGGACTGATTGCGAATTTAGTTAGTCAGCTATGCTTTCTGCAGAACATGGCTCAGGAACAACTCTGAAGCTCCAACTCACATTTCTTTGTGATTAGATAGTACTGTGGTTGTGTTCTGTGTAGTGACAAAGTGATGTGGTTAATGACATAACTGTAAACAGGTTAATTTTTACAACAAATTCCGTGTAGTTCACGAACAGCTAAACTTGAACTGACAATTTGCAAGACTGTCCACTGGTGGGTTACTTATGTTAAGTAAAGGTAGTTGTCCAAAATTACTTCTGTAGAAATAACTAAACTACCAGAAGGACATATAAATATTATTTATCTTCTGCTTTGTACTTGGACTTTCAGTGACACAAGTTTGGTGTCTGGGAATATTTCTCTTGCTATGATAGGAAGATTTATTATCAGTGCCTTGCTGTCATTCCACATAAATAATGTTAGGCTAGAGCCAAGATAAATCTGGTAGTGCTGACAGGTATTGCAATCACAAATGTATGAAGTATATGAATACACTGCAGCTTGCTACTTCAGTAAAAATAGTGTTCAGAAGTTGGACAGTACTTGTGTTAAAAACTTACTTTTTTTCTGATGTGCTTCTGAAACTTGTTGGAGTTACTTGATCTTTAGGGAATTTGAAAAGATAAACAAATGCCTGAAGCAGTGTTGTCCAAGTCTAGACAACAGCCTACAGTCCTCTGCAGAGCTCAGCTGGATATGGGGAGCTGGGAAGCAGCACCAGCCTAAATGCTTCCACTTACCTCCCTTACTTCAGCCTGTGAATTACATGCTGAACCTAATTTGAGGACTGTGAATTGATACATAAACTGATCCATCTGAAGAGATAGAAGCCTGTGTGTCTTAAGACCTTTGGGCATTTTTTACTCATTCAAAGCTGCTTTGTGTAAATTGTAAAATAGCCAGGGGACAGCAGGCTTCTGTCCTTTAGGCTTCTTCCATGTGTGGTCTTGAGTGGTTCCTGTTTTAAATCTATCTCTAGTCTCTCACTGTGTTTGCTCTATACCTTGCTTCTCTTCATCAAACTGTGAAATGGTCTGGTCTCTCCCTTCTCCTGTTTGTATCCATTGTCATAATTTTGAATTGCTTGTTCTCATGTGAATAAATGACAATGAGGTTACACCAGGCTGTCACAGCTCTTGGATTCCTTTTCCACTTTTTCTCTGCATAGCAAATTATTGCCAACTCGTGTCCCTCATGGAGTGTGTGTCTTTCCCCATCTCCCTCACTAGCTTCAGATCACAGCTTTCTTTTCCTGTTTCTCCCACTCTCTTCTCTGAGATCCAGGTTTCATCTGCAGACTCCAGCTCTTTTCCTGGTGTCCTTTCTTTTTTTCATTTTATTCTCAGGACAGACTGAGTCTTTTCTGCTTTGTTTTTCTTTACACTGAAATTCATTCTTCTCACTGCAGTTGCTTCATGACCTGCTGCAGACCAAAGCTGTACCTGCACAGCAGGTCTTGTTCAGCAGCTGCAGGGAATATACAGATTGTTCCTTAAACCTTTTTGTGATTTAGCAGCACAATCTGCCAAAGTCCACTGAAAATTCATAAGCTGTGATGTTTATTAGTTGGCTAAGTTCTGCTGGAGATTTTAAAAGTATGCCCCTGAGACAACCCCCATTTTTTCTTTCTCTTCTCATCTCTTCATATCATATTTCCCTGTCAGTTTAAGGTGCTGCAAATCTTCAGTGGAGAAGCTGCACTATGTTAATGTGGACAAGAAACAGACATTAGGACAGTTCCTCAGTGGGAAATCAAGCTTCAGGTTAAAGTCTGTCAAAGTCTTTGAATAAACAGGTAGAAACAAGTCTTAGAAGTGCAAAAGCTGGAGAAGTTCTAGCCAAAGTTGACCACCAGAACCTGCATAGCTGGATGCTGATAGCCCAAATGGTATTCCCATTGCCCACTTGCTTCTTTGTCACCTGCAGTGTCCCTTCTTGAGTGCCACTGGGAGTATGTGGGGAGCTGAGCTGGGAACATGATCCTAGTGACAGCTTGCCTGGGGCTAAGGTGTGAGGGTTAAGGAGTACTTGGTTGAACTGATTTTTTTTTTTTTGTCTAGTTTACTTCTTGGCTTCAAGTGTGTCTGTGCCTGCCCAGGAGACAAGAATTTGTGGGAAGACATGAATAAGCGGTTGGGAATAGAAAGAGTGGATGAGAGTTTTTTTTGTGATAGTCTAGGACTTTTGTTGATCAATAACTTGGATCACAGTGGTACTGTTAACCCAGCTGTGAGGGCCTGTTTTCTTTTCACTTTGCAATGTCTTGTGAAAAAATAGCCCTGGAGAAGAAAATGCCTTGAAGGAGGCAGTAATTCTTTGAAAAAAAACCAAAACTGTTATTATTGTGCCTTAACTGCTCAAAGTTTAAGGAGCTGAGTCACACTGTCTGGTCTTGTGTTGTAGCTACAAGACAGAGACTGGCAGCTATGAGGAATACATGGCATGGCCTTGGTAACCACAGTTTCAAGGTATATTCACAAATTTCAGTTTTCAAAAGCTACCTCATTTGAATGGGCAGGCTGATGGAGGGGGAGTTAAATAGGTGTGCACTTGCACATTTATCCTGTGTAACTAGAACAACTCTTTTCAGTTGCATTTGGTGTTTTCCGTAGTTTTTTTGGTGACATTGTTGAGGGATTTTTCTGAAGTATATGAAACTTTTGTCCTCAGATCAAGCTCAGGTTTCTCCAGTACTGACCCTTTGCTCAGTGTTTAAATGCCATCTTTTGGTGCTGAGTTATACATAGCAAGTAGCTGAAGGAGAAGGTGAAAGAGAAATAGCAGCAATCAAGTGATGGAAACTGACATCAATTTATTCCTGCTGCTCCAGTAACATGCATCCAGAAACTAAGGTTGAAAGGAACACTACACAGCATACTCTATGCTGAGAGCGTCTAAAGCATATTTGACTTTTTTTAAAAAATAAAACTTTGTATAGATCAGTGTATCTGATTCCTAGCAGCAGCTGTTGTCTTGATTCCCATTCAGTGCTAATACAGTGGAATTAAAGGGGAGATAATTTTAGTATGGAATTTCCTGAGATCATATAGTTTTATTTTAAGGTATTGTTCTGTATCCGGATGCTGTTGCTTAGTTTAGATCTAGCTATAGAATATAATCATGCTGTTCCCACCCTTTTATGTATAGACACACAACCACACATGCACATTCATAACGTGTGTCTATAGCTATATATACACATAGATTCTTTAAATAACTTCAAAATAAGAATACATATTTAAATGTGTGTTTAAAACTGTCAGCTAACAATTCTGCTATAGCTGAATTAAAGTTACTTTATTTTTACCCATGAACTAATCTCTTCTAATTTTATGGTTTTGTTTCCAATAGGTCAGTTGCAATTTAGAAAGTACAGAATCCAAAAACAATTTAAAATGAAGGCAATCTGAAAAACAGGTATTTACTTCTGAATTTTAGATCTTTTTAGCTGCCTGTTTTTACACAATGCCTAAAACTTTCATATGGGCAGTCTTGCTGTATCTTACCTAGGTGTATGCTAAGGCTCCAGGAATTTTACTTTTTCTGCTTGTTAATACTTGACTGCTGTAAGATTTCAAGTCTGTATACTCATTGATAGTTGGAATCTCACAGTTGTAGAATGCAGCAAATCTGCTTTGTCAGGAGAACTGTTCATATTTAGGGTGAAACATATTTTCAAGCCAAAATCATGTCTCCATTTAGAAAAGATTTTGTAATTTTTAGCTGCCTGACTCATCATACAGCCAAATCGTGGTGTACACACTGTCTGATGTGGGTGAGTGGAAGGCTGACTGCTTTCACTTAAAGTATTGTACTGTGTTCTGTATCACTTCATAGTACAAAAGGTGATCAAGATATGCACAAGAGAAGCCACTGAATTAGTAACTTTCCTTTTATTAATGAGACACTTTTAAGTAGTTTTACAGGTCGTTATTCCCTGATCTACATGAAGTACATGCATGATTATGACTATAACTTGTTTCATATACAAATATGACTGTCCACAAGTGTACCTTTAGATCAACTAAGAGGCCTTTGTGGCAGTGCTTTCAGATGCCAGAGGTGGGTTTTCTGTCACTCCTCCTCCTACCTTCTTGCTTCATCTTCATTCTTCTTTAATAGTTTTATTCTAAGTGGGGAAGTGAGACCCAAGTCGCCTCTCTCACACTCATTTCATCTGAGTCAAAAGTGTTTCATAGTTATCTCATTTTTTTGGTCATATTTTCCCCAGACTCTGAAGTATAATATAATGCATCTTTCTGCTTTAAATAGAAAAAAAAAGTTGTTTTCAGTAGATTGCAACTACAATAAGACCCAGGTGACTTGTAGGTGAAGTTTAGTTCTTGCCTCAGTACTCCAAGTGATAGTTTCATAGAAAATATGACAAATGAGGAACACTGAATGCAGGTCCCTATATTTCCCATTCATGTTTTTATGGCAAAAGGCTGTTTAGTTTCATTAGAAAGGAGAGCAGAAATGAATCAATTAAAACCCTTACCTCAAATCCAGTTGCAGTACCTGTATTTTTGCAACTTGATAATCCTGTCAGAGACCCTGTCAGTTTCATATTTATGATTGCTAATGTGCATTCACAGAAACAAAGCATTGGAGAAAACATATTCTTGAGTGAGTCGAAGGTAATTTGAAGAATGGTTCAACTGTCCTACCATGCTAGTTTAAATCTCCTTACTAATAAACTGCAAGCATGGTCTGTAAAATAACCTATAAAGATAGGGAGAGCAATAAAAAGATGTACGTAACTGCTGCAGAAGTGCTTCCAATGTAATTGTTATCTGCTGCATCACATAGAGAACCCTGTTTTACCTGCTGCAGTAAAATGCCAGCACTCCCAAATGTGAAAAATTGTGACAGCAGAGCAAAATAATGAAACTGTAAACTCATGATAGTTGAAGTAAAACTGTGATTTGCCTTCTAGTATTTAAGATTGAATATACTTGTTAAATAGAAAACTAAGTATGAAATAGTACTAGAAGATTGATTCAAAAGTCATAGTATGTTTCTACATTTCAGGTTGTCACTGAGACAGGATTATAAGAATCTCATGCATATAAAAGGGAGCAACAGTGAGTTGTACCCTTCTTTCCTCTTCTGCATGTGGCACTTACTAAGGCAGGTACTGTGGTACTCTCTCCAATTTCAATATCTACAGATGAACTTGTATTGAAAAACTGGATTGGGGAAAGAGATGCATTAATAGAGAGGGAAATAACTTCTAGTAAGAGCTGAAAGAGTTTAAAATCAAAAGATGACTGTGTAAACCATATAGAAGTCCTTGAAAAAGGGAAAATGTGACATGGCAGAAGGCAAAAAACTGAAGGCAAAGACGTGGGATTTTTTTGTTCTGAACTTTGAGAATGACTATCTTTGGAAAAAAGAGAAATGGTGACTGTAACATCTATTTCGGTCCTTGAGTTTTGATGCTCTAAGATAGGAGCCTTTATGTTTCAAGATATTTGATTCAGTGCTGAGGTAATGTAGATGAAAATGGCCATTGCCAGCAAGAGGTTGGAGCAGGCTTCCTTTGGTGCTTATGGCTCTCCAAGCAGAAGACCTTTGTCTGTCAGCATGTATAGTATAGCATGCCAAAATCCTCTCTGGTATGATGACAAGTACAAAAAGGCCTTGGAAATATCATGGTGAAGTCTGTCTGGGTTAGTGTTTCGTCTGCTTGTGATGGTAATATGGAAAGATGTCATCTGGAGATGGTTTTTTCCAGTTTTATTCTTTGGCTTCCATCAGGCAGCAGGTAAGGCCCAAGCCAGAGTAAGTAGCCCACCAAGTTTATTACCCATTTATATATACAACCCCCCAAGTTTTGTTGAAATGTTTTTGTTGTGGCTGCTTGTAGCTATTGCTTCTGCAGCAGTAAGTTTGTTGCATGGTGTAATTGTGTCTTGGAAGGGAGGTGGACGTCTCCTTTCCACCTCCTTTACTCTTTATTTGATTGCTTTTCTAGATTTCGAAAAGTTCTCATTTTGTAATAAATAGTGTATAATTATTTTTGTGCTGCTATTCATGGTAATTTTTATGTTACAGCTCTTATATGGAAGCAGTGGGGTTGTGACTTGTTTTTCTTGTGTGTTACAGTTCATTTGTCACATCCTCGTCATATTTTGAAGATGAGTTGTGCAATTTTTGAAGAGAAAGTGGGAAATTTGTGAGGTATAATCATACAAGACCAAAATGTAGTTATTTTTTGGTGAAACAGCTGGTAATAGCATTCGTTTTTATTCAAGTGATGCATCCAAACATCATTTCAGCACTATTATGCTAATCAATGAGTGTCTCTCTTCATAGTAATGATTATGTATCTTATCGTGTGATTGGAGGTTGTGTGCTGCCCTTTACACGTCCTTCATGTCCTTAATTGTCCTCTTACAAGCACCCAGGCTGCTTTTATGTGAGTGTACATTCATCCATCATAGATCAGTAAGGCAGAGCAGGTATCATCATGGCTTGCCTGTTTCTAGTTAAGTGAAGAGAGAAGAGCTGTGATCTTTCCATAAATGTTATGACAGGGAGCAAGCTGTGTGAGTAATTAATGTATCCCCAGCTTGCCCTTATTTACATCTTGAAGTATCTGAAAAAGAGCAGTGGATGGAGGAAGCTGTAGCTACATGCAGAAGGAATTCAGTTTCTGAACCAAATCCAGTCAGTAAATCTGGGCATCTCAGTCCAAATGACCTTTCTGGCTTTGGAAGAAACATTTAATTTTTTAGAGTTTTTTGTTGTTGCTGGATTTTGTATAGAAACATTTGTGAAAGTTTGAGTTGTGCCTTCAAGAGTTTAAATAAAACAGTAAAAGTTCTGTTTGAGGATGGAAATAAGATTTGGCAATATTGCTAACAGGAAAAGAAAAGCTTTCAAGCAGTGTATTTAGGGAACAAAGATAATTTATTTTATAATTAAATATAAATGCATTTTTTCTCAACTGAGCATGCTAAAACTGAAATACACTTTGCATATCAAAAATATGCGGTTCTGGTCTGTTAAGGAGTATAAAAGTCATAAACTAAAGAAGTTAAATCTATAGATCTAAGAAGTTATTTGGCTTATATTCTCTTATTTACTCAGTTTTTATATCACAAATAAGCGTATTAGGACAGTAGTTACTGTGGGCGTGCACTTATGTGGAAATAGAATGCAAGCTTTTTGTCTCAATCTGCAGACTTATGTCAGATCCACACACAGAAAGAATCCAACTGTGGAGCCAACATCCTCAGTACAAATCACAACTCTTTACTCTTGATCATGCTTTTGGGTAAAAGATCAAGGGTCTGATCTTTGTGGCAACAAAGTGGGGTAAAGGGGCAACAAGCTGCTAAGGGCCAGATCCATGGCTGGCCTCTTGGCACTGGGATGCTGGGTGGCAGCCCAGTGTGAAGCAAGACACCCTGATGACTGGGTAGCTGCTAAGACTCACTGGGTGGTTTTGAACTTCTGACAGAAACTTCCCTGGGATAACAGATGCCCATTTCCATAGAAAGCATTCAGGATTCCGGACCATACATGAAGAGTGGTCAGTGACCCCCTCTACTAAGTGTGATTTTCAGATGGAAGCACCTGTTGTACTTTGCACAAAACTCAAGCTTTCAGAGTGTGCCAGAGTGATCAGCTTCCTGGGGAGATTCTCCTTCGTGATTCTCCTTTGTGAGTCCCCGATAACTTCATGAGTGCAAGTGGTGCTAGGAGACGCTATTGTTTCAAACTGGCAAGCAGGCGTGGGTAAGTGTGGTGAAACACCTTTGGATATTGAGCATGGGCGGACAGAACTTGCAATTTCAGTTTATTTTGTTGTCTCTGTAGATGTAGCCAGATGGAATGCTGGTTTGTGTGGCATCTGGTAGAAGTGTTAGGTGCATCTTTGGTGTACATAATTTTCTATCATAGAAGAAAACTTGCTAGGAGGGATTTTTAGTTTTTGCCTTCTGAGAAGCACAGAGGTGGTGTACGTGGGTGCAGGGTAATGGCCAGCCTTAAGGTCTTCTACCTCTAATTCAAATTAGAGCTGANATGGGCGGACAGAACTTGCAATTTCAGTTTATTTTGTTGTCTCTGTAGATGTAGCCAGATGGAATGCTGGTTTGTGTGGCATCTGGTAGAAGTGTTAGGTGCATCTTTGGTGTACATAATTTTCTATCATAGAAGAAAACTTGTTAGGAGGGATTTTTAGTTTTTGCCTTCTGAGAAGCACAGAGGTGGTGTACGTGGGTGCAGGGTAATGGCCAGCCTTAAGGTCTTCTACCTCTAATTCAAATTAGAGCTGAGCAAATTAGAGCTGCTTCAAAATTTCAGGCCACAGCAACTGGTGTGGAAGTTCTTCTGTGGACATTTGTCCTCCTTCTTTCATTCCCTCACTAAGAGGCTCTACTTAGAAAAAACCTGTAGCTCTTCATATAAACACTTCTGCTCAAGAAAGTGCTCCTTAAAGCCTTTGAGGCCCCTTCCCAGGCTATGAATGTGGCTGCAGTGTCATGTACACAGGGCAGAGCAGGTCAGACTAATTCCCTCTCTGGGAAGCATGGGCACCAGCCAGAGACATGAAATATGCAAGAAGCTAGTTTTGAAGAAGTCATGGATATGGTAGTGACAGTTGGTGTCATTCTCTTCTTATTTATGGAAAACAAACAGAAAAACCACAAACCCCAAAACTGCTGTGTTGCTCAATGTGTATATATAAAGCCATAATAATTGCCACAGAAAGTTGCATATGTCATTTCGAACAACCTTTTAGTTAAGTATTACAGGGGGAAGGGAAGTTTAGAAAGCAGTATCTTGAATTGATCAGAGGACACCTGTTCTTGAACCCCTGTTTAAGATAAATAATGGGGTATTTCTAGGCATGTAGCTGGACAGGGTGCATCTCTGGGAGAGCCTGCATGAAGTCTCTTGGAAGGATTTTATCAATGCTTAGTTCTGTGTTGCAACAGCCAGTTCACTGTTAGTGTTTCGCCTGTTAGTGCCTTCATTAGATAACTAATTTGCTGGTAACTTGTGCATCCTCACAAACTACCTTCATTTTGTGTTTGAACTTGAGATAAATGCTGTAATTGAATGTATGGTGCATACCATGAAGACAGTGACAGGTCACTAGTGGTTAGAAGACCTACTTTGGATATTTAGGTTTGAATAACAGCTGTGGTATATCCTTGGAATTCTAGTTCCAAAGAAAAAGGCATAAATGTAAAAGTGTACCTCTTTGAGGATGTAGCGTTGCCTATGCAAACTGCAAATTGGCAATGTCAGGTATTTTTCTGCTAGCAGTTGTAATTTTGATAGCTATATTCCCACTTTGAGTTTACTAGCTGTATTTCTGTGTTGAATGTTTTTGAACTGATGTCCCTGTATATGAAGAGCTCTCTGATAGTTATGAGGTTCAGGATTTGAAGTTTCTGAAGCTGGCACAAGACAATGAATTTAGTAGGCTGTGATTTAATCCTAGTGCACATAAATAGTTATTTTAGCAGGAATAAAGTGTATACTTCAAGATCTTATAAAAATTAAAAATTACTGCCAAGAAGTTCTTTTGCCATTACTTATAAAATCTAGTTAAAGACTGAAGTACATTTATGTTATGAACCAGCTACATAGGGATATGTGAAAGTATTTTAAGCTACTCGTTTTCTTTTTAGCATCCATTCTTTAAAAGGCACTATAGAATACTTTCAAATGAGGGGTGTCACCTTTTTTTCCACAGTCTAAAAAAACTCAGTAATCTTTGGAAAATGAGGGATTTGCAAGTTTGTGAGCAAAGAAGTAGTTATTTCCATTGGAGAACTTTAGTGTGCTTGTTAACTGAATTGCATTTTGGACACAGTCCAGCATCTATGGGCATTTAGCCATATGCTGTATTAGAAGCTTGGTCACCCAAAGCTGATCAGGCAGAGGGAACAGCTTCAAAGGATAAACCCATGCAAATTCTAAATTAGCCCCTGGAAGTTCTCTCTGCACGGACTAAGGCATTGGGAAACTTGAGGTTACCTAGTGCCTGAAGTAGAATGTATATTTATGTTGGATTTTTTTTTTTCTAACTTGTTACAAAATGTTCTCTTTTGTGATAATAAAGGTCGAGGTTTTTTTTCCCATGTTGCTTCTATTGAGGCAGATTTAAAAATATTGACCTTTTTGTTTCATGACTTATGTCCATTTTTTATTTGTTTGGATTTGCAGAGGTTTGGAGGTTTTTTGTTTTTTTAAGAATTCCCTACTCGTGGGTTTGCTGTGCCTGGATCTCACTAGGTGAGTCTGCATAGGTTTCTGTTAATCAAGGTAGGTTCAAGAAGCACTTTATCTCGGTATACCTCTCATCCCTTAGAGCAGAACTTTCAGACACCCTGGCATCCAGTAGCTTGAACTTCTGTTTTCACAGGCATTTCTTCACTTCAGCTGAGATACATGAGTCAGTGAAGACCTTGAGGCATTACAGAGTTTTCTAAGAACTTTGGGTTCCAAAAAAACCCAAAAAGGTAAATTGAGGCATTATTAGAGAGCCCTCACCGTGGTCTTTTCTGCTTCAGTTTTTCTCCACTACATAACCTTGAGAGGGCAGACAAGATTTCTCTGCTCCCAGGTGGCTGCTGAGATGGAAGTTTCTTCTTCCTCAGGTGGGGCTGTAGCTATGAAAGTGTTTTTCTTCACTCTGCTCTGTTCCATGATGACATCCTGAGAAGCAGGTAACCCAGGCTGCAATATGGACTTATCATGATACAGCTAATGCAACCGTTCATTTAACCTTACTATTTCATGAAACCAGCTTTAGTTAATGTATTTTATCACATTTTTGTCCATGTATTTGTTTCTGACATTTTGATCACTAATTTTTTGAGATTATTTTTTTTTGTAGCGAGCTAGCTGATCCAACTACATTTTGTGTTCTTTTAAATTCTCATATCTCTACTTTTTTTAAAAAAAGGTCTTTATAGGCTTATATCTTCTGCAAGCTCATTGCCCCTACAATCTCAGTCATACTACATCATGAGTTATGTAAAAAAAAAAATTCAGCTTCTCCAAAGTCAAAACAATAATACTAATTTAAAAATTACTACGTATACCAAGTAAATGTCCACAAACATTGTAATTGACCTAACTTTCTTTTCTTTCTAACAAAGCTTTCTTTTCTGCTTAGTCAAAGCCTAGTAGGTTTTTATGAGTGGAATTAATAGAAAGGAAAATAACTGTTAATTGGAGTATGCACCTTGAAAGAATGAGTTTCATACTTTTGCAGTGGAATTTTTCACCTGCATAAAATTAGATTAGTCTTTGGAACTTCATACTTTAATTTATTTAGAAATTAGCTGGAGTTAAGATTCAATATGGATTTATTTCAGAGATAATTTTAAATTATGTATTTAAGAGTTTGGGGGGGAGTTACACAATTTTTAGCAATTGCTTTAAATTAATATTGAATTGGGTTCAAAGTGGGACCAATAGTAGGTTTTTTTTTTATTCTCCCTAAAACTAAGTAGTTTAAAACAGAAACACATTTGAGCTCAGTTATATAAATGTAACCTCAATCAAAGCTGCAGTGCTAATGTCTTTAATAAGGGGGGAAATTTTTTCTGAAAAGCCAAATGTCGCAGATTTTTATGACTTCATGATTATAAAAGATTCTTACTGAAAATTGTCATGCAATTCAAATAAACTGATTGTTTGATTTCCATAGCCCTCCTTTAGATTAAAGCCATAATATGGTACTGAGTAGGTTTTAATGGGATTGATTCATACTCTTAATTTTTAGAACTTTAAAACAGTTTTTTTCTGATTAGAAAATGATATTTTAAAATCAACCATGTCAAGTAAATCAAGTGTCTCTTACAAAAAGGATTGGCTTCTGGTGAATGTCTGCATGACAACCTACAAAGAAGGGTCATTTTGTAGCTAAACCACAGATCTGTTTTTATATAGACCCTGTGCAGCAATGGATGGCTTATATCTGAATTCATGAATGGGAAAAGTAGTCAGCAATGTGTGCTCTGCACACTGAAAGATCACATTTCTCTGTTGTGGTTGCTCTTTTGATTTGTCTTCTTACAGCCTAATTACATTTCTACCTTTTTTCATTTTTGCCTTTATATACACTTATATATGTGGTCTTACAAGATTGAGGTGTATTTTTTCTGAAAGGCATTGCACAATTAGTAAGAAAACAAAAGAGAAAAGAGCTCCTGTGTTTCAAAGTGTTTGGAACTGGTCCATTAGTCAGAAAAAAGATCTGTTTCATTTTTACTCCCTTCTTCTCCTCCATCCTCTTAAACTACTGGGTGGCAATATGGTAGAGACAGTCCTGATTTTGGAACAGGTGTCAAAACAACATTTGTTAGGCTGTTTTGTAACTGCAGCATAAAGTAATAGTATAGAAGTACTTCATGTATTTTCACAAGGTAATTTTGTTGGCTGGTGATATCCAACACCTTTAAGGAAAAATCAATCTATTGGGTTATTTCTTGGGCATTTTTAACCAACTTTGTTTTCCTTCTAATATCTATAATTACAAAAAAGGACACCTTTTATGGAATCAGGTTCACATGTAGAGCTGTCTGCAGGAATTGAAGGTCCACTGGATCTAGCTGAAGCTTCACAGTAAAACAAGTTTTGCATGTACATGTCTTTATTTTGTTGCATGTACTTGGAATATTTACAACAATTGCTAATGAGATATGCTCATCTAGTTCCATTAGAGAAGTTTGTCTTGATTGCTTTCCTGACCTCAGCTGTGGCAGTACTGTTTTCCTGCAAGACTGGCAGAAAGCAAGACTGGCAAGTTTCAAAGCAAACAGAAAAGCCTCGAAAAAAATTCTGTGTGGCACAGCAAAGGGAGAACCTTAACAGACAAAAAAGAAATTTTGTTAATATAGCTTCCCATATAGATCTCTAGAAAAGAAGTTGATTCAGCAAAATTCTTTTTCCTAAAATCCAATGTAAATAGCATGTCCTGTAAGTATAAATCTTGTTACCTTTTGTCCAAGATAATGTGGATATGGAACATTACTTACTTCCTCTTTCCTTGTATTTAGCTCTTAACTTCCCTCAAACTCCTCTTTAGACTAAACACTGGTCTCTTCAGTGTGTTCTCTTTAGTTTTTAACTCATGTTCAGCTTGTGACTCATAGATGGCTTTACTGGAGAGCTGCTACAAGTTAGAACTTCTTCAGTTTAGTTTGTCCAGTTGAGTATTCCTACTTGAAGGACGGAACTTAAAACATTCTGAAGAGTAGAAGTGTCCTAACAAAATCTTAGTCTTTTTTACCTGTATTTCTTATATTGACAAAATTTCTTTTGAATCCTGCTCCTGTTATCCAAACTTTTTTACTTTAGCTTACCACTAAGCAATCAGAAGCATATTTTGGTAAGCATCTCTGTCTTCAGCTACCTAAATCCAGAATGAGTGTGTTCTACTGCACAGCAGCAAGTGTGCTGACTTTGACAGTGAACCCAGCTGTGTTTGCTTTGACAGTGAAACATTGACAAACAACACAGGGTACAGTTTTCCAGCAGTTTTGCTTCCTTCTTTGTACTTACTTCCTCTAGACCATATTTCCTGCGTCTTAGAATATCAAGGAAAAAGCCTTACTAAAGTCAAAATAAATTACAGAGTGGACAAGATGAGGCTTGTAATTCACACTGAGGTTACAAGCTTTCCAAGAAAACTGAGCTGGCAGAAAAGATTACACAGATTTTTTTTCTCAAGAATAATTGTAAGAGGAAGGAAGTGCAGCTCCATGACAACTGTTTGTATTTCTTGTAGTCCTTAAACAGTGCAACACATTGCCCTTGGAGAAAGGGCCAAGTTTGCTAATCAGTATCTTTTAGTGGGTCCTTTTGACCACAGAACCTCTCAGTATAATTCATGGGGACAGGCGTTGGGGAACCTGTTACACAGATACAATGTACAGCCATATCAAGTTTTGGTTTCTGACTGTATTAGGCTGCAGAAATAGTGAGCTTAAAAGTATGTGTGACCTGTCTTGCAGCGGAAGCTGTCTGGAGCTGACTTGTGGCCACATGTGCACGCAGAGATGGTGCAAGGTTGTGAGAAGGGTGTTGGGAGCAGTGAGGCTGGGCTGCAGGCGAGCAGAGGGAGAGTATGGCCCTTCCCCATGTGGTAATGCAACAATGCTGCTTATTACCATGCAGGTTTATCCTAGCTCATCTAATCCATACTGCTCCTTCCTTATCAGGAAACCATTTCCCTGCCATAACAGGAAAAGATAATGATACTAATTTGATGTGATTGGTGTGTTACACACAGCTGTAACAGATGTTTACGATCTCTTGGGGGGTAAGGGATAAGGATGATTCTTCATTTTCCTCCTTAAGAACTTGCAAATAACTTGTTTGTTTATCATTTGCTCTAGTGTTTGTGCAATTGGAATTGAGCCTGGGGTAGGAACTCTGGTTTTCTAGTCTCCTGAAACCACCAGTCCTCCAGATTAGTTGTTCTCAAAGGTGGCAAGTAATAAATCTGTTGTTCCTTCTGACAAAATTGAAACTATCTTAGAGAAGACTAGATGAAGTTATTTAATTTTAAAGGTATCCAGATTAACGCATAGGAGAGAATGCTTTCCCCGTTTTAGTTGAAGCCTTTTGTTACTCCGTTACCCTTATCAGCTGCCGGATTACAACTGACCTTTTTTAAACCTGAATGTAAAGATTGAAAGACATAAATATGTCTTCTCTCTACCATCTGTCTCTAAGTTGCTCTTGTCCTGATTAGGTAGAAGATGAACCTTCCTTTGAAGGTTAATGCTCTATCTAACCGGAAACTTATTTTCTTCTTCACGGTCCAGATTAAGTACTCCCATGTAGTTTGAGTAGACTTTAGAAATATTTGCTCTCTAGTGGTTTGCTCTATCCTCTGTACTGAAAATTGTGATAAGCACTTAACAGAAGCTTGCTGGACAATCTGTTCTGCTTCATTCTTTTTTCATCAGATGGGAAAGTTAAAGCACATTTGTTTCCCAGTACTAATGTCCCATATGTTGGGTGGTCGGATCATGAGAGGCCAAGTCCTACTCATCTTTCTGTGGTTAATGTTCTTTCCACTGCCTTTATTCTTTTTGTTCATGTCACTATCCAGTTACAGTAGATTGTCTGTATAAAAACAACACATGCTCTAGTAGAGATAATGATGCACAAATTGGCATCTGTTGCAGATAGAGCTTTGAAAAAAAATCCCAACAGTACATGCTGATACTCTCACTTACTGGTACCATGTCTGGTGTTCTCTGTGGAAGTCAATCACTTGGTTTAAAAAAGAAACAAATAAAAACCCCATAAAACAACAACAACAACAAATAGACTGAAATCCACCCCCATCTGTAAAAGCTAAACTAGATAAATTTTTGTCTGGTACATAATTTGAACTGATTAGAAGATATAGGGCTGGATTTAGAGCTGTACCACTTTACATAAGCTAGCAATCTGGTCTAGGAAAGGAAAAACAGCTTTATATTTATAAGGACATAAGGTAGATTTATTGGAGTTTGTGTTTTTGGTGATTGATGTAGTACATAGACATAATAAGTGCCAGCTGTTACTCCTTTGTAAATCAGAAACAATAATATTTCCTTTTATTTCAGTGTGAACTATCTGACTTGCTTGAATTCCTTTTTTAATTCAAAGGACTGTACTTGCATTCAGAAATTAGAAATATAGCTACACAAACAAGTTAGAAACACTGCACTATGATACCATGATGGAACCTGAGAGCAGCATCTCAAATGTGTGTTGTCAGGGTTTATTTTCCATCATGAGCTAGATCAAAAGCATTTTTCCATATCTGCCCATGCTTCAGAAATACTAATTTCTGTCTTTCTCAAGTAAAGCTGATGTGATTTTGGCTGCTCACATCACTTGGTGCCCTAGCTGCATGTAGAGGCATTGTGTTTTTGTTAATGGAACTCAAACAGACTTGACTTTTCTATTCCTTTTTATCTCCACTTTGATATTCCTGCTTTGTTAGCAACTGTCAAATAGCAGATTTACATATTTGGCATTAAAAAATTCAGAGTTTTGATGTACTGTCAGATAAATCTAGTGAACTATATGTTACAAGTAGCTGTTGAAAACTCATGATTTATCTGATCTCTGGTTTATCTGGTCTCTGATTTATATGGTCTCTTTAAGGAGACTGCATTTCCTTACTCTTTTTTTTCAGTTTTCTGTAACTAATTGATGTGTTGATGAATGTCATGCGTGACATAACAGGATCTAAAACTAGAATGTTGTGTTTGCATAGTGTAAAGGGTTGTGAACGATGTAGAATGGAAGAAAGTAAAGTTGAAATAAAACAATTGTTCAATATGCATAGTCATGTAATGCAACAAGCACATTCCTGCAGCTTGTTAATAAATTCAATAAATGAGAGTTATCAACGTCTGGTATCTGCCTATGTTGTTATCCAAATGAACAAATGGTCCATGGTGACCTTTTATAGTTTATTTTAATTATATTTTAGTGGCTGTTTAGGGTTCTCAGACAGGTTTAGTTAATAAAAAAAAATAATCTCCCTGACATTCTTATAGATAATGAGTGTCTTACAGTGTTTTTCAACCTTCAAGTTATATAACTTTTGTCTTTTTAAGTGAAACCATGCTGCTGCTTGGTTCATGTGTGTGACAAGTGGCATCAGTTTCCTTGAACAGCTTGCTGTGGTCCACTGACGTTTAATGCTTGGGTCCAATCCTGCTAACTTGTGTGAGCAAGTTTTACTGAACCCTAAACTCCGGGTGAGGAGAGCTTACAGACAGGAAAAAGTAGACAATACTTACTTTTTGTTTGCACCTGAATTTTTCTGTTTTAGAGTATATGAAGAAAATTCTTACTTTTGTGGTTATTTGTATCTTTATAATGTTCTGAAGTTCAAATAGAAATTAACTAAAGCAATTTTATTTCTGGAAACACACACAGTTATAATTTGCTTTTAAATATGACATTCCATCATTTCAGATGTATTTTATTCTGTCATCTGCATCTGTTCACTCTTTAAAAAGATTATTAGAAGTCAAAATGCAGAAGGGCTACCGCTTAGAGATGTAAGCTGAAGCTTTGTTGTTTTAGGACCTGTGCTTTTCAGAAATATGTTTCCCTAATTTGACCCTCAGTAACCCTTGAGAGACTTGAGCACAAGTTACAAACTAATTACATTAATTGCTTTACTGGAACTTGCTAGGCATTTTCTGTTTATACATTAATGTAATATAAATATATCTCAGGCAACAAAAGCCCTTGGGGCAAATTTATGTCCTGAGTAACCCTGTTCTAGTGACCTCAACAGAATTACTCAAAGTCAAGATAGAATTTAAATTGGAAGACCAGATCTTCAGCTGCTGTTAATAGTCTCAACTCCACTAAAATCAGCGTAGCTCTGGTCATAACAGCCAGAAAGAGAATGGCTTCTTCAGTTGTATTTTTGAATTTGCAGACACTTCTAGCAAAGGAATTGGGCTGCCTTTTCATTCCAGGTTTAAAAATGAGCAGAACTTAGCTATAGGAACAATTTTGATTTTAATCTAGCAATTTTATAATGTACACAACCTTCTTTTTTTGTCTGCATTTTGAACAAAGCCCTCATGGAATGGTGACAGATACAGCCTCTTTTGATCCTGCATCTTTGTTTTCTATACCATTTTCTGCACTATGATGTAGCTTCTAAAAAAAGTTTCTCTAACCAGGCAATATATAGGAAGTTATGCTTAACAGTTACATGGTGTTGCTTAAGAGTCTGTATAAATATGGGAGTAGTCACCTAGTAATAGAAATCTTCTTTCAAAAATAAACTTAAAATGAAGGCTAATCTGTACTCCAGCCTTACAGATGTTTATATCACTTTATTTTTCACCTTGGGGATTGTTTCCTTGATTTAATTGAAAAAAGATGTGCTCAGAATTAAATCTGGATGAAAGATGATTCTCAACTGGAAATTTGGATTGTGAGTATTTTGTTTAGAAGGAGCTGCAAGTGATCTACAATTTTTTACAATATTGTAGCAATAACCCACCAGTGGGAGTTGTTTGATAGAGCTTTCCTTCAGTAGTCAACATTAACACTTTTTTCCAGTACATTGAATTGTGTGTCTATTCCTCCTCTCAGAGGTATTTTGAACTAACTGTAGGGGTCAATAACATCTTGTTTTTTTAAGTGATCTCCATTTGCTAAACAAATGTAAGTTCCCATCAGTCAGTTGACTTGCTTGAAGAGAAGCTGCATACACTTCTTATAAAAGGTGGCCTGTAATAAGCCTGTACTATTGTTGTCTAAAGTTCTTCTGGAGGCTCAGCCAAGGAAGTGGAATTGTAGTTCAAGATGCAAGGCCAGTGATGCTCACTGGTGATTAATGTTTCAATGTCTTGCTGCTCAGTATCCTCAGCAGAACTGAGGCCCCGCTGATCTTTTTGTCTTATGAAATGTTTTCTGTCAAGGCCTCTTGTCCATCAAGAGAGTCAACTGCACCTCCCAGCTAGGGTGCTGCGTTCTGATCCAGAGTGTATCCTGTGCCAAATGAAATTGATTTAGGCAGTCTCAGTACTGCAATCTGTAGGTATTCCTAGGGTAACTTTTAAAGAGGTGGTTGGGGTTCTAGTGCAGGATAGCTGTACTTATGGGGCTGTTTGCTCGATTCCAGATATTTTCAGTATTTGGTTCTGGTCTTTAAACTTACTGTGTTAGATGTGATTTTTTTCCTTTTTTGGCTAGGATAAAACCTTTGCTCCCATTGCCTACATATGTGATACTGATTGAACATGTTACTGCATAGATTTCTACAGATTTTTCAGAATTTTAATTTTCAGCATTACAGCTTCTCCCAAAGTAGCAGTGCTAATTTGAAAGTGTGATAGCTGACAGACAAATTTTGTGAGATTGTCTGTACAGACTTTTTAATTAATGTTTCGTTACTGGAGTTGAGAGGGATAGACAGATTTTAAAGAGAAGGGAAAAAAATTTGGAAGAAAACAATCTAAGTTTGGATGACAGACAGAAAAGAACTATCAGCAGATGGTCAAATCTGAGGAAGAACAACTCCAAAGAAAAACATAAATCTTCTGGTTTATAGACTGTCAGGGAAAAATTGTCTGCAGAGGGATGCACACAACCTAGGAATCAATCAGGAGGAGACAGACTTCTGCATCCAGACCCATCAATAAGGCATTGTTGGAATAGCTGTGATGGATGGATGTAGGAAGACTGGCAGGGAAGAAGGGAATGGGGGTTTTCATTCATAGAAGCAATTTGAGTGCATCGGTTTTTTGTTGATTAGGATCAGAGGAGGGGCAGGTATGGATGATGAAATGGTGAATGTATTTTCGGGATCACTTGCTTAGTATGAGAATAGGACATAATATCTAAGCTACCCTGAGACCCTTGTTCTTGGCATAGACTTTAGCCTCCCTCCTGCCTGCTAGAAGGGCAATGCATAAAAGCAGCCCAGGATGTTTCTGGAGACTGTCAAAAGGACGCTAATGAGGGTGCAATATATCTGAGAGAGAATCCCCACAAATAAAGAGCTGGTCGAGAGGGCAGTAATCAAACACAGCCTTGCCTTGTAGCAGCCATGGATTACTGAAGCTCCTGTGAGGAATTCAAGTAGCAGAGTATCATCCTGCCCTTGAAAAGAGCCAACTTTGGGTTTAATTAGTGAACTGGTAAATGGGCTATTTTTGGAGTCAGACTGTGAATGCCAAGGGTAAATCATGCTTGACTAATGTGATCAGTCTCTGATGAAATTACTAGGTTTGTGGATGAGAGCACTCTCCTGGGATTTGTCCTGTTTTACGACAGTTACAGATTCACATGTTGTTCTGAGTTGGAAGGGATCCACAAGGATTGTTGAGTCCAGCTCTTAAGTGAATGACCCACACAGGGATCAAACCCACAAGCTTGGTGTTTCTATGCTCTAACCACCTTTTTATATCTTTGGGAGTTACAGGAGAAGGGGGTACAGGGTGGTGAGACAGAGCACACCCTCATATGGTTTTTGTATAGCAACAAACTGGAGGTGTGGAGGCAGCAAAGCTGATAGACTTTCTTGCAGGTTTGACATTCAGAGGGACTTGGGTACACTGGAAAAAATGGACTGACTGGAACCTGATTAGATTCAATAAGGACAAATCCTTTTAATCTGGGATCGAAATGCTCCTTGCAGTGATAGGGGCTGAGGGGCTCAGTGGCTGGGAAGCAGCTCTGTGGAAAAGGACTTGGGGCTCCTGGTGAATCTCTAAGCTGAACATCAGCCATGCCAGACTGACAGCGTCCTGGGCTCCCTCAGGAGGAGTGTGGCCAGTAAATTGAGCCAAGTGGTTGTCCTCTACTTGACTGTTAAACCACATGTGGAATACTGTGCTTGGTTTTCAGGAAAAAGAAAAAACAAGAAAAATTAACAAACTTGACTGAGTCTAGCAGTGGGCCACCAAGATGGGCTGAAACCTCTGCCTTGTGAGAAGGGTCTGAGAAGACTGGACCAAATAGTGGTCTTCCACTTAGAGGTTACGTCAGGTATGGAATCAGGCTTCTCACTGAGGTGCACAGGCTTAGAAGAGGAGACAGTGATCACTTGTTGAAACAGCTTCCAAAGGATATAAGGGGGAAAATATATTTTCTATGGGGACGGTTAAGCAATAGAACTAGTTTTGTAGAAAGACTGTGAATTTTTTTTGTCCTTGGAAGTTTGATTGGGATGTTGGACTCAATGGCAGTTGGGGACCTTTCCTATTATTCCTGTTATTCTAGGAGAATTAGAATTAGAAAGTAACCAGTGCTAGCTGGCCAAAAGCAAGCAAACAAAACAAGAAAAAAAGAACATACCCCCCCCAACCAAACAAAATAACCCCCACAGTCCCCCCTCATAACCAGGCTCATAAATCTGCATTTGGGAGATTTTAAATGAAAATTATATTTTCAAGTTTTTAACTCTTCCCTTAATCAAAAATGACCCAGTACTATATCGAAATCATGAAAATGTGAGTCACTAATATACCTGTGATAAATCTGAAGTCATAAAAGAGCACATATATAACTATATATTCATTTATGCCATTTATACCTTTGCTGGATTTGACTATACTGCATTGTCTTTTTCATTTTTCTTTGAAAAAAAGATCATAAGCAAGCCTTTTTTAGAAGTGTGTGCCATATTTTCTGTCTGCCAATGCATTTTCTGACATCTGTTTCTATCTAGTATAGCGCATGCTTTCTGAAAACCAGATTAAGTATGAATACTGAAACAATCACTTCAAATATAATGGCAAATCAACATCTTTTTGATATACTGTACCTTCTGATTCAGGATTTGATACCAAGTGTAACATACCTTTTATTAGCAGATGTAAAGACTTTTGTCAGGAATATTGGTATAGTCGGTTAAAGACCACTTTCTGTTTGTTTTTCTCAGAAGTTCTGTGGCTTTAAATCTAAAGGTACTGCTGAATAGGTACTGCTAAATAGGTGTAATTCTGCTGCAAGTGGTGTTTGCCTGTCATGGCTATCTCAGTGAATTCATATGGGGCTATAGTGTGTACTGGCACTGGGCAAAGCTCTAGGAACTGAAGACTTGTTGCTCCCTTTTCCATGTATTTCCTGCAGTTTCTATGTGATTTTTGTACTAATGTGATTACTATGTGATTTTTTTTGTGCTAATTTTGTCCAGGGAAAGTATCATGTAATGTTGCTGTTCAAATAAGGAAGGTCCATGTGCTCTTCAAAACTACCTTCAAGTATGTTATCCCTAAGAGGGATCACTTAGCCTTATCCTAAGAAGGAAGCTGAGTCTGGCAGCACTGGAGTCTGTCTCTGGGCATATGTGGTTGCAGAGAACAGGGATCCATCCTTAAATGCTGAGTATTTGTTGAAAGTCTGAAAAGGACGGAGAATGGAAAGTGTGTATCTGAACACTTCAGATAATTATTTCCTGTCCTGAGTGCAGGCTGCAAAGTACCATGACTTAATGCAGGCTTTACTGAAAGAAGGTCAAAATATAAGACACAGGAATTTCAATTCACAGAAGAAACATGGTTTTGAGTTCAGTTTAAGAACGTAGATTTATTGACTGGGTAACATGCACTTTGTTAGCTTCCAAAATTTGGACTGTCCAGTTTTAATTCATACTCTCCATGTTTGTGCTTCGTGTTGCTCACAGAGAGGATACTGAGATAACACGTCTTTCATTTAAATTACAGCAGTTTAGACTTTGATCTGCATCACTCTGCTGGGTTATCCAGCCTCCGGTTTTTGATGAGACAGAGTACCATGATACTGAAGAAGAATAAGAAATCCTTATGCAAAGCCCACAAGCTGATCTGTACCAATCTGTACCTCATCTGGAAATCAGCTGTGCTCCTTTCTGTGACGGTGTATGCCTGCTACCTGACTGTAGCAGTGCCTTAAATTTACCGAGTCTGCATCTCTTTTTTTGTCAGTGGGCGTTAAGTGCTCTTTTGCATTTAAAGTAAATAGCTGATAAAATCTTCTGACTAGCATGTGCCTTTCAAGCATGAAATATACCAGTTTGTATGTCATTTGGCAGTGACTGTTTCGAGTCTATTGGAACATAAGGTAACCTTGAAAGTGGAGCCCATTAAATAGTATTCTTATCACTCACATAGTGGTGTCACAGAAACAGAAACTGCAAACCTTGAGCAGCAATGATATGTTTGCTGCTGCTTGCAACTCACTAGAGACTTTCTAATTAAATTAATGTGCTTTACCCAGTGTGTCACTTTAGTTTATGCTTCTGATCCTCACGTAAGAAATTCTTCATCTTTTATCTGCTGCTCGAGAAATTTTGTTCAAATTACAATAAAATGCTATTAAAAGCATGCTGGAGTATTGGCCTCTCATAAGACAAAAATCGGTCAGTGAACTCACTTTCTCAGTCTGTGGCTCACAGTTGGCGTATTGCTCACAAGTCAGAAATTAATATTTAGAATTGAGGCTAACAGAAATATTTCCTGTTATTTTATGACCCACGTGAGCTAAAGAACATGGGCCTGGGTAGAAATAAAGTCTATAGATTTAAAAATCTAAATGTTTAACATAATGAAAATATTGAGTGCTCACCAGCATGTCTTTCTAATGAATAGAAAAAAAAGTAAGTTAAATTTTTCTTGGCAATGCATTAAGGAAGCATGTATTTCTCTAACATAAGATTTTATTTTTTTCTACATCTCTGTCAAAAGTATTGTGCTACAAAACTGGAGACAATACCACTGAGAACATAAGTATAGATATCATGACCCAAGGTAGGATTACAAGTGTAAGCGAGTTCAGAGTGTGTGAAACAGTCAAGTAATGGTTTCCTGTGTTAAAACCAGTAAGTGCTTGGCTTTCTACCTGGACAGCTTTGCTTGAGTTGTTTTTTGTACTTTGCTTCAAATGTTTGCAATGACAGAGGCTGAGTTTTGTTGTATAGTCTTCCAGCATCAATGCTTTTTTTCTTTAATCCAGCAGATGGTTTAGAATACAGCGGTTGGAGAGCTTGAGGTAGTTACATTTCCACAAAGAGTTTCCGTGGGGAGGGAGTATGGAGAAAAGCCCATTTCCTAAGAATTTATCTAGTAAATTACACAAATACAACAGGGATTTAACATGTATCAATAAAGTTGATTATACTAAACTGTAGCCCTCTCAACCTGCTTGGCTTCCTTGTGATAGGACTTGCATGGGGAAATTACCGAGTTGTAAATTATAGGTGCTGTCCTGTAGTTTCACTGATCTGTTTTCACTTTCCAGGAGTCCATGTGCCAGGCTTTACTTAGGGAGGTGTTAGGAGTTAATCAAGATTTTGACAAGGCTTGCACCAAATGGCACTTCTTAAGGAAGGAAAGGCTCCATCTAGGTGGGCTTTGTGGATTGCAGTAGAGAGCAAACTCGAGCTCTCAGGCCCCTTGGTTATGTGTCCACCCAATGTCAATGCTGCCCAGAGCAAGATGAGCACACACACTTGTCAGAGCATTTTGTCAGTTTAATGTCTCTGAGGTGCATTTACTGTTTTTGTTGGTTTGGAAGGTTCATCCTTTCAGAGAAACTTGGTTTTTTATGGGTTCTTGAGTATATTTTGAATTTTAAATTGTCGAAGTAGGTGCTTCAGTCCTTGGAAAGGTTTCTGTGTAGTGTGATACTGCCAGTTGCATGCCCTGGGAGGTGACAAAAGGAGATTTTTGTTGCTATAGCCACTGGGATGTGCTGGGGACAAGCTCATGTTTTGTTTTGTGCTGTTAGAGTCAGGCACTTGCGTGAACTGTCTTGTCAGCTGTGTCTGGGTTTCCTCATGTGTTCAGTTTGGATGAGGAAGAGACCAACAAGCCTGACAACATAGAACTGACAACATGGAAACACCCTTGGCTTTTCATTTGTACAGCTGATCTGATAAAAAATGATGGCATGCACTTTGTCTAGATTGTAGTGTTTGCATAATGATAAAAAATGTTTCATGAACATATGTTGTGGGGTAAACTAGGAAGACTGCAGGCAACCTGATGTAAACATGTAAAAAAATGGAATTGGGAATTAATCATACGAACATGCTGTGGCAAGCAAAAATGTTTAGAGAAGTCAACAAAAGCTATTATGGGCATTGGTAAGATCTTGTAAAAATCACCAGATTGCTTTAATAAGGATTGAAATTAAACCAAGATTTTAAGAGAAAGACTTTGGAGTAGGAAACATACTGTCTGTGTTTTAGCAGAATGGCTGATATAGTGATTAGGTCAGTAGGTTTAGAAGGCAAATCAGAGTGTTTGAAATGAAAATTATGGCAGCAGTAAGACAAAGATGGGCTTCCAGGCAATTATTTTTTAAAGTCCAATACTGTTGACCATGGAAGAACCCAAAAAAGAGAAAAGGATAAAAACCAGAAACTGCATTTTAGGGCTTTGGAATGGTAAAAGCCGTAAATAGCTCAACATGATATTTAGGGCTAGCAGAACTGCAGATACTGTAACTGTAGGGACTGAAGCATATTCCACTCAGTGATGTATAGATGCAGTAGTTAAGCCAGGAGGCTGAATCCTGTAATCCTTCCTAAACAAAAATCCCATTGAAGTCGGTAGAAGATTTTCGTGAACCAGGAATGTATAACCAGGCAATTAGAGACAAAGTTGCAGCCTGACCTTGACTGGGCCTTTGTGCCTGTGATTAGCTGTACCCAGAGCATCTGGGCACATTTGTTTAAAGGCACAGTCAATTTTAATGACAGCTCAGAAAAGAAATACAATTATGCCATAGTTTAGGTTCTAATGGATCCAAATGACAAATGCAAATAACTGCAAAGAGACATATGAATCTGTAAAGACATAAGATCTGTAAACTGTGCAAGATTCTATAATCTTAGTCTTTTGAAACAGCAAGTTCTGTGTTCTTTGTTCCTTTCCTTCTCAAGAAAACCAGGAATTTAATAGATATTGCTCAAGTTTTGCTACTTATAATTGAGAGGGGCAGCTATTTGACTTTTCTTAAATGTAAGAGAGCATTGGAGATTATTATGTGAGGTGTCAGAAATACCTTCTAGTTAAATTAATAAAAGCATCTAATAGCATCTACCATACATGTTTATAAAGCTAAATTAATAATTGCTCTCCAAATTGTTTTAGAATTATTTCAGTATGAAACAAAACATCCTTAAAATTAATCCATTTACATTTTTCCTTCTTTTGCGATCCTAGTTCAAATAGATTTGAAAGCAAGCAAAACACTTTCTTTTGAAGCAAAATTTAATTCAGCATACCAGAAATGTCATTCTCGCTGCCAGTCACTCTAATGAGACATGTGTTCCTTGTGTCTGAATCTACTTTGTTTGAAAAGAGCTGCTGTTAAAGCATTGAGGAAATTGCAGTCCTCAGTAAAAGAAATGTTAGAAACATGCAAGAACAAACAGAAGTTGTTTCATGGTCTGGTCCTGTAAATGGTGACCTCAGTGACTACAATGGGCTCTTGGTATTACTAAGTGTGTGTCCAAAATTCCAGTGTCCAGGACTGCAATCCTGTAAATATATGTGTGCTTGAGGTTTGTGCAATAAACTACTGGGGAAAAAATTCAGAGAAATCCTTCTACTGCATTATTTTTGTGTGCACATAATTCCATCATGGTTTTATATGAAAACCATTATAAGTAATCTCTCCAGATTGTCTTTAGGAAGTTTCTTATGCTTGGAAAAGCACTTCCTCAAAGGATGCCACTAGTGTTGGAGAATTTTGAATTTTTCTCTGCATAAGTTCTCCTGCTTTGACACTTTTTCCCACAAAAATATAAGAAAACCTTTAGAACCTTTGATTTTGAAGATGATGAAAATGACAGCATCTATCTACTGTTTTCAGAAAGTCTAGAGCCTTTTGTTGTTTTGGGTTTTTTTTCCTGCTTTCTGTATCAGCATCTGTCATCTCAAGATGTGTGCCTTTTACTGCTGAAGAGTAAAATCTCAGGCTGCTCCAAGTTGGAGACTGGGTGCTGCATTGTCATGGTTCAAACCCACTTTTACTCCCTTATCTCTTCTTCCATCCCTGTTTTCATGTTAGAAACCTGACTGGGTTTCTTTACCTGAAGTTCTTCTATTCAAGACTCGGTGACTGAGTGACCATAAAATGCAATGATACAAACCCATTTTTTTAATTAAAAATTGTTTACTTCTAAGAGCGGATAAAAAGCTTAACATGAGTAAATATTTCAGTATAACACTAAGGTTTATGCCTATGCTTAGTTTAATTTTAAAAATATTCCTTGCATTTTTCCATAGACTTGGAATAACTAGAGCATCTTTCTTCCTTTCTCCTGCTCCCTGTATGCGTTCTTTTAAAATATATATATAAAATATATATCTATATTATATATATAATTCATAGAAATCTGATTTATCCTTTCATTAGCTTCTTGGCCTGGATAAGAGTGGAGGCAGCTCAGCAAGGTCCTATAGAACAAATTTCAACTAATGGCAGTTATGGATTTCAAGATGCAATGTTGAATCTTCCATCAGGAGTTATATATCTTCTTACCATTCAATGGAAGTTGATACCTCAGGGCACACTACTTGCAATCAATTCATTCTGCAGTCAATTCAAAAACTCTTCTGATAGCATACTGTGTTCAGCATTGGATTACTCTGTCCTGTCAGTGTAAATTAGGATCTGTTTTAATACTGCTGATGTTCCCTGATCCTTTTTAAGTAACGTTGCTGTACAATACACTATTCAGAATAATTTAAGCCAAAAATAATGGGCGACACATATTTCTCCTGATTTAGTTGCACGAAAGGGAATTGTGACCAAGTCTCAATTTTGTTATTGGATTTGCCATTCTCAAGGTTTCATTTACCTTTCCCTGTGTCTCATGCCTTGCTGGCAAATATCTTAAAACCTGCTAGGTGCTACATGCTCCAGTAAGCTTTCTCCTCTAGTGACACACAGCCATGATTTCTCTTTTTGAGATCAAAGACCCTTGTTTGGTTTTTTTAATTTTTTTTATTTTTTCCTCCCTGTCATTCAGAACAGAAATGGCAGCTCCACAGAACTACTGATTTTTATGCTGTACTTTGCAATGAAGTTAGCCAATCAGGGAGAGCAAAAAGGAGGGGGAAAAGTATTACAGGCTCAATTTCTAAACAAATGGATTTGTCTCTACATGACTTATCTGTAACAGGTGTCAAATTGCGGTCCAAAGGATGTTTCACACAGAATTTAGAGTAGAACAAATTTCCAAGAAAAATTATCAGGTTAGGAACAAGCAGGTTGTGGTGGCAGGTCGTCTGAATTATCTACCTATTCAGGCTAAAAAATTCAGGTCATCTTTCTTTTATCTGGATTAGCAAAGATCTTTTACAAAAAATATTTAAGTAAGAGCTTGATAACAAAAATAAAAGCAGCTTCTACTATTTTTTATCAATGAAATCTCACAATGTAATACCTTAGTTTCTAAAGCCTGTCTGGTGTGTTACTTTGGCTTATTAAGTAGACTTATGTCAAAAGAACTGAAAAAACATGATGCTAAACAGCATAAACCAATAATAATGTAATTTTAATGGCATATATTTAGAAACCCTAAAATTTAATAAAATGTACAGGTTTGTGAGCCCTTTATGTGTTTTCTCTTTCATACATACAAAACTTGTTTGTAATAATTTAAAAGTAAGATTTTGTAAAAGAATTAGTGTTATAACTTGCTCATTTTTTTTGTTTTCTGTTGAATTTTAAGTAGTGCGTTGTGTTTATGGCTGGAATATTTTTTTTAAATAGCAACTAAGTAGGTGGTCTTGCAATTAATATTTCTGTACAGATCTGTAAACTGTGCAAGATTTGTTTAACAAAACAGAAATCATGTCCTTTTTCGATTAAAACATTTGTTTAGGAATAAAGTTCAAGTTTGTCTTTGAAATTCAATGATCTAGTTTCATGGCCTGTGAAAGTATTTGTTTTATGAACCATTTTAAAAGTATAACTAATTCAAGAAATTTCTGTGACCTGTTGTTAAATATTTAGACCATGGATTAATTATATTTGCTCAGTGTTTCAAATAGTGATTTTAAAAACTAGGTGAAAAGGGAAGTTACTAGTAGTGAGAGAAATTATTCCACAATGATAAGACATGATGTGTTCATGTAATCCTTCCCTCCTCTAAATGACTACATTTTCAAAAACTCAAGAGTAAGCAAAGGTGTTGAATGGAAAACTGAATAGTCTCATCTCAGTGGGAACATTTGTGTTCTGCATAACTCAGAAGTGTTCTTACAAATGTGCAATTTATTATTCCTGCCCTCAGTGAAACGTTCTTTTACGAACGATTGACCTGTAGAATTGAAAACATGACGTCAAAACTACCTACTGCCTTCCTGAAGCCAGTCCCTTGATACACAGCCAGAACTCCTACTCACTGACTAATTAGGATCTGGGATGTATTAATGTAGCACAGGTGCTGTGCTCAAGCAATGTCTCAGAATGTGCTGGCATTCAAATGAAAATGCAGGGGCTGTCCCTTACCTCCCCACTTCATAAGTCTCAATTTGATAGTGAGGAAGTTTTTAATTCTCATTGCCGGTGTTACACTTGCTGAAGTGATGGCAGCTCATTGCAGTGCTACCATGTTAATAATTTTCTTTTAAAAAAAAAGCTCTATATTTGTTTTGGGGTTTGGTTTTTTTTTTTTTTTTTTTTTTTTTTTTTTTTTTTTTTTTTTTTTTTTTTTTGACAAAGCTAATGGTAGTTGTTAATAAAAACAATGCTAGTGAAAGCTAACCAAAGGCTGAAAATAAGTGACCTTCTTTGAAAGTCTGATAGTTTATTCTTTTGTACTGGTTTTGATGGGATACATATGACTGCTGAAAGGAAAACAAGAGGTTGCAGAGTATTTTGAAAAAAAAAAAAACAATATTCAGACCATATTTAAAAAAAAAAAGCTTAACTGACATTTTATCTTTTTCTGAGAAAGATCTTTTAATGAGGAAGATTTCTAGTTGGAGTGCAAGTTTGTCTTTTCAACATTGTGTGATTTGCTTCTGTCAGTGTTAGTTAAAAGTTGCTTAAAAGCATTCAAAATGAACATATTGTTTTTATCATTTGTCAAATTCTACAGAGCTGCCTTGTGACAGCAACCCCAGACGTCTTGTAGAGGGAGCACCTACAGTCAGCACCAGAACCTTGCTGGCTGCAGTGGCTGCATTGCAGAGGGCACAGGCATTCTCATTCTGTTAGCTGTCTCCTTTCTGTGTCTGTTAATCACCTCGATATCCCAGCAAGCATCCCAGTGTTGTCCTTTATTTTCACTTTACAGATGTTTTTTTATTTACAAAGGGTTTCCCCTTTCTGCTAGTCATGCATCTGGTCGTGCATGGCGATCCACGCGTTTGTCACCACTGGTCACTGGAGCTGCTGATGGCCAAGAAAATAATACACAAATCTCATCTGGTACAGATTGCACTGCTGATGTCTCCAAGGTTTAATCAGATGTAAGCCTTTCAGCAGCAATAATCCAAATCCTTATTGATTCCAAATCTATCTGTAATGCTAGCTGGAAGCTTCAGTACAAGCCTTTGAATCAATTAAACAATCCAGATGCAGCTGCACTTAGACAGCAAATGGTTATCCCATGTATTTGCAGCCTTTGACTTTCGTGGGCTTATCTAGTGAAAGCTCCTGAATAGTGAATTAAGTCTATTGATAATGGATTTGATTTTTGTATTTTATTTTTCAATTACATTTTGCTATACTCCTAGAAATAGTCTGCAGAGATTTAGGAGCACTGAAGACTGCTGCTTTGGAACAAAACCTTTTCTGTTGCTGTAGTCTACTTGTGAAATTGCTTCCAAAAAATGAGTCTAGCTAAGGTGCCACAAATCCTTGTTCTGAAAACTGCTCTCTGTTCCAGTCAGGAATGGTATTGCCCAAGTTTGTAGAAACCTGTGAGAACTGGCTGTCCAAAATGAGTTTCTAAAGCAGTCAGGCAGCAGCCTACAGACTTGCTCTAGAAAACAACTAGACTTATCTTTTTTTCTCTCTGCTTACCAGGGGACTCAAACTCAGATTAAAAAAAAAAAAAAAAAAGGAATTTTCATAAGTAATTCCCATTGAATATATGAAAGTACTGGCATGTTTTTAGTGAAGGTTGAGAACCACTGAGGAAGGCAGGTACTTGAAGAATAAGTAGCAGCCAAGAAGCATGTTTCAGAACCTCAGCAGCAACTAAATGTTTGGCTGAAGGACTTAACATAAGTACCTTTGTGCAGATCTATAAACTTAGATATATATTCCAGCATTGTCTAAGAATATCTAAATAAATTATTTCCCTGAAAAGGCTGACAAGCATGAAATTGAATTTCCCTTAACATAGAAATTTTACATCACCTGCTATCTCAGCTTAAATATTTGTGCTTAAAAACAGGAAGAGCAATATTAAATAGTATAAGCCTAGGATGAATTTCTAGCAGTTTATGCATCTTCTCAAAAAATGGTCAAAAACAAGAGAAAAAAAATCACATATAATAGTATAGAAGTGAAACTTCTGTAGTCTTGAGTTTATCCTTATAGCCAATATGTTTTTCTTCCTTCTAAGCAAATTCTTTTGAATTTATTTTATTTTAATTTATTTTCACTTGCCTATCTACCTCATTCCTCCCATTTATTTGTTTTCTTTCCCTGAATTAGTATTCATAGTACTCAAGTATTAGTTTTTCCCTTTCTTAGTATTTAAAATACTAAGAAATACTACTACAAATAATAACAATACTAAATAATACTAATAATAGTGAATAGAAGTCATATAAAGCATACTGTATTTCAGACTGTTTTATTTATTTATTTTGTACTTTGATTCTTACTTTGTGAGCTCTTTGGAGCAGAGACAGATTCTAATCTCTGCTGTTGTCATGATATTTTGATTTAGTTCATATCAGCTGCAGTGGTCTTTCTACATATTTGAAGTGATGTGAAATAAAATTTATGTTCACTGTTACTGTTTGGCTCCTGTAAGGCACTGATTTGTTACTGTGTTGAATGGCAATTTAAAAGTTTGCAATTACAGTCATCCAGGTTTGCTGGTGACAAGTGGATGCATGAGATATTGAAATCACGGCTTTTCTAGTAAGACCATAAAAGAGGGCATAGAAGTTGAATTTAATTCCTAACTATAGCTACAATTTTTAATTATATTTTTTTTACTGGCATTAACTTCTTAAAAAAAAGCACTGAAATACATGAAAATTGCAATAAATTATTATGCAAGTGCAGTGTTTATAAATACTTTTCCTTTGCCATATTTCCATTTGCTTACAACATTCAGGTTTAAGTATTTGATTTTAAGCCATTTCAGTCAATCAATAAATACAGAATATAAGCACCTTAAAATGGAGGGGTTTATAGACAGCATTTTACTATTAAGAAGTGTCCACAAAATCCTTGAAAATGAAATGAGCTGACAACCGTAGTCAGAACAGATACATAAGGTACCCTTACAGCATATTGCACCATCAATTATGTGTCAAGCATGCTGCCAAATATTAAGTGTTCTGACCTTTGTTATTAATAATAGAGGCAAACACTGGGGACATATGAAAGATGAGTAATGTAATGCATGGAAAGCCTATTATAAATTGACCTTGTTAATGGTTATAGAGCCTATTTGGTGTTTTGCCCTTTCCCTTGCAAGCCATAATTTTATGAAAAATTGGACATACAGTGTAATGGAAAGCCACATAGTGAAAAACATACTTTGATAGAAGAAAATGTTCTGAAGTTAAATAAATAATAGAAAGAGAGCACTTGTCATCAAGCTTTACACCTTTATTTATATGTATTTGTCATTTCCCCTGTTCCTCATGAAAAATGTGAAATTACTGAAATGGAGAAGTGTATCTTTATTGTATTCTCCATTCATGCTTGTATTTTCAGGTTATTTTGCTTAACATCCCTATCATCTTGCAGAGTTTGGCTAGTCAAAGGTTTAAGCGGTGTCTTTCTCTAGAAAACACCTTCTAGCATTTTTTGGTGTTCATGCAGGACAACACTGATAATAGGTAAAAATGAAAAAATAGTAGAATGGTCAACCAGAGGATGGAGAATAAACACGAAGGGAGTGGTGGTGGTTTAAAAGAAAAAGTTCAACCCCCAATCCCTTAATTGACTTGAAAATGCTTGAATGTAGAAAGCGTGGGATAGAGAAAACACTTTACTGTGCAATCACTCTTGGCACTATTTCCTCCTTCCTTCTTAATGTAGAACATAGATGCCAGAATGCACTACCAGTAAAACATTAAGCAGTTGGTCCATAATTTCAGCAGGAGTGCTCTGTAATTATATGAAAATCAACTGTCTGTTTAAATTTATCAAAAACCTTTCTTCAGCCCTAAAAGTAATAGAATTTCTCTTATTACAACCTGTGCTAATGTCCTATTACTATTTTTTTTCCTCTGTTTGAACTTAACATTTGGGAATAACTAGCTTGGTGACAGTAATTGCTGCTACAAGCTGTATTTCTTTCCGAACTTCACTAATCTGCACTTGCATAAGAGGAAGAAAAAATAGAGCTCGCCTGATCTCTAGTACATTTTTGTTGATGTTACTTGCTTTGTGTCATCATAGATTCTAAATATGGGTTTAAGTCTCAGAATTGTTTTGCAATGGAAATCCAGTGTCCTAAACTACAAGCCAATTCATAATTAAGAAAGAGCAAAGAATAAAATACATGGAGCAAGACAGTATATTTTTGAAATTACCAAAATTGGCACAAAATCATAAATGTTGCCAGACTATTATTATATTTACAGAAGCAGATTCATTCTTCCCTTAAAAATTTGGAAACTCTTTCTAATGATCCTTAATGATCTGATGCTTATCCTGTATGCAGGACACACTCTTGTAATCATCCAGAATGTAAGATTTCATTTGATGTTCATGTCAACAAGATGTTTGGCTGTTCTACAAAATTAAATCACAAGTTGCTTAAACAAATGTTCCTCTAAAGAGTTTTTCACAGATGAGAGTAATTTGCTGCAGATAAAAAATACATAGATGTACAGGAAGAGAGTGCAGATCTGTATCTCAAGGTAACACTGTAAGCATATTGAAAAATCAACATGTATTTTCTAATTTTTTGGTTTTGTTCCTTAACTCTGGGCACGAGATGTACTGTATTTAGCACAGATATATTAAATTCCATCTCCTTTTCTTTCTAAATTGGAGGAAGGGAGAGAACAAAAGTCCTCTAATGATCAAATTGTTTTTCCACAGTGTAAATTTGAATTGAAGCCATCTTTACAAGCAAATTGCTTTATTAAGCTATGCAGAAAACACTTCAGATGCAGTAATGATGATTTTTTAAAAGTAATTTTATATATCTGCTCCAGAAATTGTTTTCCTTTTGTTTATATTAAGTGAGTACTCAGAGAATCATAGAATAAGCTGAGTTGGAAGGGACCCATCAGGATCACTGAAATCCAACTCCTGGCTCTGCACACCAGCAGCCCCAAGTCTCACCGTGTGCCTGAGAGCATTGTCCAAACACTCCTGAACTCAGACAGGCTGATGCTGTGACCACTTCCCCAGGGAGCCTGTTCCGGTGCCCAGCCACTCTCTGGGCAAACAACCTTTTCCTGAGATCCAAACTAAACCTCCCCAACTCACCTTGGTGCCATTTCCACAATTCCTGCCATTGGTCTTTTGATGAGATGGGTGTCTGCCCTGCTGAGGAGGTTGAAGACCACAATGAGGTCTCCCCTCAGTCTCCTTTAGACTGAACAAACCAAGTGTTCTCAATCACTTCAGACCCTTCACCAGCCTTGTGGCCATCCTTTGGACACTCTCTAATAGCTTGATTTTTTTTTTTTTTTTTTTTTTTAAATTGAGGCACCCAGAACTGCACACAATATTCAAGGTGAGGCTGCCCCAGGACAATCCCCTCCCTTGCCTGGCTGGTGATGCTGTGTCTGATGCCCCCCAGGACAGGGTTGGCCCTCCTGGCTGCCAGGGCACAATGACTCAGGTTCAACTTGCCATTAACCAGGACCCCCAGGTCCCTTTGCATAGTGCTGCTCTCCAGCCTCTCCTTCCTTAATCTATACACAACTAGGGCTGCCTTATCTCAGACTGTAGTCTCATGGCACTATGGCCCATGGAATATCCAGGGTAAAACAAGACTTCATTACATTTGATACAATGCTTAATTAAAGCTACTAATTTCTTTGTTTTTTGAGTTTTATTCATAGGTATTTAATACATGTACAGAAAGTTTTGCATCCAGGTGAAAAGACATGACTTGCTTGCCTGACCAAAGGGAAATTAATCAGCATGCACTATTTCTAGCAATTTTGCTTTCCTGCTCTATGCCCGACTTCTTATCAACAAAGTAATATTGAGTTTCATTATGTATTTTCCTGATGCTCTAGGCCTGTAATTCGACTATCTGCAGCAGCAATAGCCAATGTTTTGTCTACTGTGGGCTGTACAGGCTTTTAAGGATTCATCAAAGGTGGCAAAGCTTTGGTTGAATTATCTTTCCATGTTACCTGCATGATCTGCCAGGACTTCCAAGGATCAGCTACTGGGTGGCTAACCACAGATTTTATTCCTGTGCCTTTTACATAACAGACTGGCTTCCAGCCTTGTGACAGGATATATGCGCTGTGCCATGCACATTCCCGTCACGTGGCAGACAGGCATCTGCAACGCTGGCATTGTGCTGGTGCAGCAACTTGCTTGCCATTACTCAAGGGAAATGGGCTGCAGCACCCTCAGGAAACAGTTTGGCAGGAGTGAGGCTGCTCAAACCCTGTGCTGCTCACCTCTCAAGAGGTGCAAGCAGTGAGTAGCCAACTTAGTTGTATAAGATTGGATTTTTGTCTGTGACCCAGTGATTGAGATCCTGAGTGACATCCTGCAAGGAGAGCAGGATGATGGGGGGTGAAATTCTCTGTGCTACCATTAAATGTGAAGGCAAAGCTCTCAGAAACTGCTTGATGCATGGCTTGGGTCAGGGATGGCCCTTCCTGTGGTGGCAAGGAAGGAGATGAAGACCTGCATGGGCACATTTCTGAGAAATCTCTTGGTTGCTGAAACCTCCCAGGACAACGGCATCTGCAAGGATACTGTGGTTAGCGAGGCTTCAGTGAAAACATTTTTTCACTTCATAACACTTTGTCAAATAAAACTAATTCAAAATTGATAGTAGAATAATAGAATCACAGAATGGCCCAGGTTGGAAGGAACCTTAAAGACTATCTAACTCCAGGTCCCCTGCCATGGACAGGTACATATTTCACTACACCAGGTTGCTCGGAGCTATATCCAGCCTGCCATTGAACAATTTCAGGGATCGGACATCCACAGCTCCTGTGGGTGAGCATGTTTTGTATATTAATGTGTTTTCAGAAATGAGTCCTGTGAATTTGCCTTGTCCTGAGGTATTTCTGCTGTATTTGACACTGGATAAGGGAGTAGATGCAGCCATATACGCCATTTAATACCCTCGTCATTGTCTGTGAGACAAGGAACAGTTTTGATTCAGGTGGGCTAGTTCTGAACTTCCTTTTTTACTCATGTGATGTTCAAAATCACTGAAATGAAAGAGTTCATTTTTTGTTAGTAGTGGAGTTGGATAAGAAATTGCTAATTCCAATTTATATAGTATCATACTTTTTGTATTTAGCTGTGTTTTACACTCTTACAACCTTTTAGAGTAGAGCAACGGTTTTGTAGTAAACTGTAGAGAGTCTCCAGTCAGTTGATGCATTTTGTAAAGTGCACCTCTGTATTTTGTGTCTCATACTGCCATCTAAGGGCCATGTAGGCTGAGAAGGTGGTTAAAGGTTCTTGAATACTCTTTCTCCATTCTGCCCTTCCCTCTGGGAAGTCAGCAATTCAAGGATGAGAAAGGTGAGCAGGGGATAAACATCAAAACCACACTTGATGCAGTATGCTTCATCTAAGAGAAACAGAGGAATCTTTCTGATAAGCGATAAACTGGAATGTAAATCTCAGTCATTCAGAAAATTGCAGTTGCAGTGAGTTTATGTAAAGGCCAGAGAATAAGAAAGCAAGATTACAGGATTTGAGGCTGCTCCTGAAACAGCAAGGGAGTGTGAGGTTTAGATTCTTCAAGATACCAAAGTCCTCATGTCCTACTGATTTAAAGATTAATGTTTTGTAATAGAATTTGCTAATTAAGATGATTTTCCCTAGAAAGGTACTAAATAACATGAATTCGTTTCTTGGTTTGGTATTTTGTTTGTTTGGGGTTTTTTTTAACTGGTTTTGCATTTCTGTGTGTTTTCATTTTCTGGGACTGAGGGAAAACAGGAAAAACTTGGTGTTACTTTAGGAGTATATGATCTTAGATAACATGAACATTATTAAAATGTTTTGGGGTTTAAGCATTCAAAATTTTATCACAAAAGCTTATCTTTCCCGGATAAAAATGCATTTTTTTCAATAATCTGCAAACTGTGTTTATATAGGCTTGATTCTATAGCTTTTAGATATTTTGAACCACAGGGGTGATAAAGAAGTGGTGGAAGAAGCAAAACATTTCATTATTTGTCAATAAAGTAGTGTTGGCATTGACTGACAGAAGCGGTTTTTGTAATGAGGACCCTTTGTTTTACAATGTGTGAGTCAGGCCAGTTTTCAGGCCAGTTTCCAGCAAGCCTTGTGTGCTAGAGAAAGTAATTAATCTTTCATGTTACTTTGACAGGCTCATGGAAGCAAAGACCTGGAAGAGCAGTTGCGGTCTGTGTCCAGTGTGGATGAACTCATGACAGTACTTTACCCAGAATATTGGAAAATGTTCAAATGTCAGTTGAGGAGAGGAGGTTGGCAGCACAACAGGGAACACTCCAGCTTTGACACAAGATCAGATGATTCCCTGAAATTTGCCGCAGCACATTATAATGCAGAGATCCTGAAAAGTAAGTACAGGACACAATCCATGTTCCAACATGCAATAAATGAAAATCTGAAGGCTTTTCAATTGGGTCAAAAATATTTTAAAAACTAAGCATTGTCAGTAAACCAACCTCAGTGATTTGATGGGATATGTTGTCTATAATATAAAATCTTCGGTATTCCGCCTTTCATAATGAAACATCACTCTGCAGACATATTTTAGGTATCTCCATTGTAAGAAAGTGCTTTTTCAGCTCAGAAGAGAAAGTCGAGTGTACTTGTCTTCAAATATAAGGAATCCCAATTTGTAGAGGCTGTAAGAATTTTGTAGAAAGCAAAGAGGATGCTAATAGCTGGACTCATTGAGCTATTTATTCTCTTTTTCTGCAATTGCATCATGGCTGATAATGCTTTCTTCTCTTATGCCTTATGGCTTTGGAATGCCAAATAATCCACTTGTAACTTTTTTATGTTACAAGAGGATAGTTGTGTTGATGTTGTGCTAAAACAAGCAAAACGGTTTTCAAATCAATATTTTTGAATACCTTTTAGTGTTTCAGATAGCTTGGATGAAAATATGTTAGCTTACAGTTTAAGCAAGTGCTTGTAGGCAGAGAAATGCAGGATTTATAGCAGGAGGTGTATTTTTTGACGTGTTATTGGAAATCATGTATCTTAATGGAGAGTTTAAAGTACACATAAGGCAAAATTTCCATTTTTGTTGAATAGCTTACCAAAGCCTAGCGCCAAAAGGGAATAAAGGGACCTGTACAGCTGCAAGTCTTGGGGCTGTTTAGTGTAAGATATCTTTAGTAAAATGCTGTATAACATGTTACAAAGTCTTTGCCCAAATTTGTGTGGATAATCTGGGCACACAAATCATCCATCAGATTAAATCACATGCCGTATATAATTGCTAAATAGTAAGCTTTTGCTTTAAATTATACCCTTCTAGTTAACAAACTAAACATGTATTTAAACTAATTTCACATTAAGTGTATAAAATTTAACATTTCTAATGTGTTATATCCAAGAGAAGTACTGTGTGGGGCTGGTTAAAATTACTTTGCAGAAGTGTGCAGTACTGAAGTACAGACCTTGCTCGAGATGAGACTTGCCCCAGGTGAAGAAAGGACATGTGCAGCTTCAGCTGCTGGCCAGCAGTTGGAGGGAGGTGATTCTGCCCCTCCCTCTGCTCTGGTGAGGGCCCATCAGTGCTGTGTCCACAGTGTCCAGCTCAGTGGCCCCCACCACAAGAAGGATGTGGACCTGTGGGACCAGGTCCAGAAGAGAGCTGTGAGGATGTTCAAAGGGCTGGAGCACCCCTGGGCTGAGAGAGCTGGGGCTGCTCTGCCTGGAGAAGATCCCAGGAGTTCTTACAGCAGCCTTCCAGAACCTAAAGGGGGTCAATAATAAAGATGAGGAGAGATGTTTTAGCAAGTCCTGTTGTAATAGGATAATAAGGGCAATAATTTTAAACGAAAGAAAGTAGATTCACACTAGATAGAGGGAAGAAATTTTTTACAGATGGTCAATTACTGGAACAGGTTGCCCTGTGCGGTGGTGGATGCCCCATCCCTGGAAACATTGAAGGTCATTCAAGTTTGGATGGGGCTCTGAGCAAACTGATCTGCTTGAAGATGTCCTTGCTTCCCAAGATGTTCTTGCTCATTACAAGGGGGTTGGACTAGGTGACAGGTAATAACCTTTAAAGGTCCTTTCCAACACAAGCCAGTCTGTGATTCTGTGCTTTAAGGTCTCCCCTGCCTGTTAGGTTCCCTTTTAGCTCCGCTGTGACTTTTCATCTGCTCCTTGATGATATGTCATGTCCCTTTGAAGAGGAAAAATCAGCTAGAAGGTAACACAGAGAGAGGTGTGTTTTACTGACTAAAGGGTGTGACTCTAGTAATTCATATTCTGGTTTTGAAGTTTGAAAAGGAATTATAATTGATTGCAGGATAGTTTTGATTTTAAGCAGTTACTATAACATATGAAATTCCCTGTGACTTGGCAGGTATTGATACTGAATGGAGAAAAACTCAGTGCATGCCACGTGAAGTGTGTGTGGATGTGGGAAAAGAGTTTGGAGCAACTACAAACACCTTCTTTAAACCCCCATGTGTATCCATCTACAGATGTGGAGGTTGCTGCAATAGTGAAGGACTTCAGTGTATGAATATCAGCACTAATTACATCAGCAAGACAGTAAGTTCTCACTCTTTTATTACAGTTCATGTACTCCTTGCAAATATTTTTATGTTCATGCATATTTTGAACTATCTTATTGCTACTATGACAAAGGAAATAGTTGATTCCAAAATACACAGGAAAAACAGCTGAAGACACTACTGCCTGGGAAAAAAAATATTTAACGCTCTTTTCCCCAAAATGTTTTTATATTTCCCGGGAAAAAAATAAATTACGATGTCTTGTTGTCAATTTTGAGATTATCCATTAAACTTGAGTCTTTCTCTCTTTTTTTTAAACTTTTTTTCCTCATACTGTATAGTGCAAGCACTGCATGGAAAACTAGCCTGTAATTTTATTAGTGTAGACTGCTGTAGGACATGTGCAAGCAGGATAGATGTTTCAAATACAGCCTTTTAGGAAGAGTGTTTTACTATATTTACTATATTTACTATATTAAGACTCTTTGTTTTGTTGTAATGCCTTTTCTTCCTGGTGTATGTGCAAGTTTTGTTCTTCAAGTTCAGGGTTAGTGATCAGGCAGGGGTGTGCAGAGATCATGCACTGAGCCTCCTGTGAGCTGCCTTTAAAGCAGCATATACTACACTACCCTAAGTAGATGCAGGAATTATCACAATTATCTTTCAACATTTCCCTCAAAAGTCATGTAAAAATAGTCATACTTTAAAGCATTTCCTAGGGTATTTTCCTATTATTATAGTATTTGGTAGGGTTTTTCCTGGTTGTGGGCTTTTTCACTTTTTAGTATAAATCTTGCTTCCTTCTCAAGAGGATTCATCCAGCTGAAGATGCAGTACATATTTGTAATGAAGACCAAAAACTGCATAGCCTGTTATAAAATTGAAGCCCTTAGAAATGTCACTCCTTTATCATAAAATTTTTTAGTGTTCTGAGCTGTTTTCTGGGGGATTAGGAAAAGGGAATGTAAAGAAAACAGCAAAACCTATTAATTTTGTAGAGTGCATTTTTTGCCTCATTTTTCACCAAAACTGTCTGTCTGAAATGGTAAATCCTTCCCAGAATTTTCAATCCTAAATTTAGGATACTGGCAAACAACCACACAGCAGTAATGTAGCTCAAATAGCTTAAATGAGGACAACTGAAAACACTGACTTTGTTCAAGCATTACTGTTTTTCTCATTATTAGGAAAAGCCATTTCCAGTTTTATCAGATCCTTGACAGAATGCCATTTAAAAAAAAACCCTTAATAAATGAGCAGACCTGTAGCTATATCTCTTTATCATCTGTCACCATCTCAAATTTTTAAAATTATGTGACCACAGTTTACCCCATAGCAAATGAGAATTAGGAGGAAAAATAGTATTGGATTCAAGACCACCTGTGGAATTCAGGTACCCTACACATCTATTTCCACCACAGTTTCTCTTCTTTCCTGAAAGAAATGAGAACAAATAGTTTTCTCATAATTCATCAATTTTTAGCTTTTTTTTTTTTTTTTTTGTGCATAAACTCCATAAGATAACTTCATACTGTTCACCCTGCAGAAAAAGTGCTTAATGGGAAATTAATTTTTCAGTTGGGGTTCTTACTGTGAGGGCAAGCTCTAGCATTGGTTTCAGACATTAAAATGTAAATAAAGATTATATCAGCTTTCATCAAAATTAATTAAAAATAAAATAACTTAGCACAGAAATTATTTTTATATGGGGCAAATCATCGATTTCCAGGAGAATGGACCAGGTCAGATATTCCCAGATTGCCTTGTGGAACACAGTGGTGGTCCAGAGCAAGGTCAATGGTTTTCTAGTTCAAGCTGTGTTCCTCCTTTTTAGCTACTTGACTTTATTGAAAGAAGAGTAAAAAAGTATTCTGGTTTGTTTCTAATACCACTTTTTCCCAAAAACTGTTTTTGTACATGCTAAGGTATGTTTATACAACCAGGATATGAGACAACTTCTTAATTAAGATATGGTACAACATCTATGACGATATTTGAAGGCTCCCTAGGCTAATTCACAAAGTGCAGTAGATCCTCTCCTGACTGCAGTAGCCCAGTTTGTAAGTGGTGGCTCGCCTAGTAAGGATCTGTGGGAAATGTTGACTGGTTGGGTTTTCATTTTGTGGTGTGGTTGTTTGGGTTTGGGTTTTTTTTTTTTTTCTAATTTGTTATCAAACAGCTGTTCCCTGTTTCCATGTCTCAAATGATTCAACAGTAGTTACAAAAGTTGTGGAACTACCTGGTGCAGCTATAGCCTGTCCCTCAGCAGCAATCTTTTATGCCCCACCTACAGGCACTTGTTTATACGTTGAAGGGGATCAGAGAGCAGATGTCAAAGAGCTTTTGGCTGTCAGGAAGGACATTTTTTTGGCTTCTTTCAGATCACTTGTTGTAAAGGTCCTAAATCATCTTGTTTCATGGTTACAGTTATAGTCCCTCAAGGGAAAACATCTATCCAAGCAGATCAAAATTAGATTTAGAGGAGATTTTCTCACAGGAAACAAGTTAACAGCTTGAAATTGTTTGCCCAGTTTGGGATGTATATGGTGTTCTTTGTCACAATTCAGAGATATGCTGCAATACTCAGTTGTTTTCAACATTACCATTTCTACCTTTTCTCATGCATTTTTGTGTTAGACTAATTATTGCAGTAATATAATAAGCACTTTTAATAGTGGGAGATATAAAAGTTCCAAATGTTTTTTGTTAATATTGCTGGGAAAATAAAGTGATTAAAATAGAAGAAGATAGAATCAGGAACCCAAGCATATTAAATAAATATGAATTTATTCTATAAAATACCTGTTGTTATATCCCACATAAGCCTTGAAATATTTTTTCAAGAAAGTTCAACAGTAAAATAATGATGATGTGCCGTTTCGCAAATAATTTATTTTTATTCTTTTCAATATAGAGATATTTAGTTTTGAAATTAGTCTTAAGTCCTTAGTTTAAAAAATCTCTCTAGACGCACTGTACTGTGTTACACTGGTTATATTTGGCTGGCCTTAGTGACACTTTAGAAAGTGCAAAGATCACAAGTGATGGAAACTTAGACTCAAATCAATTTAAGGGAAACTTGCCAAAACAAACCACAGGCCATCAGAAGAACATGGGGTAGTTAATGTAAATCTTGGGAAAAAAACATACATAAATCCTGTATTTGAAAAGTATTTAGAATGATAGTCTTCCCACATAATAACAGTTGTGATATATTTCATAAGTCAGTGAGCATAATAATAATTTTATGTGTGCTGATACGATGGATAGTGGCGCATATGATGATAGTGCTGAATGACTTAATTTAGCCACTGAAATAAATACTTTGTATAAAAAGCCTCAGTTTTTCTGTTAAATGTGCTATGAAGTCTTTCTAGTGTAAAGAAGAAGCCATCAAGGCCATGGATCAAAATTACACGACTTTTGAGGCTTTGGGAGGCCTTGTTTAATGAGCGGTGTCCCTGCCCATGGCAGAGGGTTTCTAATTAGAGAAGGTCCTTTACAAACCAAACTGTTCTATGATTCTAAGGATCAGTGAAAAGGAATATATGGAAAATTGCTTTTTATTTAACACATTCAGAGATTTCTGTTCTTCTGTTAGATCTTTTTCCTTTTTTTTCTAAGTTTAAAATTGTATTTAGTTCTAGGTTGTGGACAGTACTTTAGAAACCGTGTGAAAGACTGGAGGATCTGCCCTGTGGCTTTCTGTGATAAAACAGCCTTAGACTGGCTGAATGGCAGGTGTTGAATTCTTACTAAATGCATTAGTTATTTATGGCTTTCAATTGTTCTTCAATTAGGCAGAGCTTCTGTTATATATGCTGTACTCTGAGATTAACCATGTGTTACTGATTTATGTTTACAATTAGCAACTTCTCTGGAGGAGGACAGAGCTTTGTGATTATGTGGGGGCTTTTTTCTATTTGTGATGGCTTGAGTTTTTGTTTTTTGGGGGAGTTTGTTTTTTGTTTTTTTTTGGTGTTTTTTTGTTTGTTTGTTGTTTGGTTTTTGTTTGGATTTTTTTGGGGTTTTTTTGGTATATATATTACTCTTTAGTGATACAATCGCTTATTGCTTCCGTTGTTGCTTTTCACTGGTTTCCTGACAATGCAGTGTTGGTAGCAAAAAGGTACAAGACAGCATGGGCAAGTTGAGTCTATTTTTTTCTTTTAATTGCCTTTTTCTTTTCTTTGACTGGAGCAATACTCGTAAATTGCTGTTTTATTTATTATAACTACTAACATTTTTCAGAGCAATAAGAGCTCTCCACTTCTTGAAGGCTTCTCTAATCCCTACTGCTAGCAGTTCTTATGTTCTTCTTGGGACTCAAGCTCATTCGTTGTAGTCTTTGGTACTGAATATCTGTCTTTTGGCATTGGTACCTGAAGGAAATGGCTTTTCCCGTTAGAGTGAATTTGTCTGGTTTTTATTATAATTTAAAGTTGGAAAGGAAGAGAACATTTGGGCTTCTAAGAGTGCAGTAAATCCAATTTTTTAGAGAGTGCAGGATCAAACAAATACAAGCCATTTGGTCTCCAAGAAGAATTACCTGTTTGGGCCATGTGGGTACCAGCAATAGTAGCCACAGCCAACAATGGCGCCAGAAAAGGAACTGAGAAACAGCCTCATACATGGATGCTATGAGGCATTTTTCATAGAAATATCCTTTCCAGGTATTGACATTTGGCTGTTCAGTGTTGCCAGACATGCCCTATAGTGACAGCAGATGTTGAGGTTATTGTTCTTTTGGGTGAGGAAGGTGAACAGAAAAAAAATTGTAGATATTATCAAAACCATAAAGCATTGCTTATGGTCAGGTTTTACATAATCTGAAATATTTTAGTTAGATGGAGACTCAAATATAACTCATGCATGTCGAGTTTATTTACTTAAATAGTTTCACTGAATACACAGCTATTGGGTGATGTAAAATACATTACTATTAAGAGAATTTATTTGAACAATCTGAAGGTAGTTTACGGAGGTCAAGGAAGCTAGTCTACCTTTATAATTTTTAACTAGACTTTTTTCTCACTGCACCACTGAAGTGTTGATGGGAATAGTTGTTAGCAATGTTCATCTCCAAACTGATACCTTTCACAGCTTTAATGGAAGGATAAATGAGATTAATTCACATTCGCTATCATTTCCATTTCCATTACCATGATTGATACATCTCAGCTGTTTCTGTGAAATTTCTGTCTGATTTCCTAAAGCTGAATAGGACAGTTGGGCAGAGACCTACCTCTTTTAGGTGTTTTGGAAATGAAGCAGTCATCCTGTGTGCCATCTCCAGTGGTCTGCTATGCTTTCCAGCACGGCAAATTGATTTACTGCAGGAATTCAGGAAGAACATGCATTTGTTATCCAGCTGCAGTTAGGTCCATTCACAGACTCATGCTTATTTCATTTTCCAAGATTTACTAGTTCTCTCTGTAGCAGGTTTTTATTTCAGCTTCAGAAAAGCAAGTTCACACTGTCATGAGAGAGCAGAAATAAACAAGATTCTCCTTACAGTAATGAAGTTCATGCTCTTTGTTCTATCCATTAATTCATACATATCTTCTAAGAATCAGCTTTCTAAGTAGGTGAATACAGCTCATAATGCTGTATTTTTTTATTTTGAAGCGTTTAAAATTACCAGTATTCTGATTACGTTTGCATGCTGCCTATATGACCTACTCTAAAGTTACAGCTTTTAAAGAGCGTTGCAAATACATCTCAACTAAAAATTAATCTTCATAAAATCCTACCACATTGGAATAAAAAACAATGATCATTTTTAAAGGTAGTAAAGTCCTCAGAAGATGAAGAAATGTTCTTAAACGTGTTTGGAAGAATGACTGAACACCTAAGAGATAGCAGTGCACTACTGCCCTTCTTAAACACTATCAAAATCCAGCTTTTAAGACTTTGACCCAGTGTATTTGTCCTAACTTTATAGGAGATTATTGAGTCTTGAGTCTTACAGCAAAACCTATTTAATTTGATAAAGTAAAAATGCAGTATGCTGTAGTTCAAACATCATTCATCCAGAATTGATTTGATCAAAGTCCACTATACTGCTGTTTTACATGAGCTTTTGTAATTGTGCAACTGATGTATTAAGTGGTTACTTACTGTTGTCTTTATATTATTATTCAACTTTCAAAGCACCTTCTGAATGTTTAATTTCGGATTTTTTTAGAATGCTGCCAATTTGAAGTCATCTCCTCTAGAAAAATGAGTTCTTTGAACATTTTCCTCTTGTATATTAAATGTTGTAGTAAGCAAACTGGCATGTAACTGGCATGGCAGGGTTTAACACTAAAAATGTTAATTTTCACATCATAGCTAGTGTATCCATTTTGCACACAATAGTTATTTAACAGTATAATCAAATTCTGGAAGACAATGAAAAAAATCTGAACTTAAATTCATTATAGGTTTTTTATATGTCTTTACATTAGTTTTAGTTGGATTTCTATTGTGGGAGTCTTTGCCTCCCACACCAGGGGTTCCCTTTATTGGGTGTCTTCTGTGAAAAAGTCTGTACCAGGGTCAGAAACCAGGAACGAGACAAGCGGGGCTCACTGGCTTCGGTCTTCAGTTGTTTTTTATTTTCTTATCACAATTCAGAGCCTTTAGATGACAACAGGCCCTGCACGCTTCAGTGACATGTGCCAGCAAGACACAAAATGGACGATTCCAAGGGCTCTTATATAGATATTTAACCAATTAAGTTTTACAATGTACCTAACGTAGTATGTTTTTATTTTTCTACCAATTCCTAATTATTCTTCAGTCACATTANAGGCACATGAGATTTTCCTATGTCCTGGATTCCCACATCTCCCCCTCTTTTTTGAACCTTCTTATTGAACACAACGAATCGTGGAAGTTTTGGAGGGATATATTTTTGAACTGGACATTCCCTGGTAAAGGGAACCCCTGGTGTGTGAGGCAAAGACTCCGACAAATGGTGCCCCTGTGTGAAGAGACAGGCAGACTCTGACTGTGTATAATAATTCTTTTGCTTTGCTTTGCCTTTTGCAGCTGTTTGAGATCACGGTGCCTCTGTCCCATGGCCCCAAGCCCGTCACTGTCAGCTTTGCCAATCACACGTCCTGCCGCTGCATGTCCAAGCTGGATGTTTACAGACAGGTCCACTCCATCATCAGACGTTCCTTGCCAGCAGCACAAACTCAGTAAGTATGAAGTATGAGGCTTGTCTTTCCTTTCACGTTGTGAGCCAGCCTATGTAATTCGGATTTAAAATACTGCTGGGCAGTTTTCACAGCTAGGACAGGTGAACTACGCATAGCAGCAGCAGAATGCATTCTGCAAGGGAGCTGCTGTTATTTTACACAAAGAGAATTTTACTAAATTAACATCACCTTTTTACCCAGTGGATAAACTGAAGCAAGGTGATTTAAAACTGAAGAATAAGTGTGTGAGATTTGCGTGACAAAAGAGCTACAATCTGATTGAGACTTAAGGAAAATATCAGCAAAATAAATTTCATTTTAAAAGACAAAAGCTAAAGATGTCTTTGTAAATAATTAAGAGACAACATTTCTCTCTCAATCTGTATTTTCATATTTTAAATGCCTTTTTTTTTAAAGGCTTGCTTTTTAGGGAATCTTTAACTTACAAATCTTTTTTGACATCTTCATATACCAGAAGTGCATGTAAAATAGAATGAAAGGGGGAAAATAAAGGGTTAATTGGTATTCCACAGAATATTGATTTTTTTGTGTGTGTGTGATTTTGAAAGAAAAATGTCACAGAACAATCTGGCATCAGAAATCTGATTTTAAGTCATTAAAACACTTGAAGATCTCCTTCCTTAATTTAGAGGTCTGAGTGATGATTTTATGATATATAAATATTTAAGAAGTCAAAAATATATAATGGACTAACAGTTGTTTGAGGAAAAATCAATAAATAGAAGCCAAACTGGAATGAATTGACATTTTTAATAAGGTGAGTGAGTAGAACAAATTCCTCAGAAGTGTTAAGCATTTTCCTCTGTGGCTTCATTCAGTTTAAGTCTGGATGTTTTCTGACACGTTCCTAAACATAGATTATATTCTGTTTGGATTTACTTTATCTAATTTTTTCATCAAAACATGGATCATAAACAGTGGCTTGAAAATAAATGTATTAATAATTAGTTTAATTACATAATTAACAGATTATTTTAAAAAAACAAAAAACAAAACAAAAACCCAAGACTCAACAAGAAAGTCAAATTATCTTGACTCCTTCCAGCTTCTCAGTGTTTCTAAGCTAAGAGCAGGTGTAATGACCAGTGCAAGAGTTTATTCTAGCCAGAAAACAGCTACCTGTGGTTGAGGGAGGTGAGAGTACAGATACCAGACTTGGACCATCACTCACAGGTAGCTGTTTGTCCTGTGACTAAGGAATCACGCTTCAACAGAGATAAGACAACATAGTTCTAGATCAGAATATAAAAAGGTCTTCTCTACTGTTACTTACTGTCTTGAGGTTTAGAAACTATGGCTTTGTGCAATAAAATAGGTAGGTGGGTTTGGTTTTTTGTTGTTGTTTGGTTTGAATTGGTTGGTTTGGGATTGTTTTTTTTTTAACAGAGTACAATAATAGTACAATAAATTATCCATACTACTTCTCAAGCAGGGTTGGAAGGCAAGCTAAAGGAAACATACCAAGTGTGAGATCATTAGTGGGATGGAATCAGGAAAGAGCAGTTTGATAAGACATGAGGCAAAGCAGGATGATGTTAAACCACATCAGTCTTCACAAGCAGAGTGATTTAGTGTGTTGAAGGGGATGGTCTGCTTGAATGATAATCACGGAAGAATATTCCAGCACCTGCATTTTTGAATGTGTGAGTAATGGTGCTCAGGGGAATGAAAAGTGCATCAAACGTGTAATATAGGTGTTGTCTTAGAAGATTAGTGGGATTTTAGAAGTACTGAAGAAACAATGAATAAATGACACAGCCTGGATACATGAAGTTAGGCTTGACTTGTTCAAAGATATAATGTCAGCTGTGATGATAAAGAAATTGCAAGTAAGGAAGATGAGATAATACACATAAATATTCTATCAGTGATTCACCAAATAGCTCAGTTCACTCATTCTTTAAAAAGGCAACAGCTGCTATTTGGATTTTTGGCTTTCTTCAGTACCACTACCTTGGCTGCAGACTGTAGCAGGAAAAGAGGACTAAAGTGTTAACTTATTTATTTTTAAAGTGAAGAGATATCACTGCTGAAGTCCAAATCTCTAAGTTCGAGAAGGCTGGCCAGAATGAGTGACAGATGAGAAAGTGTCAGTTAATGGCATGTAACTTTCACATGAAGTGGAACAGAATCTGATAAACTGACTTCTATTTTTTAAAGTTTTGCCTACATAATTTATTCAGAAACTATTATCTGCTGTTATTTGACATCTTAAATTTGAAAACATTTTTGTACTTCAAAAAACAACGTGGAAAACAATGCTCATTATCATGCAGTATTTGGCATGCAAAAGAACTTCTGTACTCTTCTATATGAGGTTTATGTTCTAGGTTTAGGTCTGTTCCCAACAACATCAGCAAAGTACAAATATCAGCTTCTAGAAGTTGGAGCTAAAACCTGAAATGTGAGGTTTCTTCAACAGGAATAAAAAATAAAATTACGAAAGAGCTGACACTCTTAGAAAGATATCTGCAATTGAGAGAAACTAAAGCAATCAACAGCTAAAATAGGGGTTTTTTCTCATTGAGTTCTTGCATTGTAAATCCACAGCATTTTTAATTCCACAGCATTTTTAATTCCACAGGTGTCATGTGGCAAACAAGACCTGTCCGAAAAATCATATTTGGAATAATCAGATTTGCAGATGTTTGTCACAGCATGATTTTGGTTTCTCTTCTCACCTTGGAGATTCTGGTAAGCACTTTGCCTTAAAGCATCAAACATCGTTCTAAAGACAAGAGGTTGTAGTAATTATTTGAATCTTTATCTGTGTTGATGCTACTACTGGTTGGTGCCTGTCTTTTGATATATCCTTGTTTTTGAAACAGCATAAAAGGTATGGATTTTCTCATTTCTTCACATAAAAATAGGTGAGAGAGTATCCACAAAATTCTGGTACTAGTGCAACTTCTCTGCTGCTTTTCTAGACACATCTGAAGGGTTCCATATTTGTGGACCAAACAAGGAGCTGGATGAAGAAACCTGTCAATGTGTCTGCAAAGGAGGCGTGCGGCCCTCGAGCTGTGGACCTCACAAAGAATTAGACAGATCATCGTGTCAGTGCATGTGCAAAAACAAACTTATCCCTGCTTCCTGCGGGCCCAACAAGGAATTTGATGCAGAAAAGTGCCAGTGTGTATGTAAAAAGACCTGTCCTAGACATCAGCCGCTAAATCCTGCAAAGTGCGTCTGTGAATGTATAGAATCTCCCAATAAATGCTTCTTGAAAGGAAAAAGGTTCCATCACCAGACATGCAGGTAATACCTCAGTTTTTATTTCTTTTATTGTGTTCAAGGCCTAAAATTTTGGGCTGTGACATTAGCTGTCTTCTTGAATTGGTTTGTAGCCTTAGGTAAACAGTAAGCCTGTTGTCAGACCAGTTTTATCTTCTATGACTTCTGTAATCTTTAAGAGGAAGCTACTAGGCATAAGAAATATTTTAAAGCACGTTTAGTTTCTACTACTCTTGCAACCGCTTCCTGGAACTTTTCTTCCTTTTCATTTTTTTTCCTGGTGAAAGTGAACTCTAAGTTCAAGCTCCCTGTATGTTTTCATATTTAAAACCCCACTCTGTTTTTCTCCAAGAACCTAATATTGCAATTCAAGTAACTCAAATACTCAGATAACTCAAATATTCCTAATTAGATTTCAGCACTTAGTTCTGGAGATAACATCTTGCATTGCCACCCCCTAAGTTTTCAGGTCACCCAGCTCTGAGTGATTTTTGTGAAAAGTAGACATATATAACTATGAAACAGACTGCCCACATTCACCATTTAAAATAAAATTTAGTCAGGAAGAAAATTCTACAATTTCTTTATGTACCCATGGGAGGACCTTTTCTTCCCATGACTGCTATGCCCATAGCATTAGCAGTCTGTGTTTAAAAATGTGAATGACTTTGGGTTCTGAGAAACAAACAATACTATTTTTGCTTTTTATATTATGTGAGGAAGTTTTTCATGTAAAGCTCTCTTTTAAATTTCTTGAACACATTTCTTAATTAAATTATTATTTTAAATTTTTCCTAAACAGTGTCATTTGGAGAAGAAAGATCACTTATTTCTAATATAGGGGAAGTATTTCTATTATTTGAATGACCAATAACAATTCAGACACTGCAAATGGAAAATTGCAAATTAGGACAATTAATGTCTGTGTATGACACTTCTCAAAAATCAACCTTATGTTGATTATATTTAATCTAAACTAATTAGTTAGAATAAGTATATTGCTATATATATACACACATTTATTCATCTTCATAATGAAAAATGTCGTAAGTAGTGAAACTTGTGTTGAAGTCTCTAAAATGAGGGAAAAGATATTAACTAGCATTACTTGTTTGCCAATATTTGGCCTTTTAAGTGAAATAGAAGAGTTGTTAGAAACATCTGAAATTATTTCGTCTCTATAATTCAACTCATATAATTTCAATTTTATGTTTGCAGAGGAAAAGAAACCATCCTGATCACATAAGCTTTACATATTACAAAGCCCTTGCACTGTAGGTTTCACTTCCACCAGTGCTACAAACATAAACCACCTACATTTTGAAAGAACGTTCACAAATGGAGAAGTCAGGCATTTAAGAAGCTAAGAAATGCCATAATAAATATCTGATGTTGATTTCAATATCTCTGTTGATTTAAAGACATAGTATTTGAGGGACAAAATTAATTTCAGCCTTTCTCTGTTGTGTTGTGGTTGAAAACGATAAAGAGTTTGAATCACTTTCTTACTTCCAAGGACAGTATGATATAGGATGCTTTTACCTTTTCTTCTAAGCTGTTTTTCATTTATCTTTGAGTGCAGAAAGGAAGGTTTATATTTGTTGTTCCTTTATACCTCTAGAGCCAATAGTCCTGTAGATGTTATCCCTGTGAAGGAAAATAGAGGGGACAGTCTCTCCTCCTTAAGAAAAGACTTAGCATAGGTTTCTCACGTTTTGGCTCTGTCCAGCACAAGCTGTCTCTAAAAGGAATAAAAATCCTGCAACATCCTTTTTGTCTCCGAAAGATCATTTGATCATTTAAAACAGCATCAATTATACAATTTAATTTATATTAAAAAATAAGATATATTAATTATATGAATTTATAATAAATAAATAGAAGTACCACTGTTTAGCTTTGTGCTAGATGTACGAGCCCTAGATGTGGGCATAATCCTGTAGTTATGGCCGAGACAGCTCCCTGTCCTACAAGTAGCGCTTGTAGCTTCTGGTTTGGAAGCATTAATATTTTTATGCACTGTACCTAAAATGCCTCTGCCTCTAGTGTTACACCCTGCTTCAGATGAAAGGAATACAAGATCGTCTACAAGGCACAGGATGGGAAGGGTTAAAAAAAGCTGTCAGCATATTGCTTTTTAAGGTGATTATGCTGTTTATCATCCCAAGAAATAGCATTTCCACTTTCATCTGTGGAGTTGTTAGACTGCCCACAGCAGCAGTCTGGGCATTCTGCATAGCAAAAATTCACAGTTGTTGACCATAAAGTTGCTGCTGCTTTGCCCAGCACTATGAATTGTGACTGAGCATCTATCTTAGCACCAGCATGCTCAGATTATCCTCATTTAAACAGACTTCTGTCACATGAAACCACTTGGTAAACAGCATTCAGACCAAATCTCTTGAAAGACCTGGTCTATTGTTCAGCAGTTTCCTAAGGAAACCACATTTATGTAGTTACAATGACTCTGCTGCTATTCAGCCTGTTCTACCACCTCTGAAATTTATTTTGGTCAGTTTTGGCTGGGCCAGATAACTAGGAACTTCATCTGCTAAGTGCTTTAGAGGAGAAGAGGGACTTTCTTGCTCCGTTGAAATGTCCCAAATAAGGATAAGACTGCAGTAACCTGACCTTGACTGCTGCTAGACACAAACTCACATGAGAGAGGTGCTGTCTAGCACTCCCAGCTGCAAGTTGAAGTTCACAAGGAGGCATGAATCCTAAGCGGAGTGAACAACTCATGCTTAATGTTTGCTTAACTGCTTTTCATTGTGTACAGTCATAGGTATGTGCAAGACTTTGGTTTTGCCTCTTCTTCTTATTTCATTTTACTGTCATTCAGTACATTAAATGGTCTGAACTTTCATGGCAGAGACAGCAAAAAGGTGAGTTCAGTGTTTCATCCACTGCTTCTCTGTGGATGAGAACAGACAGACCTACTGCTGGTTGCCTATTCGCTCACAACATTAGATACTTTTACAAACCCTTTTTTTTTTTTTTGCCTCTTACCACTGTTTCCAAACTTGTGGGGGAATAGATCAGTAGGGTTTGAGGGATTCCCATAAGTTGCTGCATTGATTTCAATTTTCAATTAAATGNCACAACATACTAATTTAATTGCAACAACAATAAGAGTAGCCACAAGCCTGAAACAAGAATTACCTAGGGAAGAGAAGCATGACATTGGTCAATTTAGCGTTCTGTATATATATGTAAGAGTTATCATAATAGATCGTAATATCCATGTTCCACAAACAGGCACACGTTATTTAAGTACAAGTTTTAAGTATAACTATGCTGAAATTCAAGACATATACTTTTGTCTCTTGACTCATTGCCAGTGTCTGAAAAAATCACAGACTTGTACTTTGTCTCCATTATACACCAGAAAGTATTTAGCATTGTTATTGTAAGGTTATTTTGGGTCAAGTTCTTGTTTTAATAGAAAAATTAAATAGGAAAAGGAAGGGTTCAGGGACAACCAAAGATACTATCTTTGTATAAGTTCTATTTTTCAGTCAAGGAATTGGTGAGGAAAACTTCTGCTGCTGCATAGGGGGATGTGATTTGTAGTTCAATGCTATATTTCTGTTAAAATTAATTTAATAGGGTAGATACTAATTCTGTTCTTTTTCCATAAATATTTATTGGTAATGGGATAAATAGGCTCTGATTTTTCTTCAGAATGCACACAGATGCAATATGAAAGTAGATATATTCCCACTGGCTTAGAGACTGGCTGGGGGAATTTGCAACTTGAAAGGAAGTATGTTCTCATTTTCAGGATCAGTGGTGTACACTGGTGTAACATACATAGACAAACCTCTCACAGGCTTATTGAAGTAGTCAATAAGATGTGAAACAGTTCTGGGTAGGAGGATGATAGATTTGGTTATCATCTCCTTCTGGATTACCACCTCCAATTTGCAGTTATCACAGACCAATTTGAGTAAAGAAATATATCCTATTTTCAAACTAAAACTTTAAAAAAATACTATTCAAGATTGGAATGCTACTACAACCAGCAGTGTGATAAAAAAGATCCTTATGTATCTGTTGCAATAGAATAATTTGCCTTCATTATAACTTGTTATTGTTTTATTGTCTTTTGTGAAGAATAGTTCAACTAAAATCATTGCAAGAACATAAAAAGTTAAAATGTATGCATTTGTAGGAATTAAATATTCCGTTGAGAAGCAGCAACGTGAAAGCACACACATTTCTGTTCCAGTTATATATAAATGATCATGTTATATTAATGCCTGCTTTTCTTCACTTTCTTTAGTTGTTACAGACCGCCGTGTACAGTGCGGACGAAACGCTGCGAGGCTGGATTTTACTTTAGCGAAGAAGTGTGCCGCTGTGTACCTACATATTGGAAAAGACCACTCATGAACTAGTGGAGAGAGCACTACTTGCCACGTTGGTGTGCATTTTTCCATTAGAACAAAAGAACAGCAGAAACTTTGCTAATATTTGGAATTAAATGTTCACCAGAGACCCTGTGGGGCTTTCAGAGACAGACTCGTGCTTTTCTCGAGATGTGGAAAGCAGATGTAGAGAACAACTGGGGTTCACGTTTTGTAAAGAACTCAATAAGGACTTATTTTCTGTCAATGACCAAACAGCCTAGGTTCTCCTTCTTGTGATTTTTTTTAAGAGATAATGACTATATAATTTATTTCCACTAAAACCATCGTGCAGCATTTCTGTTTATAGCAGTAACAATTGTTAAAGCTCACTGTGATCAATATTTTTATATCATGCAAAGTATGTTTAAAATAAAATGGAAATCGTATTATATAATGGTGAGAATGTTTAATCATCTGCCTAAAAAGGAACTCAGATTCAGCTCTATTTTCTGCATTCTTAACAGGGAAAGAAGGAATAAGGAGGAAGCACTTTTATGAAGGAAGGCTGCAACCGTTTTCTTGTATCTATTGTGTTTGCCATTCAGAATAGAGTTACACAGAGAGTTTTGTGAGCCAGTGCTATTTCTGTCTCTAGAATGAAAATAGCAAAGGAGAACATTGGAGATTCTGTACTATGCCCAAGTATAAGGACTATGTTTAAAGCACAGCAGCAACTACTCACATTCCAATATATTTGTCTCCTGTTTTATTTCTAGGTGTCATTCCCGAGGAAAAGTATAAAATTATGTCTGTTCAAGGTTATTTGCGTGAAAGTGGAAATAACAAAACTGCTTTTTATTTAGTGTTACAGGCTACATTATAAATTTTAGAGCTAAATCTTTCAAAATGCTTTGATGAGCATTACCCTTACCTAGTCAATCAGATCTCTTGATCAATGCAAATATATTTTGAAGATGAAAAATATGTATTCCAATGGGGACATGAAAGGACTTATACCAGTCTGCTGTGGATTGCCACAGTCTCTGCATTAAAAAAGTCTCTTTCAGAAAATGTGAAATCAAGCATCTTCAATTTTAAAACAAGGTAAGATTTTTAGCTTGCATGGGAAGAGCAGTATATTGAAAATTATGTCAAGTTGGAAGGAAGTTCTTTACTTACAGAAACTTTGTTGGGTGCAGAGTGGAACAAGCAAAGCTGCAAAGCAAGGGTATTGTGCCAGGAAAGTCAGGTCAGTAAAAATAACTTTGCTGGCTCTCAGCAGCTGATCCTAAAAGAGTTATTAATGAAATAGTGTTACATCCTAGAACATTGGGCAGGAGGGGCTACTTTTCTAGATTCTTTGTATTTCATATTTCCTAAAACTGAGTGAAAGTTCCTGTTAATTACTCAGTCCCCATCATGGGTTGAGGCAGTCTAACAGGACAACAGATACTTTGAGACTTCACACTTTTCACTGTCTGCTATGCTCAGTGTTCTTCCTAAGAGGCCAGCTATTTATTATCCAAATAGGATAACAGGGTGAAGTTTAGGCATGAAAATACTGAATAATGTCTTTATTACTATAGTGCTTCAGCAATCAAATGCGGGTAGAAACGTGGATGACAATTTAACACTGATGTACAACTTTAGATGTTATAACAACTCACACTTCTCATCAGTGGGATTAGTAGTCACTCAAATCATCAGTGTCTAAATTGCCAATGCCAACATAATAGCTAGAGGGTAATGATCAAACTTAATTCGGTATTCAGAAAAATCCGAGCATTGACTTTTGTAGGTTATCTATTTGAAGGAAGCCTAAAATACCTTAAGAAACAATTAAATAACGAATTACTGCCATAGCTGGAATTGGTGAACCAAAATCACTACACTTACAAAGACTTGAGGGGAAAAAAATAAAACACTCTAGGTTAAGATTTTAAATGTCATAAATTATAAGAAGTGCATGTTAAAATACTATGCAAATAAAAAAAAAAACAACCCCTACTAAACTGAGCAATGATTTTTTTAAAGGGTTTGTGGAAACAGCCAATAAACCCATTGTGGCTAAGCAGGTACTTGCATTTCTACTGAGTGTGTATACCACTCCAAAATGGTAAAACCCATCTGAGTAGGGAAGGGAAGACAGGAAGTTCAAAAATGAGACCAATGAACAAGAAGCTTCAACTTTGTCACAACCACCAGCAGTCAATAAGAATTACTTTCTTGAATGCATGTTTTTCTTGGTTCTTAACTTTCCAAGTATTGAGACTTTTGGGCATAAGTTATGCCAGTCAAAGTAAAATAAGATTTATAGAGAGCAAATTCCCGATTTGTAAAATTTACAACACTATCAGGTTTACGTCTGAGCAAAGTGACTAGTTAACCCTTCTCCAAATTATGTAAATGCGTAGAATAATACATACAATCAGTTGGTAACATTTTCTGATAATCAGAATCTCCAGTTCTACTTTCCTTGAACACAGTTTTATGAAAATGCATTATACATAACACAAACATCAGAATTATTATCATTACTGTTGAATATACAGATTCTCTGTGATAAATGTAATTCCATTTATCTCCATACTGTCATGAAATAAAGTAGCTTAGAGGTCCACACCATTTTCAGTTTTGAAGTGATACTTGATTACGATCTTTTTGGAAATTTTCATCTTCATTTTTAAAGCTTGATATTCTTAAAAAGATAGAAAATTAAGTTATACATCTGAAAAAGAGGTTTGAAAATATAGATGATAATTCTATATGCAAGTTTTTCTGCACTAACTCCAAATAAAAAGCTTTTATTGTTATTTGTCTAAAATCCCTATACCTCATACAAAAATTACAGGGTGGTTGGGAGAGGGAGAGTGCATGTAACTGCAGTAAATCACATTTAATAGTAAACACACTACGCTTGCATTTCATCAGGAATTTACAGCAGTTTCTGTACTCTTTCAGTATTGTACTCTAGGGAGACCATAAATTACGCAGGGCAAGCCCTCTTTACCTGCACCACCACAGGGACACGCTGTTGACGGTGTGGGTGTTGTCACTCAGCTGACATGTTTGTGCAATTCATGCTGAACAAGCTGATAGTAAATCAGCTCTCTCAGCTCTATTTGAAAGACCAGCATGAAATCTTGCATATGTACTGTATCATCTTGAAAGGCTTAGTGTTAGGATTACTTTCAGGATTCTCATTTTCAGTCTTTAGATCTCAGTTACGACTCCAGCTGCCCTTGAATTTTAGCATATCTCCCTTTTTTTTTTTTTGAAGCATAACCACATCAATGCCAAAAGACAGGAATGGAATAATTTATGCAGTCAGTAAACTCATCAATTGATTAGCCTGAGGAATAGACTGTGTTCTTTTAAATAATATTTATTTTATATTGAATTTAAGGATATATTCTTAAGAGATTGTGATAAAAATATATTTAATATTGCTTCATTTGGAGGTACAAATGGTTGCTATCAGGAAAGGTTTAAAAGTGATCAATTCAGAGTTTTCAGAAGGTTTTAATTTAGAAAATGTAATATAGGACAAATTCTTTATGTTGTAGATTTTTTTGCTTCCTCAAAAAAATAAGGTTGATAATTTGTTTAATAGCTTCTTTTTGTTCTCTTTCTCTTTTCCTTTTGCATTGCAGATAAAACTTATGAGAAAGAACACAGGACAACCTTCTAATTGGGTGATGCAATAAGATCCAATGGATCAGGTATTTAATATTT
>VXBU01002232.1:123236-164065 GCA_013400315.1 Bombycilla garrulus
TTGCTAATACAAACTAATGAAATTAGGTCACTTAAATACAGGTTTAAGACTCCACAATACACTAGAGGTCTCAAGAGCTCTGGGGAGGTGAAAACCTTTTTATAGAATACGTCTGGATTAATTTTATCTATGCTTTATTGTCCAAATGTTGTACTGGAATGTGGACAGTAGAAAGCAGTAGGAGGTCACCAATTTTACAGTTTCAAGTAATAAAATTTCAGTAATTTATCATTAAAAAATATATTTTAACTGTAGTCTGGATCTGTGAATCAGGGGACCTTATTTCAGCTTGAGAATGTATTGAATTACAAGTAGCACATTCCAGAAAAAAATAATAAAAATCTTAAAACACAGTGCTTAGCTCTTATGTATAAGCATTTCTACTTATGGCAAACAACTACAGAAACCTCTAATAATTGTACATTACCGTTTATTCCCTTTTCTTAGTAAAACGCTGTTATGAAAATAACATCCTGTAGACTCGTATTTTTCCTGTTCCTGGGTAAGGATATTGTATCCATTCATGACAGTCACTGACCTTCCACCTGTGTATCGGCAAACTCTTTATCCCTTTTCTGCATTTATCAGCCATGTGTGGCCACTGAACTCTTCCCCTTTGCTCTCTTTCTCAACTTAAATTTCTGCTCCTAGATTTCTGGACAATATCTCAGTCTCCCTATAAGAACATCTGTATTTTCCTGTCAGCCTTTTTCACATATCGCTGTTAACTCTAACCCTTCTATTTCCCTTTTATATCCAGTCTTTCACTAAAAATAGCATTGCTTTCTTCTCTGTTGTCATTAACACCACTTTTTTCTCTCTCTTTTAAGTAATCATGCCAACAGTGGAATTAATGGTATCTCTCTAGACACCTAGAGTTCTTCACTACACATATATGAAAGCAAGTGTTAAAAAGAAATCTGAAACTTCGTGTTCCAAGTTTGCAAATCCAATCTGTGCAAGCAAATAATAATAATAAAAATAATCACAGTTGAGACCTCCCCAGAGCAAACCTGCAAAAAAAGGTAACAGATGCATTGATGACCCTTGCAGACACCACTTGAAACAGAAAGGATAATTTATAAACAAAAAAACCCTGATTTATAGTATCATTCTCCCAGTAAAAAAATTCAAGCTTTAATTCTGCTGGAATCTGCGTACCACCCCTGCAGTCTTAACAGTGCACTCACCCAGTCCTCGATGTCCAGGGCAGCATTTGGAACTAAATTCAGCCTTGTTGTTGAGTTTATGTTCTCATCTCATTCATGCTATGAGGGGAATAAAATTTTGGGTTCAAGAGCAGGTAAGGAGACTTCTCATATCTACCACAAAAACCCTGAGGTCTGTGCTCTTCCTTAGGACAGATGTACCCACCACAGTGCTTTATAGCACTGTGAAGAGAAGTGAAACGGGTTTATGGAATCTTTCCCAGAAGGGCAATGCCATTTTTAAGGATAGATGCTATTTATAAGCTCAAATCTTACATCTTACAGATGTACTTTTCACTAGTCTGCACCCTGTCCTGTAATTTGGATGCAGAACACTTTTGAGTCAGCGTAGTCCATGGGTTACTGTCAGGGTAGACACTATTGGTTTCATCTTATCCAGTCAGTTTTTGTAAGCCATTTAAGAGATACTTATTTTAAAGTACAGCAAATAAATTCTGACTGAAGCACAAAAATACCTTGGAATTGTATTGCTTTCAGAAAAAAATAAAAAATCCCCAGAAAACTAATCATATGAGCAGACACACTGCCTGGAGCTTCAGTTTGAAATAAACTCAAGGTGTTAAAAAAACAAACACTGAAATATATTTCTGGTGTTAAATCGGGTCAGTTACATCCACTAGAGGAAGAGTTAGTACTAAGGTCTAACTTCACTTCCAAACTATGAAGAAAACACAAATATATGCTTTATGCAGAGATTAATCTTTTATCAAATGTAATTTCCCAAAATAAGAGAGTGAATTTTCAAATACATATTGGTGTCATCTGTCAGGAAACTAGAAGGCTGTGTGACAGCACACTCAGATACTTATTTGAAAGAACAGGCTGTGCAGCAATGAGATGTCTTGATATTCCTGCGAGTATTATATATAAAATATCAGTATCCTTTTGAAAGATAAATAATAGTAGGTTACTTCAGAGAATCCAAATAGTCGAAGTTTATCTGTTCATTCATGCAGTACATTACTGCATTAAGTTTAAAAACATGTAGCTTTCATAATCATAAGTCTTTATGTTTCAAAGATCTACAAGTTAACATTTCCTTTTGTTATGTCCTTGTTCTTTGAAATGTGTAAGAAGTATATCTTATATTCTTTAACTGTAACTTAATTTGAAAAGCAGTTCTAAAATAACTATTTTTATTTTACTAACTCTTAAAATGATAAACAACCAGTGGGTGAATAAAACTTCGCCTTTCCTAGCCTAGAGTCACGGTTCAGTTATTCCCTCTATCTCCAGTCAGAGTCCTGCAGAGCTGTGTACACAGACTCCTCAAACAGCATCCTCTCTCTGAGTGGTTTCAAATTTGGAATGCAGCTCAGCCACCAGTGCCGTCAGATTCTGGCTTCATCTGTGACTTACCCATCAGCCAGCTTCTAGGACCAGCTTAGAATGAAGATCATCTCAATTAGGGGGTTCCTCAAAGTCCTAGGAAGAAAAGTCAATATTCAAAAAAGTAAAAATAAACGCATTACTAATAAATAAATAAAAATCTTGGTCTCTGAGAAGACTATCGAGAAGAGGTTAGCTAAAGGCAAGTCAATACCACACATCTGCAGGAAGAGGCTTGTTGCTGACATCACTGATTCTTTCTTCTGATCTGAATGGAAGTTCTTATGATGATCAATCAAGTGTAAGACTGTGATCAGTCTTCAGAGTAGCAAGGCCTGGTAAATGTCATCAAGCACTCTTGTTCTTTACAGGTTGTTCTAACAACACTGATTACTGAAGAAGGGAAGAGCTACATTTACTCAGGAGTATTTTACCTGAAAACTCCAGATTTCACAGTTTGGTAACTATAGCTGTTATAACTCCCTAGCTTGAGAAGACATCATCCATAGGTTTTTTTCCTGTTTTCATGCAAACTGAAGCAGCAGATACCTACTGGGATTTCTTGTTATCTCTCCCAGAGAGAGCCAGAAACACTGTGAAGCTCAAAGCATGCCTCCTGGAAAACGGACTGAGAAAATAAGATGGAGAAAACTGTAAATCCCACCATTTATGAAGCATTAATCAAGACTGAGAGCATTTGAAGCTATTCCCACTTGTTGCTTTTGACAGCAAAACCATTCATATAAGGTTTGGAAAGTTGTGAAAGAGAGAACTTAAATCAAATTGTGGTCTCCACTGTATTGTTCCTGCCATGAGAGTTTGCAACACAGTGAAATGCCACACCAAAAGACAACTCGGCCTTAAGCGTGCTCACCAGTCAGTGCTTAAAATTCCCTTCTCATGGAAGAATCTGTAAAGTGTAAGATGAAAGGATACATAAAGGAAAAATATGCAAGGAACTAGATTCACAACAGATTGTATAATCACTGTGAGTGATACCTAAATCCTAAACTTAGACCAAAAAAGTACCTCCTTAATTTGCTCCCAGTTCATAGGAAGCAATTTCTGAAGTAGTTTTCCTTAAACTGAAGATGCACTTTGGCAAGTGCCTTGAATGCGGGATATATCCCTAAACTCTATCTAGGCATGTAAACTGATGACTTCTCTGTTTAATCTGTGAAGTAAAATTCAGTAACTATTCATAAAGTTCTAACAGTTTTATGCCCAAAACTCAACATAAAGGTTCCCTTTGTTCTGTTTAACTTACTACATTTCACTTGAAATAAGTAAAATTCAAGTTGGAAATTGAGAACATAATATCCTAAATTAATGGGGTTGATTTGACCAGGATTCCAGCACTATCTGCTTGACCATCGTGTTCGTGTAACAGAACACCAGATGTTAGAGAAGCGACTGAACAGTCCTGGATGTTACCACCTGCTATCAGCCAGTTCTGGAAATTTTACAAGTATGGGAATAAATCCTTTTCATCCAGTTAATGTGACTGTTTCCCATTTCTCACTTTTGTCGTGCCTCTCTTCTGTAGGATAGGACATGCTTTTCTCTCTTTGAGTGAGATGAAATGGTTCTTTAACGTGCAAAGAAACTTCACATCTTTCTGTATTTTTGTTATGATCTCATTAATTTGTAGGGTAAATTGACACAGAATTTGTTTATACTTAAATTTTCAGCTGCTTGTCAGGTGTGCACTTAATTATTTTGAAGTATTTCTTGGTTTACAATGCTTATTTAATGATTATTTAGTACTTTATATATCCCTCGATGAAAGTAATACATTTTCATTTCCTAAGCTGTCATCTTCATCTGTAGTAAGGTATAACCACTAAAAGAATTCAAAAAAGAAAACAATTTTGAATAAAGAAGCCTCTTCACTTAAATTTTAATGGTTTGAAATCTGTTAAAGAGTTAAATAAGACAGTAGTAGTTCCACTTATGTCAGTAATAAAAGTCTGAATTTTCTGTCTACACTATCAACCATTAAATGTAAATCTTACTTGCATTGTTTCTGATGAAGCTATCTACTAAATGAGAAAACTGTTAATTTGACATTTTCTTGCAGTAAAAAACTGTCTTTGAAGCAATTTGATAAGGTTCTGCTTGCCTGTCTTCAAGACCCAAATGTGTAAATTGATACTTAACACTCACATGTCCAAATTTATCTTAGCAGAAATGACAAAAGTAATTCTCAAAGCATTTCAAGGCCTTTCAAAGACAAAAACGACATTCGTGAATTGATGAGGGCTGATCTTTTCTACCTCTAAAGCCTTGAAAGTTTGTTTTTCCCATTTTATAATTTATCCTCAGTATTTGCATTGCCTACATTTTATTTGTCTTTACATCAAATAAAACAGTCACTGCCATAAACTGTCATCTGCTGAGTAGAAAACAATAAGCAGAAAAGGTTGCTCAGCTGGATCATTCCATCTGCTGAGACACACACTGTCTATGCGAAAAGCATCAAATATGCCCTTAATGCACTTAAAAATAATGTTATGAAAGTTCATTTTTTTAGTTAGAATTCTGATACATTCTGTTTTACTTCCAGATTCCACCAAACAGTATGCATTTCTAACAGATTTAATCTCCCTCTCCTGCCGAAATACAAAAAAAAAATTAAACATGCACTCTAGAGGTACTTAACTACAAACAGAGCACTGTGAAGTTTTCATATAACTCCATAAAAAACATTATTCCAGTGCTACTCATATATTTCATACATTTTCAACATGTGAAAAATAAATTTCATTGAAAATTAAACACAGTAGAAACAGCTTTCTCTTGCATAAGCTATTTCAGACCAGAATTAGGCTGTTTTCTAAACAGTCCAAAAACAGCAGACTTATTTCCATGACAAGATACAAACAAGACAGATCTTCTATTTCACTGCAAACTTAGATAAGAACTAAAAATGCTTGGAGTTGTGCACAACCAGGTACTAAAATCTGGTATCCAGCGCTAGTGGGATAGGCTGTCCTACTATATTATATCTGATTCATATATAAAATGCAGTTTATGTATAGTCTGATCCCCTATAATTGTTACAACACAGCCACTGGCCCACTTTTCTGATCCATTTCTATCCTTTTCCTGCAGCTACTCTTTCTGTGGGAGCCACCAGTATCTTCACAAGAACAGAGCAACAATCTCCCTTCTGGCTCAGTTGGGTTCATTCATCCTTCTGTGTGGAATCTCATAACACCACATCTATACACATCCCGCTTAGAAGCATCCAATAAAATCTGTGCTGTGGTCCAGAAGAAAGGAGTTGTTGTCTTTGAAACACAGGACAAGAAAGACTGGGGAAAAAAATAATGCATAACAGTCCTGGATCTGTAGTACAGCTATCTGTTCCCATTCCCAAAGAGTGCCGGAATTGTTGCTCAGTAAGGATATTTCTTTTCTTCCTGTTGCTTTCTATTGAAATTAATTATTTCAGTCAATTTCTATGGAGAAATAGGTCTTGAATCCTAACATGCATTAACTGGGAAGTGCTTCTCAGGCAGAATTTAAATACTCACATCCAAGTCAAGCAAAAAGATGCTTAATCTATAGCATAGTGCTTGGTGACCTCTCACAATTATGTCTTTTTTTGATGATCAATCAAGAGAGCAGCTACATTATTTAATGTTGAAAAAAAAAGAGAAAAATTAAATGGAATATTCCCTTCAAAGTATAGTATATAGCTGTTTTTTCTGAATATTAAAACAGTTGCTAAATTTTTACAGATATATTTAAATAACCTATGAAGCTTATATATCTCTATAGAAATAAATACATGCATGAACGAATATATATATATGAAGTATATATACAGGTAACTTGAGTAAAAAAAAAATCAGATTTTATTTTGAAGGGAAGTCTGGGGTAAAGCTGTTGTTTTGAACTTCTACCTATTATGCTAGATAAAATACCATTAGAGATGCATACAAAAATAAGATTGCTAGGAACAAAAAAAAAAATCCCTTTCCAGACACCATAATGCTCTTACAAGAATGAGAATTTTAACCTGAGCAAAGAAATGATCCCTCTGCTAAGTCTTAGAGCAGATAATCTCAGATAGTGCAGCAGTTTGCAAACCATTTCAAGCGTCCCATGATACATAATCTCCTCAGTACATACTATGAATGACTTAGAATAGAAAAAATGGGGTTTTTAACCTATTATTATACAATGGGTAAGAAAACATACATTTAGCTTTTTGTATGGAATTTTATTTTAAGTAGTATTACCTGAAATTAATTTTATATAAAATGTTACATCAAGTCTCTCTGAGTTTCTGTCACCTTTTAGCTTCACCACTTAATTTCCTGTGCAACCACTCTCTAGGGATTTCTCTCCCAGTATTGTTTCTGTAGTTTTTAGTTGATTCCTTATTCATCTCTCCACTTCCAAAGCTGAGACCAACTGCTGTTTTCCCCTGGATCACACCACAGCCAGTGTTGAAGCATCCAGCCTCTTGGATATTTTTTCTGCCTGCAATGATAGCGAGCTGTCAGAAGAAAGGCCTGAATATGGCATCACATAGTTTCTTTCCTAATAAAGCAACCTAGACCCAAAATTGAGCACAGCCATTTTAAACTTCAGATATTTACACTGCAGGACAATTAGCATCTCCTCGAATGAGACTCACCTTCTCTTTGATAAGATGTGGTAATGAAAATATCAGTCTTCCCCCTATCCTACATACAGCTCCTCCCACATTGAATTAGTTATTGAGCAGTGGAGATCAACCTCTCAATTCTGGTCTCCGTAGCAAATTTCTGAATTTGTGCAGGTGGATAACAAAAAGGTGCTTTGCTGAATGGAGTTTTGCCTTTCCAATTTCATTTTGCGTGCTAGCTGCGCACTAATTAGAACTGAAGACTGAAAGTTATGCCACTGGGCATAAAATTCTGATTAAAATGGCATGATTCTCATGATTATATAGGCCATAGAGACACTGATAAATGAGTAAGTAGTTTTGGTTCTTTTAAACAAATACACAAATATTTCAGAGCTCATTTACTTCCTGAGTACAAACTTGTATAATAGCTTGCACTGGCTATATAATTCCAGCTGCCTTTCCACACAGCATGGTGAAACTGTACAACTTGTGGATGAAAACAGGAGAAATGATTACTTTGGATTAAAGCCCTCCATGTTTTTTCTGTGGTAGGAACATAGGAAAATTATGTGATGTTATACTCCATTCATTAGTATCACGTTTGCTCAGTAGTCAAGTAACCACTTGTTTCTAAGTGGATGACTGTGCCAGCAGCATTTTTTGGACATAAATTAAATGCATATTTGACACTTAGTTCTGCGTCACTTAGGACGCTTTCCAGAAATATTTGAAATAGTAAAGTCTAAGAATGCTAATTATGCATCATTCAGCATTAAAAACCATATTTTTCAGCAATTACTGTCTTTAAATATTTAATCCAGTTTTACCCAATATTTGGAATAGGAAATAACTGAACAATCTCATTTTCAGCTTCAAAGTATTGGCAAAAATAAATTTCCTAAAAATGCTGCCCGTAAGATTGTACAGTGCAATAGCAGTCCAACCCAGAGGTGTGCCCGGTTGGCTCCAAAGAAACCTTCTAATTGGTTAGAGCATTTCAAAAGTCAATAGGAAATCCAAATCAGACATCCAAAAACTCACAAAAGATGATGGGAACAGCAGCCTAACTGAAGCACATCTGCACCAATGCACGCCACATGGACAACAACCAGGAGGAACTGGAACTCATTGTGCATCTGCTGCCATCACAGAAACAGTTCTGGGATTCTCAGCACAAGAGAGACATTGATGTGCTGGAGCAAATCCAGAGAAGGGCAACAAAGCTGGTGAAGGGCCTGGAGAACCCATGTTTCATGAGGAGCAGCTGAAGGAGCTGGGGACATTTAACCTAGAGAAAAGGAGGCTCAGGGGAGATTCTCTGGCTCTCTACAACTCCCTCAAAAGGGGTTTTACTGAGCTGGGAATAGAATTCCAAGTAACAAGCAATAGGCTGAGAGAAAATGGCCTCAGATTGCATCAGAGGAGGATTGGATTATATTTTAGAAAACATTTATTCACCAAAAGAGTTTTCAAGCTCTGAAACAGGGAACAGGCTTACACAGGGAAGTGGTTAAGTTACCATTGCATTAATGTTGCTTTTAATGCTATATTAGAAGACATGTAGATTTGGCACTTGAGGACATGGTTTAACTGTGAACTTGGCAGCGCTAGCTTTAGTTTGGACTTGATAATTTTAAAGGGTTTTTTTTTTTCCCAACCTAAACGATTCCTTGATTCCTTGGATGCAGACATCTGCCCAAATATTTCACACAGAAGGGTTTGGCACAGAACAGAAATTATACTTTGATTTTTTTTTAAGTGCTTAAGAAAAAAGGGTGCTATTAAATTTCAGATGTTTAACAATTCTGTTGAACTATCCAAAAGAAGTGATCTTATTCATGCTGTTTTATTAACTACTGACCTGAACACACTAATACTGTTAAATAGTTAGAATATTAAAAGGTGATTTCTGAGACTAAACACAGCAAGAGTCTTGTTTCAGATGAAAAAACCATAGCTGAAACTTCAGCGCTGTCAGGTATAAATGCAAGGCCTAGAGAAGACCAGGATTCACTTGGATATTTAAGATGCCACTGGACATCTCTCTCTAAGCATTTGGATTGAACATTGAACTTTTACTTTCTCAGTAAATTATTTTCATTGCATTAGTTTATTTTCTTGTTTCTATTTGAGATACTTAATTATTCAATTGTATTACCTAACTAATTTTGATATTATTAAAATTTTACTACGGTCTTATCCTAAGTGGATTCAGTACACAGTTTTAATACTGTTTCATCTCCACAGTACTTGACAAGCTTCCCAAATGCCAAGTAGTGTATTTAACCATGTCAGCCTTTTTAGGCATATACAATGGCACCCCTTGTGAGAAACACTTATTCTAGGAATATTGTCTCATACAATTTTTGTATCAACAGCCTTCTCTGCTACTGACTCTAATCCCACTAATAACATTTTGAATAGAATCCATCATTGTCTGCGTCTCTTGTTACACCTGAGAAGGGATTTGATCTCATACAATACATAGCGCTTGCTATTATTCTAAAAACTGCCTATATTGGTTTTTCTGTGTGAACGGTTTCTGAAAATTATGACGGTTGAATTTGTGGTCAAGTCAGTCATTCTGAGAAAGCTCATAAAATCCCAAGAGACATGCAAAGAACAATCAATCCCTACATCAGGAAGCAAAAAGGAAGTGCCAACCCAGTGGAAATTTATTTATGACATGTTTGAAGTCTTTTGAAATAACAAAACACTGGACTTAACCATCAAACAGGGCATATACAAAGGCAATGAAATTAAATCTTATTTTCAACAAGGGAATAATATTCAAATAACTATTAAAAAATTTGATTTTTTTTTTTTAATGTCACTCCTGGAAAAGTTAAAACTAAAAGGTAAATGTGATCATATAAATTACATTAGGCATCAGTGAGAAACTTTCCTTGAACTATATCCTTGCAGGAAATTGGCTAAATGTAGCCCCTTGGCGCCAAGGAGGTCATGAGCTCTGCGTCAGTGCTAATTCATTTTTTCTGACTGCATTGTGTTGGGAAATCCTGATTCCCAGTGCTGAAGGGTAGAACAAGACTTTGAACTCTATGGGATTGTGCATATACTATGCCAAACATTAATGAAATTTCATTTCCTAAAACACGCAAGGAGTGTATTTAAGCAGAAAATGTTCCACGTACCAGTGATTATTTTCTTTTGCAAAATTTTCAGGCAATTTTCTCTTCTGAAATCGAAATTGTATTTGGAATTAAAATACTTAATACAATACAATGTTTTCTGGAGTTTTTTGGGTTTTATTATTTTTTTTTGTTTGGCTCGGGAGATATATATAACCCAAATTGCCCAAATTAAAACATTCTTAAAGCAAAAATAGCATTTAACCACCTTTCAAGCATCTGTCAATTACAAACACATATTCACCAGAAAAAAAAAGGTAATTCTTATTTACAAGACCAGAAAAATAATTAATCCAAGTGTGAGCATAGTAGAGACCAAAACTACCACACCAACAGGCTTTGCCTCCAAGTCAAACTTGCATTTAAGCCCTCACTTCTGCTTAGAAGACAATCTGAAACCTAAGTCTTCAGAAGCTGAAAAATATAAAGATACTCCAGCAATTAAACACCACAGTTAAAAACCTGCAAATTGTATTATCCAGTTAAATCAGTAGATGAATAACAGTGAAAAAGACTATGGTATAATATTCTCAAGGGTAGAAGTTTGTCATGCTTACAGCACACATCCCTCAACCTGCAGCACTCTACTAGAGCTGGCTCTGAGTGTGCCAAGCTGTAGGTTATACAGTGAATGTTGCTGCTGCTTTTAATAAATTTGGGGATAATTCTGGAATGTTTCACTTCTGAGAAAAAAAATGCTCTTTTCATCCAATATGCAACCACTATGCGTGTGTAGAAAATGGCTAGAATTCAGGACATTGTAAACCAGCTTTACAAATTTTCAAGTCATTGCAGACCCTCCTTGAAGACTCCCAAGAGCTCCTGCACTGCTTCACCTGCTCCATGCATCAGTGTTCATTGTTTGTCTAGACAGAGCCAAGCTGAAATGCTTCTAATCTATGCTCAGCTTCCTCTTTAAGAGGGAATAGGAAGGACATGCCACAAGTAGCCCTAAACAAGTCGTGGGAGTAATTTTTTCCCTGCACTGCAAGCAGTGAGCTTTGGAAGTCACACCTGCAATGGCATACCAGGCACACTCCTCCTGCATCCACTGCCACCCACAAAGCAGCCTTCTGAAGTGGCTCTTGCAGAATCTGGGAAAAAAGGGATGTCTTAAGCAGCAGAGCACAGAGATTTAGATAAGGCAGAATATCTTTTCCTAGTGCTAAAATGCTGTGGCAGGGTGCACAGTAGGACACACAGGAGTTCTAAGGATTAGGACGTACATCAATCACCAGCGAGGAAAAGGGTCAATCCCACCAAAACATGTGTAAGGTTATTCTAGGATGACAAAGTATATTTCTCCACTGTGGCAAGAATTATAAGTTTGGATGATATTAGGGAACAACTTGGCTGCTAATCACATACAGGAGGTGATCTCTTTCTCTCCCTTGCGTGGCACCTCCACACTGACAGGCAGATAATAGTTGTCAAAAATAAAATAAACAAAAATTTGCAGGCACCCCAGCCCTTGGTGAAAATGTTAGGAAAGCTTTTGTTGCTAATTTGTCTCTCCTCTCCTTTCTCTAACACAGTCAGTCAACAGTAGCTAATACCTCTTAGAAAAAAAAAGATGAATAAAATTTGTCTCCAGTTGCTTGTGAAAAGGCAGTAGCAGTTTAGAGCTGTTGGCTCTTTTCCACAGTGTCTTAAATTCTGCCTTTGAAAAGCATATTTTCTCCAAGCTCTTTGGAGAACAATAGTTTCTCACTAAAGTCAGTGCAGTAACTTCTATTAATAACCAGTGTATATAATGTGTTCATAACACAGACTTTAAATTCCTCCCAAGCTCATTGCCTAGTTCTTGTAAGCCAGAAGCCATTTACTATTATTTGGTAACCATGAGTGCTCCAAGAAGGACATTCAGGAAATGTTGGGCCACGGCAGCAAAGGCAAGACTGGCTGTAGTGCACAGGTCCATGAACACTTCCAAGGACAGAGATTCTCCCACTTCCACAAGCATCACAAGCATTCTGTTCTAGTGCTTGACCATCTTTTTAGTGAAGAAATTTTTCCTAATATCCAATACCTAAACTTCCCTCGGCACAATATGAGGTCCTCTTGTTACCTGGGACAAAAGATGCACCCCCAGAGAAAAGACCTTGAACATAAATAGAATACATATTTTGGTTGGAGGAAAATAAAGGAATTTAAGTAGCACCCTATACAAGCAACAGATTTCATTCTCAGCATCAAATTGAACCAGCAAAAAGAAGTTTGTGAGTCCATGGAACAAAAGTTGTAACTCTCTCAGCACAAAACAAGCCATAAAACACTCCACTTCTCCATGGCATGTTCAGAGTGTTTAATACAAAACACAACATCCACACAGCTGTCACAGAAGACATGTGCCTTATGCTTAAACTAAGTTGGGGATATTAAAAAAATAAGTTCCATTTCTGGTAATGTGATCAGGTATCTTATCTAAGCTTATATTATTTTAGGAAGATACATAATCGGAATTACGTTTTATTCTACTTTTTTTTTCCACTCCTCATCCCATATTCCTAGGTTGAAATGGCAAAACTCTTGAGAGCGCCTATCCAATTCCCACCCATAATCCATTTAGCATATGTTACATACTCAGTTTATTATACCATCATTAGGGAGGTGGTTTCCATTGCTACATGTCCATAATCATTAGCTGTCTGGCTTGTGCAGATTTTTGGCATCATTATTTAAAAGTGATTCGAAATACTACTCTTATTTGGGGCCAATACAGGTTACCTCGTGCAAACAGATCTTGTTCTCTTCTTTATCTAAAGAATCTTTTTGTTTATTTGTTTTAATTGCCTTCCAAAGGTCGCTTCAGCTTGACTTCTGGCAGTTCTAACCTCTTCCTACTTTCTCTGACCTACAAGATAAAGCTCTCTTTCATGCTGTCTTTAGGTCAGGAGTGAAGAGGTTCTTTCTCAGGTCAGAATTCATCCAGATAAGCCTGGAAAACTTTCTTTGAAGGGTGATGGGTTTGGGGTGTTTTACATTTTGACTTGCAATCATTTTCTACATTTGAGTCCTTGACCTATTTAGTTCAAGGTAATTAAGGATGTTGGATTCAATTAGGATATTGGAAACAAATTTCTCTTAAAATGTCATTTTACTTTTTTCATTATATTTTCTACCGATATTTTTTCTCTAGCATCAGGAAACATTTTTTAAAAATACATACAAAATTCCTACAGTTTCTCACTATAAATTGAATAGATATACATTTAAGCCAAATAAATATTTTATAAAAATGAGCATCATTAGACATATCCACACACTGAAGAAATGACACGTGCCCACACATTATAAGGGGCATTTAAGCACAGCTCAGTATTGCAGTGCAGCTCTCCACAAATTCAAGGCTTGTTTTGGACCCCCACACTTACAGTAAAATGTTTATTCTCCTTAAGTAGTATATACAATTTGAGACCTAAGCATAATGTCCCTCTTCAAGTTAATGACAGTGCACAAGGGCTGCCACTCACACGTCTTATAGGTCAGACAAAACGCACATTAGGTGTTGTCCCACATCCCGAGGATGTTATTTGATGTGTCAACATTACAGTTTTTCTTTTTATTAGTCCCAGGAGTTGCTCTAATTTTGACAGCTGCTAAACTCGTTTCCCTGCATTTTAAATTTTCTAAGACAATCATCATAAAGGGACAAATCCTGCTTGGCTTTGCAGAGGAGAAAGGCTTTGCGCAAGCCTTTTAAAACGTGATGAAAGCAAAATGATTGTTAAGACTTTATGGTTTGTTTGGGTTTTTCTTTCCATTCAAAGCAAGGCAAAGTACCCAAGCAGTGATCTTTGTTCCTCTTTTTCCCTCCCCACAGAATTAAGAAGGAAACTACCTAAGCCCTGACCTTTAAAAGTACATATTCTGACAGTTCCTAAACTAAGGGTAAGTGTTTGTTTAATTAAACAACTTCTGAAGACAATTACAGAATCAAATCACTAATGTAAGTACATAAGAAAATTTCTTCCAAGGAAATATCTTACCCTTAAAATTCAATTTATAATAAAGGGAATATAAACATATATTTTTAATTGAAATAGGAACCATTTTTTATGCTGCTGCTTCTCTAGAATGTGCACTGTCTTAGCTTTTTCATGTATCTCACACATACTATGTGAGAGATGTTGGAAAAGCCTACAAAAGAAGACAAAAAACACAGCGGTAGACCTTTTGTTTTGAAAGGGAATAAAATGGGAAGAGCAGAAAGAATTACCTCAAGGGATGCTGTCACTGCAGGAAAAGGAGCAGTACATTTAGTCAAGGAGATTTGTGATATGCGTTTCAAAGGAGGAATTGAAGATGTTCATCCTTCCAGAGGATCCACCATCCTTTCAGATAAAGCAGCAAACAGTGAATGTGGTTTAAAATGTGTCTAATGAAATGAAACATCTGAACTAATGTCATAAGCTAAGCTCCACACTGCATTCATTTCTTGCAGGTAAAGGATTCTTTTCAATTATTATCCAAAAGCAAGTCTAGAAGTGAGTTTTAAAGACATTGCGTGTGCTGTCAGTGATACTACTTCGCCTCTCATTTTCGCCCCATGGAGCTATTCAAAATCCTGATATTCACATGTGAACCCAACCAAGAGGCTGGTTTCGCAGAAATTAACAGTCCTACTTGTTTTATTTCCTACATGTTTTATTTCTCATTATCCTATTCTGATTTGGTTGGTAACAAATTCAACTAATTTCCCCAAGCCAAGTCTGTTTTGTTCATGAGAGTACCTGCAGAATGATCTCTGCCTGCCCTTGTCTCAACCCACAAAGTTTTTATTTTCTCTGTCCTGTCCAGCTGAGAAAGGGAGCGATAAGGTGGCTTTGGTGGGCACCTGGCAGCTAGCCAGGGTCAACCAACCACACACATTTATTTGCAGTACGTGAAACTTCATATGCTTTCTGAACTGTAAGAAATAAATCAAGTTCCCTTTGGCTTGTAGCATTCTGTTCTTGGAGAAGCAAAAAAATCTGCTCAGAGGGGAGAAATTAAATACAATGAAACGCCCAAATCTTTGCTTGTACAAATTCTACTGAGTAAAGACAGTGAGTGCAATTACTATTTAAAGATTCCCAGTAGAGAGGAGGAAGGAGTTACAAAAATTATGATCAAAACATTATAGGTGGCAAAAATGATCGTACACAGTCTGGTGAAAAATGCTGTTGAGTTCTGATATAAAACTGTTGGGTTTTTTTTAATTTAATTGAAGATACTTTTCAAAATTTGCATAAATTGTCATTATGCCTGCCTATGACCCAAGTTATATTTTGGTTATGTACTGATATATTGTGATGACTAGCCAGCAGTGTGAAGAAGTTATCTGCAGCTGACAGAGACTCATGCCCACAGCTGTATAGGGTTACCAGGAGCAGATTCCTACCACATGGGTCGCTCTGTCTAGGCAAATTTTTTACCCCATAGCTGACTCCCTTTGAAACCAAGTCTCAAGGCAAATATTTGATTTTATTTCACCTATTAGGACCCATAGGAAAATGGACTAGAATTTCCCTCTTCATGTCTATGACTTGATGAAGAAACAGTTCGTGCTCCTTTGCCATCTAAAGTTGCACCATAGCCTCATTCAACATTCACACACAAACTTCCTCAACAACACCATTACAGTCATGTCCTGAGATCCTGACAACTTATGGCAGAACTGAAGGCGGAGTCAAAAGAGACTTAAAGGCTATTTTAAAAAGCTTTTCTTTAACAGTTCCCTTAAAGGCATTTCCTTCCATTGTCTTTTGAAAGCTATGTCAACTGTCCATTGTTCTTCATGGACTGGGCTGACAGCATGATTTTTATATGTGCCTAAATTTCAGAGTTATTTTCCACTTTCAATGACGTTTAACTTCCAATTGTATTCAAATGTATTCAAATACATAACTTTCAGGACTGGGATTTCAACACTTGTATGACTTTGGAACTGGTTTTATGGAGTGCTACATGGCTACAAATCATAAGTCAGTGCTGAAGAACACCTGTTTTCCAAGGGTCGGCAACTTAGTGCAGCATTTTAGTGAGTTCAGATCATTTTCCCAGCTCCATGTTGTGTACTTTTCACAAAAAATACTTCATCTCTTCAGTATTTGTATTGAGCTAGACTAGTATCTTTGCAAATTTGTATTTATTTTGCCATAGTTTCTAATTAAGTAAATGTATTTCAGCTTCAATGCTTTCACTAACCTTTTCCTTCTATCACATGTTTCTGAAATACTTTCACGTGTTTTTAAAAAACATTCTAATCTCTCATCCTCTAGGCTTTATGCCTTCCTTCTAGGTCATTGTTATCTGAAAATATGCTACATATTCTTTTTATTCTGTTATTCAACACGTTAATTAATATCAAGTAGTATCAGTTTTAAGTTAGATGATTGAAGAATGTTATTTAATAAATCGACACTGCAGCAATAATCTATTTTATCTCCTAATGCTGGGAAATACAAACATTATTTTATTATTAACATTTCTTTTGGTCCTCACCATGTATTTTTGATATGATACTCATGATTCCTAGTGGTACATCTGAGACAATATACCACTATTCTGAAAACAAATACTAGAATTGTACTTGTCTGCGATTATTAATTATTTTTTCCTTCTTTTTATTTTAAGATTTAAGTTTTTGCTCTGTATCCTGAAAGAAGAGACTATGGATATTTAAAGAACCACCACTGATATATAGCCTGAAACAGCAAATGCCCTGAAAGATTGACTATGATCCTTATGGGTCATTTTTAACTCAAGACAGTCTATGATAATTATATGGTATCTTGCAAAAGTAATTTGCTTTCATTGCTCAGATCCAAGGTATAAGGATAATAAAGACCAAAATTTTTAAATGAGATTATCCATTTATCACATCTTTTCACACAGTTAAATTTATCTCAAAATAACTGTCCAAGAATAGACATACTCCAAATCTCTTCACAAATTCAGAAATTTAAAAATTTTGGTATAGAATATTAAAGTACTGGAATCATCTAAAATACTTTTCTTGCAACATATAAAATTGCCTGCCTTTATTTTACAGTTCTGACCTAATATGACAGGTAGGTTCTTTTAAATAAAATTCTTATGGCCTCCAGACAGTCCTCTCTGCCTCAAAGGGCCTGGTTTCCTCAGCAGATTCCACCAGAGATGGAATAAAAAAACAAGTAAAGCATGTGGATTTTGATTTTCACTTTATCATTTCCTTAATTAACATAAAGACTAACTTTGAGTTCATTGAAATCAGGGGAAAAAAAATATTTCCTACAATGCAATGCAGTGTTTGAAAAGATTTGTTTACAAAAGGAGTTTTTTTTCCTCACAATCCAAGCCCCTTCTACTTGATCCTGCAGGAGAAAGTGCAGACTTTTTTTTTTTTTTTTTTTTTTTAATTGTCAAATATGTGAATGGAGAGGATTGTTCTAGCCAAAATTGCAGGAGACAATTTTGCTGCAGGAATGTATGAGATGACATATCAGGAGAAGTCAGCTCTGGTATCATGCCATAGAGTTGTGAACTGATGAATAAACTTAAGAGGAAAAAAAAATATAGTCTAGTGAAAAACTATTTTCAAGGAGTAAAATGTATCATTAGACGTGTAGGGTTACATTTCAGAACATTCTAAGAAAATTATAAACTACTACAATTTAGTCTTATGGATTGTGGGGTGAAAATGGTCAAAAAATGTGTGCTGCTGTCACCTTCTTTTTTACTGAGGACCTTCTAACAATACTAGATCCCACTAAATGCAAGTAGTAAAATATAAAAAGTAAACCCAGAACAGCTCCATTCAGGTTGTCTTTGAGATCCAAAATTGAGGTAGGTGATAGCAAGTCTAAAACCTTTGTAAATGCCCAGAAGGTAATTCCTCTAGAAAGGCACATGCTTTCTTCCAAGCTAAGCTCTAAAACCAAATGAAACAGAGTCCTAAATAAATCAAACTGTTCCCCCTTTTCATGGAAGTCCAAAAAAAAGAAAAACACAAAGAACGAATGCAGTCGGAAATCGTGCACACAACTTTGTTGAAAGCAGACCACTGCTAAGTAAACCTTCAGAGCCACTTTGTAAACAGCCAGAAACATCCAGTCAGTTTTCTGTAAACAGCTAAGTCACGCACCAGCAGAAGACAGCAGCCTTCTGTGGAAGGCTTTGGTTGATGTTTAACAGGGTTACATTTCAAACCAGCTAATAGTTACAGCTATTATCCTTATAGTTTGATTGCACAAACCAGAAAATTCTTCCAAAAGTGGACCACAGCCTGTTCTGCTTTGGTGATACTGTTAGGAAATAAACCAAAGAGAAAATCAATAGATCTCCTAAAATATGGCAGGCCAATTTATGCAAAGACCATTCTTAATCTTCACGAATAAACAGAAAAGTTTTAGTTCACCTTGAGTTTACAAGTTTCAAACCAGTGCAACAGATATGTATACAAGTATTTATTCCATCCTTGTTAGCGTCTTTCTACTTTATGCTTATCCTTCATTAACATATTTTGAGAAGGAATTAAGCTGATCAAGTGAGTTATTTCCTGATCTTCAAAGCTTGAAACATTTTAAACTTGTATTTATTTAAAGCAATATTACATGCTTTATTCAAATAAATTCTTTTAGTTTTAGTGATCCTTAGTTTTCTTTATAAAGTGAATGTATAACCATCACTCCTACAGAAATAAAATTTAGCTTAACAGCTTAAGTCTTTTCATCCTGTCTCTTTTATGGCACCTTAAAATAAACTAAATTACTGTAAAACACTCAAAGTGTCACAACAATGAAGATCTGGCAAGTTGTCCCACGACTCAGATCTAAGTTGCTCTTACAAATTGCTTTGCGAAAGTTTTGAAACTTCTAAGCTCTTCCAGGTTGAAAGGCAAATGAAAATTCTTAACAGAATGGGTGTATTTGCTGATTTCCTGTACATGAAAAGTTTTCTGCAGAAATAAATTCTCTATGGCCTGTTCTCCATTTCAGTAATATAAATGAAAAGTGACATTGTAGGACTTCTACACTAAGGGCTTTTGAATGTTCAATTTTAGTCTCTACAGATGCAAGAGTAATAAATATTACAGAGCCTCATTATCCATTGATTTGCAGTATGATGACTATTTTTGATAGTGTATATAACCTAGCCCAATGCTGAGTTTATATAGTCACCAAATTCTTCACTTTTTAAAAAATTCAGAGTGGTTCTAGTTTTTCAAAACTTGAGAACTAGCAAAGAAGTAGAAAAACTTTTAAATATATATATATATAAATTACCGCAATCCTGCATTTCTTCTAAGTAACTTCAATAAAGTACAGACCTAAAAGGAGGAAAATAATACTTTCAAATACCTGTAAGCTAGAGGATAAGCCTGACTAATGTATTTAGGGCATAATGATATCTGTGATTAGCATGCAAAATATGTTAGGAATTTGTTGCAGTCCTAAGTTTGACAGATTTCTGTCTAATTTCTGCAGATTTGTTCTCAGAGTTATCTTTTCTTTAAAAAATCTTACTATTATCTTACAATAAGCCTAAATTGAAAACAGGTAACATCACCAGGCAACTTCGCAAAAATCCCTGAAGAGATTAGGTAATTAAAAACTATTCTCAAATGGAAATAATATTGTTTGCAGATCTGGATTGCTACTAGTCAAGCTAACAATTGATTTTTTAATAGAATCATACAATCACAGAATATGTCGAGTTGGAAGGGACCCACAAAGTTTACTGAAGCCCAGTTCTTGGCTCTGAACAGGACATCCCCAAGAGTCACACTGTGCGCCTGAGGGTATTGTCCAAACTCCTCTTGAGCTCTGTCAGGCTGGTGCTGTGACCACTTTCCTGGGGAACCCTGTTCCAGCACCAGCCACCCTCTGGGTGCAGAACCTTTTCCTAATATCCAACCTAACCAGCTTCAGGCCATTCCCTTGGATCCTGTCACTGGTCACTAGCAAGAAGAGATCAGTGCCTGCCCCTCCTCTTCCCCTCACAACAAAGTTGCAGACTGCAATGAGGTCTCCCCTCAGTCTCCTCTTCTCCAGACTGAATGGACCAAATGACCTCAGCTGCTCCTCATACAGCTTCCCCTCAAGGCCCTGCACCATCTTTGTAGACTGTCTTTGAATGGTCTGGTCTCTAACAGCTCAGTGTATTTTTTATGTTGAGGTACACAAAACTGCACACAATATTCGAGGTGAGCGCAGAGGAGAACAGGACAATCCCCTCCCTTGCCTGGCTGGTGATTCTGTGTCTGATGCCCCCCAGGACAGGGCTGGCCCTCCTGGCTGCCAGGGCACTGCTGACTCGTGCTCAACTTGCCACTGACCAGGAGCCTCAGGCCCCTTTGCCCATCACTGCTCTCTAGCACCTCATGTCCCAATCTTTGGGTACATCCAGGGTTGCCCCATCCCAGGTGCAGAATCTGGCACTTGTCCCTCTTAAGCGTCATACAGCCGCTGAATGCCAGACCTCTGATTCGTTTAGGTTAAGTTTTTGTTTAGTTTATGCTACATTATGAGTTATAAATAATAATATCCCAATGTTTTTATCTGCTTTAAAAGGCAGCATTAGAAGAACATAACTAATCTAAAATTCTACTTTCCTGAGCATTTCCAAAACTTTTTGTGTCTTAGAGTCACAAAAGTCATCTTTGTTTTTATCTCCTATAATCCTGGTTAAAGGGGCAGAGGCAGACAGAGGAGGTGAAAATCAGGCTGCACTTAATTTTTCTGGTTTTGCTTCCTCTCACCTTTAGGTTTTCCTTGATGTATGCTAAGGAAATAAACAAAAGCACACATGGTAGTTATGGTAGTTTTTACTGAAGGTTGGCAATGACTGAATGTCATCATCTTTCACACAAAGAATTCCGTAAATTTGGTCAAGCTCCTCTAAACATTAGGTATTCCCAAACCTTAGTGTATTGGCATGGATTTTTTTCTAGCAAAGTGTTAGTATCATGAGAGATAGCAAAGGGAGGTGCACAGAAGAGAACGAGGTCTTGTGGACCCTTTGACCTGAAGTGATATTTGCTTATGACAGTCTGTATTCAGGCTTTGCATTGAAGACAAAAATGTAAGGGAAAAATCCTACAGTGGTCAAACTCTTGTCTTGTCTGGATTTAAAAGGGGCATAACTATGGACTTGTTTTACTTCTTAAGCCAAGAGAAAGAACTTTCACCTTTTGTCAGCTGAGTGAAAACAACACAGAGGATGTGAAACTAAAGCTAAAAAGGTTCTGGCAAAAATTTGCAGGAACAGTTATGGAACAAGGAAGGATACAATATGAACTTTTCCAAAGTGCTTACAGAGGTTTGTAAACGTTGCTTCATTAAGCTCTTAGAAGAGTACCAGTAAAAAGCACTTTCTACAAGAGGCTGTCTTATCTTTAATGATATTTATTGTGCAATCATAAAATTATGAGATATGATGAGCTTTTGTCTACATAAGCTGATAGCATCTTTCTCATCTCAAAATAGGTGTTCATTGTTTTAACTTCCTATGGGGAAATGGCATTTCCTTACCTTGGCATGCTATATTTCATGATGTAACAATCCATCTCATTCCACTTATTAAAAGTTGTCTAATTTTCCTCAACTACTGAAATTAGCCTGAAAATGTGATTTAAAAACTAAACTTTCATAGTTACTGGATGCTACTTAGCGAGCAACAGAGCTCACACAGCCTAGAGGAGGAACCTGGCAGGCAGACAGTGAAAGCAAGAGGTACACGATCTCAGCTCTCATGGAGCATCACAATACTTTAAGAAACCAGATTTTAGGCTCATGCAAAAAGAATGAAGTTAGTTTTTTGTGGTACATTGAAAGAAAACATTTTGCTTCAGAGATACTGATGTAAAGATTTTAGTTTCAAGCAGAAGCAGCTTTGCAGGTAGGAAAGAACATGCTGGGAAAAATATTTGCTTTCGATTGATTCATTAATAGAAAATTTTATATATATATCTGTATATCTTCCCCTTTCCTCTGTAGAAGGAAAAAATAATAGGCCTTTACACATTGCTGAAACTCTCAAAAAATTAATGGAACTGAGTATACTCAAGGTTCTTATGGCTAGGGCTGTCATGGTTAGATGTTCAGGTGTCTACTGAGTTGAGGCTTCTGCCACAGACCAATCTACTCATGGGTCTTTCTTATCTTACATCACAGCATTTTACTCAGGAAGCATTACCCATATCCAAGTTTCAGGTTAATTTTCATGAATCTGTATGAACTTAATAGCCTTGAGGCTTCTATTAATCCTTCAAAATTAGTTGAAGTAAGCCAACTGGATCAAACTTTTTTTCAGGAAAAGAGAGTATACTTGACTGGATTTTTTTTTTTAATGTGGAGTTAGAAATAGCATAAAAGATGCTGCTTCATATTTACTTTCTGATCAGAATGGAAAACAATAAAATGGGATATATTGCTCCATTTTTAGTTCAATTTTGAAAGTAGGCATTTGAAATTAACTGCACATAATTGTGCATTTCAAACATAAAAACCTAAACAATAACCTAAAAGCATAAATTTGCATTTCAAACATAAAAACAATTTTTCTCCAGAAATTAAAGAATTTACAAGCTGAAAGTACCATTAGAAAGGTGAATTGAAACAACCCAATAGATAAAACTCTGGATAAAACAAGTTTTCGGACAGAAAATGGAAAGGCAAAAGTGGGAGCAAGGAGTTTCCTAACATGAAGCTAGGCATTTTTTATGTTTTAAAGAATCTAGAAAACTCAAACATAATCAGTACTGACAGCATGAAAAGTATTTTAAAAAATATTCTCCTAAATCTTCACTATTTTTAGATTAATTTAAACTGAGATGATTTCTGCAATATTTGCGTACCCAAAGCAAAGTCCTTTTGATGTGATAGGAAACATCTGATGAAATCTTTCCTTCTTAATGAATATCAACATGTAACTATAGTTTAATACAGGACATTTGACAAGAGAAGGACTCTATTTAAATAACCTGAACAAACTCTGGTACAGTAAAGTAATATATGACTTGTGTAGAACTAAAAATTATACGTCTTTAGATTTGTTCTTAGGGTATGGGTTCAAACTGTCTAAAATTGTTAATCTAAATGTTGAACTGGAATGCTCTCACATCTTCCCACATGATTCCTAATTCACATCAAGGCTGGAGAGTATTTCCAGCTGTTACTGATATGTTAATAGGACCACTGTGAATGCATATCATTTTTTAAAGCCATACATATAAAAAGAAGTATGGATAATATTTCCAAGATAATTTTGTCCAGCCCTGCGGTGACTTTTTTTTTTGCTTTAAAAATTGTACTCAATTTCCTTTCTTCTTGCTAATAATGAAATTAGTCACGTTACGTATGCCAATGGTACCCTACTGATATTTGCTTAAATAAACACATTTGGAAGGGTGAGAAAGTGTTGTGGAAGAGTTACGAATCATCTGTAAACATACATAGCAGGTATGAAGTCTCAATTACTCATCCTGCCACATAAAATTATTTTCTCTTTCTTCTTTCCCTGGCTCATGCAGTGATCTTCAAGAGGGGTAAGTAAAACATAGTGCTGCCCAAATACTGGAGCTTTTGCTTTCAGATCACAGCCTAAACTGCCCATCAGCTTGTTGAGCTACAACTTGTACAGTTTTCATGGGATAACAAAACACCTTACAGGTTAAAAACTCATTTTTGTAAATCTCAAATCATAACAGTCTAACCAAGGAATTATCAGGCCACGACTCCTTGTTATAGGGAGACAAAAAAGAGAATAATAACATAAAATATATTATTATAGAGAAGCCTTCCAAAGTAGTGGTAGTTAAGTTTGAATCCACCCAGTTACTAGCATCTACACCTTATTTTTGGTGTTATCACATCCTTCCTTCATTTAAGAGTGTAAGTTGATGACTGCTTTCTTGTCTTCTCTGGGAGAAGCCTGATGTTGGTTTTCTTCCTCCCCTCTAATGTCTCTTAGCACCATTTTGATGCACTTTCTAACATGCTCTACACATTGCTCGTGCCACTGGTTCACAATTCAACAGTACAACCAAATTGTCTGTACACTGCATATTTTACCATATTGGATACTTCTCCCCTGTTCTCCTTGCAGTCCCTAACACTGGTTTTGACCGGTCTCAAGGCTGCATTTCTGTGGTGACCAGTGACTGACCACATGGAGTGGTTTATAGCAATGGGGCCTCCAGTGTAATTTAAAGGGCTTTACTGTTATTCCCTGTCCCCTCTACCCTACATTTTATTCCAGGGTCAAACACAGTTCATCCTATATAGAATAGCTTTATTATATTATTGCCTGTTATTAGGCACTTTATGTAACAAGAAGCACTCTACCACAAAATTGCACAAAGCTCAGCAAAAGATACTATGACCCTTCATGGTCATCTTCTCATTAGGCAATTGCTGTAGCAGCTAAACAAGCTAAAACAAACTTCCAAGAAGACCAAGACAAGGTCCAGGCAGAGCCAGATAAACCTGAAGCTCGGCTGTCAGCTTAGCTCAAACACCAGTGGCATTTTTCAACTAACAGCAACCCCTACGTATGGAGCGACAAGGCTACACTGCTGCAACAAGGATAGTAGAGGGAAGGGATAACACGGATAGTAGAGGGAATCCAAATCTAACGTGTTCTCCTGCACTTCTGACAGACCTGTGCCAGGCTGTGTGCAGTGTGATTCACTTCTACTGATGTTGGTAAAGTGATGGCACCAACACAGGCACAGATTGTAGCCGTCTCCAGTAGAATTTCTTGAGCATGACATCCAGGATTTTCCCAAAAATATCCTACAGAAGGAAAACCCATGTCTGAAATCTCAGTCCTAAGTACAATAAGGATCAAAAATCTTTGGACTTCATTTCACCACACCAAAAAAACAAAACATGAAAAATAGAGGTGTCAGTGTTGTTCCTACCAAATAAAAGATCAGTTAGAGCATCTTAAAAGTACACTGCAAAAATTTGAAATCTCACAATTATTAGAACTCTATGATAAGCTCACTGCAACAAGTTATACCTTTACAGGAAAGCAGAAGGAATGAAGCACATTCAGCAACTGCTGCAGGAATTACAGCACCACCTAGTGTGTTCTGGAAGTGCTCCTAAGGGGCGCCTTTTTAATTTTGATTTATGTTTGCCTTTGGAATTGAAATCAAGTCATTATCATTTTGTTTTTCATAATTCTTGTAATTTCTTTTATAAAATTTCAGTCTGAGTTTCATTCAATTAGTGGATTCTGACTCCATTAAAACATCACTAGAGGAAGTGTTACCTAATATTAAACTAATTCCCACTCCCGATGCCAAGAAAGGACTTATTTCATTTCCTAATGAAAGGAACTATGCAACCTTCTTTTCCTCTAAACCTCTTTTTAAGGAAATGAATGCTGTTCTTCAGGCATGGAAAGAGGAGCCTGCCTGCAGAAACTGAGATGGTCCAGCAGTAGGACTGAGTACCTCAAACAAACTTGAGCTCTCCAGGTTTTCAGACTTCTCAAGAAGTGCAAGGATACCCTCTTCTCTCTAGTGATCCTGAGCATCGTGAGACACTGTGGAATCAACCCTGTCCCAAGCAATGACTTTTTGGGGTTTTTTCTACCCTACAGAACAGAATATTCTTTGTTAACCCTGGACACAATTTGATAATCATACTCGATAATGACAAATTACCTTTCATAGCCTTTTTTCTCTGTTTGCTGTGCATATACAGGAGAGAACAGTGAAAGGTCTGGATAGGGAAGGTAGGTTATTTATTTACATATTTATCAAGATGGAAAAACAGTGTTAGAATTAAAAAGGAAGAACAGGCACAGTGATTGAGCAAGCCTCTGAATTTCATATATTTGTGAGGCCACAGGTCACTTTTACCACCTGATTACTTTCAAATTTCAAATTAAATTGGTGGGGGGTTCTCGTCTGCTTTTCATTGTAATGATCAGAAGAACTGGAAAACCTCAGCCCTTTCAAGCATTCTATAACATTTGTTTATGTACTATTTAAATATATTTGAAAATTTGGAAGTTGAAAAGGCCCATTAAAATCTAACATGCAAATGCAAATTTGAAGGGAGCTAAACTAATCTGTGCCATTTCTAAAATGGAACAGGCATATGCCTGCACAAGACATTGCACCATTCTCTCATACAGTGAATTTATGGCTCAACACAACTGACCGCTGCTCAAAAAATGCTGTAAGAAGAAAGAGTCATTATGCAGAGCTTTGCTGCTGCTGTAAGTTGCTCAAACCTATAGCTGAAGACAAAGGTAGTCAGGTTTCTAGATTAGAGGGTTTGCCTTGAAGGACAAAACCAGTTGCAAACAGTAGGAACTACCTATCTCTGTGCAATCATCTTCTGATAAGAGCACCTTTCCCAGAAACAACATATCCCCATAACTGATAAACTGTGAGTGGGCTATAAAGGGACCAGTCTCCTTCCCCTCTCTGGTAAATGCATATCTGTGCTGAAAAGATTCAAATATTTAATGCACCAGTGACAGCCTGATTGTGTGACCTAACAAGAAAGACATTTCCCATGGGAAGCTCTGAGGTCTTGTTTTTGTTCACTGTGTCCCTCGTGCAGTCATTTTCAATGCCTCTGAGTAAACTGCTCCCAAGAACAGCTTATGAAGGAATAAGAAATGCAGACACCTCTGTTCAATAAAATTTACTTTATCACAAAGCTGAAGATCTTCAGCTTTCTCAAGAATAAACACACGTCATTTATTAAAACTTAAATAAATAAAGACCAAAGACAGCCCAAATATATAAGGGGGAAATTGCAAACCTGACTGTAATTGCATTCATCATAATCAGCTTTACCTAAATTACTTATTTTTCATCACTCATCATAAATTTTTGGAGCAACACTATCCCACCACACAACTAGATGCTTTAATGCAAAACTTTTCATACATTTCCAAAATTTACATTGGCAAGACAGAATGATCCTGGACTTCATAACCTAGCAGGAACACAGCATGAGAATTATAATAATACTTTTAATTCAAATTTAAGAAAGGATTCCAAGAAGATCATAAAGAGTTGCTCTTGAGGTTTTTTATTGGTCAAGAAGTCCAGCAGGTCAAAGAGATATAATAAAATACAAAACCAAAACCTAATTAAATTTTATTCTTAGCAACAAAATAGAAGCATGTATTGTAAATGAAGAGTAGTGTATACTCACATCTGGCTTCAATTACACACAGTACGTATGGGAGCTGGCTGGAAATGTCTCCCAGCTCTGCAGACAGTGACAGGACAGCTTGGCTTTACCTGAGCTACCTCTGTGTCCCTTCGCAGACAGTGCAGAACACTGAAAATATGTGTTTTGTCTCACCATTTTAGAATGGGATTAGCTCTGCCACAGAATGCCTATTTCTCTATTCTGCCTATGAATGAACCTATTAATTGACTAATTCAGATTATGTTATTTGTATTATGGTAGTCAATATTTGGTCAGTTGTATCCCAAACCAACTATCTTTACTAATACTACCATTTTTACAGCAGAAACACTAGCTTTTGCATCTTGAATATATACCTGACCACATCTGTGACTCGTGAGCAAAATATCTTAACCATAACCTTTACTTTACACATGATTATTTTGACATAGAAATACCAGCTTGGATCTCTAGTGGCAACTGTCAACAACAGTATTATTTCTACAGCTTATTTTTTCTGGGTATGGATGACTGGAAACTCCATACAGCATGCTGTGCTAAGTAATGTGTTAGGACATGAGGGAATATTGGAAAAAAAACAACAAAAAAAACCACAGGAAAAAACACATCCCAACAGCATGAAGTCAACATATTCTGGGAAATTGAATGAAAATCGTCTGTATGATTAAAATCTGACAAGTACAAGGATTCAGAACAGCAATATTTGAAATATAGTGATTTTAAAGTATAAATTTTATTTTATCTCAATTGATATCCAAATTTTACTTCAATTTAGGATTTGGAGAAAAGGAATTGCTGGAAGTACTAAGTAGGTGAAGAGGACCAGTTGATCAGAAGCTGATAAGCAACAATTCATAAATAATAAGAAAATATTTTTCATTCAATACATGAAGCAGGACTTGTTAAGGTGTAGGAAGAATGGAGCAAGAAAAAAACCACACTTATACCCTTTTGGAAATAGTTATTTAAATTACATATCTGTTTTTCTTTTTTAAAAAACGAACGTATCTGGAGACCATGCAATGATATAAAAGGGTGGAACAAGACCATAGCCTAATCATATCCTAGAACATTTTTTTTTGAGGAGTTGCACTAATATTTGACTCATGGCAAAGCACCAAATAAAGAAAAGTGATCAAAGTAAGTTGAAGTTAAGACTGAAAACACTTGTACAATCAAAATTAAATCTACCCACAATTTTTTATCATGCATAAATGAGATGCATGCAGACAATACCCCCTGGAGAACATATTCATCAAAAAAGATAGAAGACAAAAACAAAGAAACAGACGTGAAGTGCGAGATAACATTTAGAGTTATTTGCAATGATAAAATATTCTCTCAAGTTAAAAGCAAATTATATCCTCCAAGGAAACAGGCCTTCCTGTTTATATGCCATCATATGGCATGAAATCAATTTTTTTTCCCATGGAGCCATGAGTACAAAGACCACTTGACAGTTCAGAAACTTGGCAATATTCAACAGTAGTGTAGTATGGTGGCATAATTTAAGAACAGCTAAGGCCCCAGTTTTTGTCAACTGTATTCATTAAAGATAAATCAACCATGAAATGTAATTTAAAAACCCCTTTCTGTGAGCCTTTTCCCACCAGAAGATGTGCCTGGTCTCAGAATTTCATCTCAACTTTTCTAGGGGAACAAATAATGTTTCAAGAGAGACGATCTTTCCTTGTATACTATTAAAGATATTTGAATTTAAAACTTAATTGCTTCTCTTAAACTATTCTTCAGTTCCTCACAGATATGAGAATCAGGAATGCAACCTTCTCAAACAGAAAGAGGATAGACTGAGTTGCACTGAAATACAATTATTACATTGCAGCAATGTTCATTGCCAAAAACTGCTTTGTTTGTGCAGTCATTACCCAGTGATTTTCCTAATAATTGCTATAATTGTTAACACAGCTTTCTCAGTTCCCATAGGAAATTCAGTATGTGAAATTCTTAGAGTTGTTTATTAACACATTTTCCTGATGGCACAGATTTCTGCAGGAAAGTTGCATCAAGACAACCTCACCTAGTCTGTAGATTTACCATCTTGCAATTTACCAACACCCAACAACTCAGTTTCTTTGAAGACAACATGAATAAAATAAAAACTCCAAACACGGGTGTAGGTTAAAACTTGAAGCTCTTCTTTCTCATTTTCTCTTCTAGCAGAAAATGCTGGGGAAGCTCCCTGATGGCCAACTATAAATGCCCTTACTCTGCATGTACATGATAAAGCAAAGTAAAACTACAAGCAAAAAGCTAATTTCTAAATGAAATCATATCATATAATTATTTACTCATAATGAATTTACCACTGCTAAATAAGGCCTTTAAATTATAATGCTACTTGTTCACCTAGCACTTTTTCCATCTTAGCACCAGGTTTTTGCTGATGCCTCTGAACTTTGAGATTTTTCTGATTTAACACCGTGACATTTTTTCTAGTTAGTACTTGCTCTGTCTTGATTCGACCTCGTAGTGATCTCAGTCAAATTCTGAGAGCTTTAAGTTACCCAGTGTATTTAAAATTCCTGCTCCATTTCAATTTCCATCCCTTGCATACCTTTCTATTGAATCATTTGATAAAGTCTTCACTCTTACAACCAATATGTTCATCCAGGTCAGATCTACAAGAATGGACAAAAAAATGAAGAGAATCAGGCAGTAGCATAGGAATGAAAAGTCTGTGGGTAGTATTTAAATTCCTTACAGATGTCTCTTTTTCTAGTGTATCTATATGCGTGTCTTATGACCTCTCTTAGAAGACAAAAAGCCAGCCTGGTTGCCTTAGAGGCAGCTGAGGTACAGCGTCAACTAAAATGGAACATGCTACAGGGAACTTACAGGAAAAACACACTTGATAAAGGAGTTCATTGCCAATAGCCCACCCACTATAAACATATGCTGGCAACTGAAGATGTAATTGTCTTTACAATAAAACCTATTTTTAAACTGAAGTTTGCTTTTTTTTTTTTAAAACTGTGTAGCTGCATTGCTGAAAGTTGGATCATTTCTGAAGGTGTGCTAAGTACCTGCTGAAACATCCTTTTACTTGACGTTGTGGTCACTATTGTGCAAAAGAAGCTAAGTACTGATTAGTAAACAAAGCCTGAAAATACAGGAATACAATAATGAATCAAAACTGAGTGGCTTCTTTAAAATACTAATCTCATAAGTATGAGGAATGCAGCTTTATTTCCAAGACCTTGAGTGAATTCCCTAAGGGAATGCTATTTACCAAATGATTTAGTCTTTTAAAAAAATATATATAAAGAAGTTCAGTCCTTTTCTAGTTGTTGATTGTCCACAAAAAGTTTNAAACGAACTTTAGAAATACTAATGACAACCTAGAGTAATATCCACCCATAGATCTGCTGTAGTAATTGAAAAGAAAATATTTTTTAAAGGCAGATAAAAAGTAAACAAAAAACCAGAATGAAACAAATTATGTCTGTTGTTCTGAGTATTTCAGTGGTTATGACCTTTGAAAGGCAAAAAGCAACTGCCTATAAAGCATCTTCTGCAATGTCTCAAAGAAGAATGAATGGAACTACATTACAGTCTTCCCTTCTGTACCAAAACTGTGACAATTGCAGTGAGAGTGGTATCTGGCTAATAAGATTGACATAAGCAAGAAAACACCTTCTAGCTCTAAAAACACTGACTGGGAGGAGAGGAACCAGGAGGAGAAATGTATTCTAATCTACCTGAAATATCTTGCTTAATTTGAGATGTAACATTTCAACAGAATTTTTGTTTTAATTTAAATTTTCCCACTTTTTTCCTTTATTTTTGGTGTTAGTTGACTGCTAAATTGGAAATGGACATTTCAAAATGAAACAACCTACTGTTTTATCCCAAGCATAAATGAAAACAAGCATTTGCATTTTTTACCTTACTCCCCTTCTTTAAAATGGTCACATCATTTGCTTATAATTCTCCCAGCTCTTCATTTTTCTTCATTTTTCATAAGCCACATAGGGGATGAAACCTAATTAATATTTGGTAACACCATTTTTACAAAGAGGATCTAGAACACTCAACAATCAAGAAATATTTTTGCTGTTTTGTTCTACCCTGATAAACAACCACAGGATTCATTTCAGGTGATACATGTATACTTATCTATCAAGTAGACTCAGACATACTGACATTTCAAAAAATTATCAGAAAAAATTAAAAAGTGGAAATACAGCTTTGATTCATACTCTTGCTGCTGAAAATATAGGAAGAATACTTCTGAAAGTCTTGCAGATCACTTTTCATTTCTTCTAATCCCACAAAATTAATGGGTATTTTTCAAAGTTAAATTTCTTGTTGAATACTATTATTATGCAAGATCAGATTTGCATTCCTAAATGCATCTGATGTTCCAGGTGTAACAATAAATACTGTTTTGAATACTTTCTACAACTCAGAAGAAAGCAACATGTTGAAAAAAACCCTGTCTTTCACAAGTTTTTGCTTTAAAGATTTTATAATTTATAAAAATATTTATGATCCAGAAAACCTTTTGTAATGACAATTTTTTTTCGATCTTATGCTTAGACTATAAAGAAACCCTACTTCTGGTCTATGCCTAACCACCCAGCTTCTCCCTGTCAGCCTTGCCTATTTATCTACTGAGCCATCAGTTGCTTTATCTCCTCTTCAAATGAGCTTCAGCGCCAGACTCCCAAAGAAGCCAAACAGAATCCCTCCGTTCCACATGGAGAAATCAACAACATTGACATTCCAGGCTGGAGCTGGGTAGAATGTCTTCAGTGCTGTAATAAGCGTCAGTAATGGAAAGCATCCCTTTACACCAAGGAACCCTTCAGTCTCTTGATTTACACTTTCCCTAAGTGTAAATATCTGCTTGTGGGTGTGCTGTGAAAAGGTTAACAGAAGTTCCCTTCTTTCTGCTGCTAAGTGCAGAATTCAGTGACTGTCCCAAGTGTTATTACCACTGATACACATCTATTTAAGTAGAAGGCGCATTACATCCTGCAAGATCAAGATCTTGGGGGAAAATTTCAGTCAGGCATGAAGTGTTTAGCATTTCTCCATAGCTGTACTCATCTAGTCAATCCATTGCAAATATCTAAGTTAAGAAAAGTCTCAGTTTACCAACCTGGGCTTGCAATTGACAGAGGAACAGCACACCCATTTCCCTTCTTATTTATTTATTTTTGAAACACTAAATACCCCACCCTCTAATTCCCAGAAAAAGAATTTGACAATAGACTTTTAAACTCTATAACTTTACAGATATATAGAGCCAGCAGTGTGCATTTATCATTACCTATAATTTCTCAATTTATTTATGGATAAAGTTGGTTAACACCCTAATGGGGATTCAGCAGCACAATTCAAATCTGACAATAGCCAGAGAAAGCTGCCAAGTTCCAATACAGTATTCAGAGCCAAAGTTATTCTAAAATTATTTTCTATTCTAGTGCAAGTTAATTAGACAGATATATTAAGTACATCCAATTTAAATGTAAAAACTGATACATTTCCTGAATCTGAAAGTTTTAAATTGCTTGAGTGTTTGAATCAAGTCAATATATATAAAAATATATTTTATTTTCCTATTGTTATTCAAATGTCTCTCTGCAGGTTTGATCCCTGTAAGGGCCATTCACTTAAGAGCTGGATTCAATGATCCTTCTAGGTCCCTTGTAACTCAGAATATTCTATAATTTCTGTAATTAATAGCAGGTTTAGTCTATTAAATAATCTTTTAATCATCTCTGTTGAAAAAATTTCTGAAACAGCATACAATATTTCAGCATTGTAGTGTTTTATGATTATTATAGTATTACTATAAAAGGAAAAATATTAGTTGAATAGAATAGGTGGTGCTCAATTTACTTTTCTTGCTCAGCCTTGAGGATAGTCATAATAATAAGCAGTGCTTTTGTCAATCAGAACTGCTTTTATCATCTCTGATTGGAGGTTTCATAAAATATTAAAATACATAAGTACTACTTTTTGTTCAAACTTAAGGAGGAAGAAGCAGGAATGCTGACTGAAAACGTGCATTGAAACAAGCCTGCATTTGGAAGTTTTGCTTTGACACTGTTGATATGGAGATATGCGTGTACATGTGTTTGAGACACGTGAGGAGGAAAACCAGCCCTTCAGCTTCAGCCTGACAGCCCCTCAAACCCTGAGACAGCCACGCAAAGAGGCTTTTATCAGTACATCTGGAAGTGAGCAGGAAGTACCAGCCCACTGGACCTCCACCTATTACTTGTTTGACAGCCATGGGTTAATGTATGAGCGAGCAGACAATGGGCAAACATGATGGGGTCATCCTTAATGCAGACAAATGAAATCTGCTAAAGAACAGGGTTTTACAAGGCTGCTAATGAAGGCTCTCAGGAAGCAATGGAAGGAAGACACTCGCGGTACAGTGTTCTTTCTCTACTTCAGTATGTCTTGCAACAGGACTTGAAATTTTAGACCAAACAATTTGCAGGTGAACTCCCTTCAGCCACTGAGGACAAGAGAATATGACATCCCGTTTCCTCCTACTCTTACAAATCCACAGCTCAGTTCCTGAGGGTAGAGGTCTAGAGGGATGCAAAGGAAATGAGAGGAGATCTCAGCCAATTTACGTACTAAGTCTTAGTTTTCCTTAGGATTATGCTTAATACCATCAGTTAACCAGTGCAGTATTCGCTGGAATGGTGTCATTCAGAAACATAGCCTTAAACAATCCTATCAGAACCCTCCCCTGCCCCAACCCCACAACAAAACACAAAACACCCTACCTAACTTAACCCAAAGACGCCATCCAAAACCAACCAAGCAACCCTCAAAACCCACAAAACTCTGTCACTGTTTCAGGAGCCATCCTGTTAGCAGATTAGCCTAACTAACTTCAGTGATGAGAAACTTTAAGTAGCTGCTCCAATATTGCTAAGAAAAAAATTGTCAGGAAAAATAGAAACTGTTAAGTAAATCACTTCAAAAACCCCAGGAGGAAGGGCATTTAGTTATCTGCATACATACTCACCAAAATACTTGGCATGTGAGTTAGATTTCTATGTACTTCAAGAAAAGATCATACACCAGTCAGGTATAGTCATTGATTTCCAATGATACCAACATGTTCTACAGCAACAGTATTTTGGTATGGTTTTGTTTTTTTTTTTTTTCCCTCTGATAGTAGAAATGTGTAGAAGATTTTAAAAAATAATAAAAAACTCCCAAAAGAGTGCAAAACATGACTAAGAATTTTTCTATCTAACAAGTCACAGATACCAGAACAGCACCGAGTTTATGCATATTTGAGATGGGTTAAAAAATATTGTAGAAAGCACAGAGTACATGAAAAGAAATATTTACACATATCTTAAAATACATATAGTAATATGTACTATATTTATATTCATTATATGCACGTAGTTACATAAGTAGATTCACTTCAATTAATTTTGATTTTTTTTAATAGAATATCTGTTTTGCTTTTACATTGGTAAAACAAAAGTAACTAGAGAAATCAAACATTATCAACTACTTCAGTATAGTGAAGATGTTACAGTGAAAGTAACGAAGTAATAAAAAAATTTCATTACCCTAATGAAATAAAGGGGACCAAGGTGAATCTGAACTGAAATTAGAAATTGGTTACTGTAGTTAATGTCTCTTTATTAAATACTATATTTTCTACGAAAACCAATAAGGTAAGAAAATGCTAACAGAAAAAGTAGAAAATTGTCATTTTAACACCATATAAAATACATATGAGACTAAGTACCCAATATTATGCATTGCACATACCAAATATTTTATATAGTGTATGTATAATAGAACAATTTCAGAAAGGGTGCACAAATAAGGTAGAGAGAAAGCAGTGATAAGAGTCCATTGATTAATAAAAGTCCAACATTTTTTAGATAAAATTAAGTTAGGAAGACTACAACGCACCAATCTGAACTCACAACTTCATTTCTATTGAACAAACAAGTGGAGTCTAAATCAACACTTAGGCAACATTACATATAGGTATTTATGTTCTATGCAATTTCCAGATTTTTCTTCCTCAAAATTCATTGCTTTCATTGTGATCTGTTATTTCATAATATTTTATTAGTATGTTTTCTTTTATTTTCATTTGTATATCATTGACTACTGTTCTTTGTTGACCTAGAAAAAAACAGCATGCCACTTTGGAGCTGTAACTGATTAAATATTTATTTTCTCTAGAAAAATGTTGAAGACCGAATTTTATTGTAAGCTGACATAGACTTGCAAGCATGCATGCACGCAAACTTTTAGAGTGATTTTTCTGGACATTCATATTTGATTATATTCAAGTTTTAGCTTTCATCTATTAGTCTCTGCCTGATCAGGCATTAGAATACGCAGATGGTTTTGATTAAATGATTACTTAAAAAATAAACCTGATTTATACTGAAACTTTATAGAAACTTATTGCTTTCATATTTTATGTAATAAATTCAGCCTTGGTAAATACCAACTCACAGCTGGTTGTAAAACAGAAAGATCAAGACAAAACATATATGTCTTATAAAAAGCACTAGGGGTGGGGTTTTGTGGAAGAGTATCTTTTTTAATACAAATCTAACATTTCTATGAAAATTATTAGCATTTCTCACAAAGATTATTTTAAAAATGTCTTTATTTCTACAGAAATAAGTTGGAGTGAAAAAATCAAAGTTAAACATTTTTCATATGATTAATATATGAAAACATCTGGAAGGATATATCTGAACATTCAAACAAAATTTATACCTCTGCCAACCCTCTACTTTTGCTGCCTCTTTAGTAGAAGAAGTGACTGAACTAGAAAGTCTCTCTTCTATAGAAAGCCACAAGACAAACTCGCAGTGATCAACTCTGCCAACTGAGAAGTGCCAAATAATAAACCTCAAATAAAATGAGGTTTCTCTATTACAAATATAAGACACAAAATTATTCAGATTTCTGCTGGAAACTTTCTAGAACAGACTGATGAACTTGGCTTGGTCTCCCTTTCAGCTGCTGCCACTATTACTTTGCTGCTGATGGCGTGACTGTTGCTAAAATTGAGTGTAATTCTACAGAGTAATTCTTTAGTAATTTCCAGTTTACTCAGAACTTCAGCAACAATGCCAGAGATGAGCTTGGGTAAGGTTCAACATGGAAAAAAAAGAATTAAAAAAAAGAGGGAAAACCCCCAACATATTATGCAAAAAATCTGCAGTCTTCAAGGGAGAATGAGAGGAAACATCAATGCTATTGGATTGAGACAAAACATTCCAAAAATAACTCTCAGTCCAAATCCTTTGACAAGTTCAGTTATGCTCAGTTTCATAATATTATTCTTAAGTACTGGTAAGGACCTCAGGATTGAGTCCAAATAAAAGCTAGATACCTAAATAGATACCTAAGCTACAAAGGAAGCTGATTTTTGTTTTATTTGATGTTTGATTGCTGCTGTAGATGACAAGTATTTGTCAGGTACATATGAAAAATCTGCATAAAAATTTAGGGTTTAATTTATTTTCACAAGCTTGCCTTAAAAGCTGTGTCTGACCAATATTCACTCACTGCTTCACTGCTTTTGGAAAGAAAAATTCTTTCTGTGTTCTTAGAATGCAGTACATACTCCATTCATCTTTCCAGGACTACTCAGACATTTCTTAAGCTTAGCTAAGTTAATTAGCCAACTAACTTAGCTAATTTATTGTTTTGAAAGGCCACTAGGACAAGAAAATAAATTGTTCAATTACTGTTAATTCATTCTGCTAATAACATAGAACTATATTTTTCCATTTTGGAACCTTCAACCACACATTTATCGGTTTTGGGGCTCCTGCATTCAGGGTCATTCATGGGCATGGCTCATGCTCCATTTATGAGCAATTCTCTACTCTGCTCTGCTCCATTCACAATTTATATTGCCCTCCCCAAATGCAGAGGCCAGCTGCAGCTGGGCAACAGAATACAATGCCAATACAATACAGTACTATGGCTCAGGTAGTATTAATCTCTGTAAAAAGGATGCCTAGAGTAACAAATAAAGTACTCATGCAGGAGAGCATTGCTCTCTATTGGAACAAACCTCTGCTTTGTGGCTGAGGCACTGCCAGCCACACACAATGTCCAGGAAACAGGACACAGATTCTGAGTGTCTCTGTGCTGATTTGGGGAGTGGTGAGATCTTAAACTCCACGGAGATTTCTGAGCACTTTTGTCATTCTCTGCACTGCACTTCACAATGGAGAGGAAGCTCCAGGTAATTTCAGCCAGCTTTCTCATCCGTGACCATAGAAACAGAGGAGGATTTCTAGACCCTCTATCCCATAAATAAGGGTTTAATGTCACAGCCATCAGGTATGCTGGAAGTCTATTTGAGCTGGAATCACAAAAAGAGTAGCACAGCTATAATGAGTGTTTTGGAGCAGACAGCCAAGACTTCCAGATTTCTGTATGCAGTTAGGACTAACCAGAATGAGAGTTAGAAAATAAAAAAAATATAGAGAAAGCCTTTTTTATTTCCTCATGATTCAAATTACTAAACTTAAGAAAAAAGTCTATGTACATGAACTCAGATACTCCTCTTCAATCTAGCTAGGCCTTTACAATACAATATAGGATTTTAGAGTACATAAGAAATACCTACACTTTAGGTGGCTGTTTGCACAAGGGAAAAAAAGTGCACATAAAATGTTGATTAGGGTTCATAATTATAGAGGAAAAAATTATGATGATTAGGATATCCTGCCTCCACCCTATCACGTAACTCTGCTTGCCTACCTAAACAAATAAAGTATCGTATGATTTACAGTTCGCAATGCTAATTAACCTTCTCTTCATGTTTCCTTTCAACCTCTAAAAAGTGCTTTAAAACATTTTAAAATTCATTATTGCTTGATTCTCTAGAGATAGAAAGTGACACAACACTTTGTAAACTTTGGAAGTAGGAAAATGTGTCAATGATTTAAAATGCTATATCAGCCAGAGACTTGTTGAATATTCAAGTACTCTTTTAAGGGTATAAACAAATGTTTCATATAAACTGTGTTGAAGTGTTTACAAGTGACATCTCATCTAGTCAAAATACAATGAAAAACATTCATATGGGTGTGTGAGAGAGAGATAAGGAGTTATAAAAATGCAGTTCTTAAATAAATTATATTTTAATTGATGTGAATTTGGCAATACTTAATATGCTTATGACAGTCTAAAAACTTTTAATTAGTCTGATTTAAGGTCAGATTCCCAGACTGTCTGGGTTGTGAGGCGAGAAGAAAATCAATTAATTTAAGATGAAGCTTGAGGGATGATTGTTGATAAAAAAGTTTCCCTGCCGTACAGTTGTTTGTGTTTCTGGCTTTATCACCAACTGTCCCAAGAGCCAGAATATTTGTACTGATTTTTAGAAGCAGGCTGAAGAACCAGATTTTTTTTTTTTGCAACATGATGTTATGCTTCAAAAGTTTCTCAAAATTTTTTTCTTGGTAACTAATGTCAGTATGGGCACGGAATATGTGTCCACCAAAATATCACCTCTCTTTTTTTGTTAAAGGTGAGTTGGTAATAAATTCATTGTAAAATAACATTTAGTTGTTCCCCCAGGGTGAATAAAATTATCACCAATTCCTGCAAAACAGTGAATGAAATTTCCCAGAAAAGTCATGAAATTTTCACTTTATTAAACAGATTCCTGTCCCTTACAAAAACTAGTGATTTGAAAAGGTTAAGGTCAGAAGCAAATCAAATCAATTGAACAATTTAACCCTGGCTAGAGGTTTTACTGGGCTCTTCACAATTATTTTGGTCATTTGCTACACAGGTTCAATGTGTAGAGAAGATTTAACAGACCCAACTCTCCCCACCATCAAATTTAGGCTATGCAGTATCGTGGATTCCAAACTACTGTTTGGATATGAAAGAGAGGGAGGTGATTTTCAGCATCTACTCAAGAGCAAGATGTTAACCCATTTCAGTGCTAGGTAGAACATGAGTGATAGGTGTCATGAGTATCCTGATGTTCTGATAAATAGAACATCTTTCAAACAGCACTTCTTAGCCTGAATAGCAGCTTATTTCACACAGAAGTGATGGTAGTTCTCACTTACAGAAGATAGAAATCTTTATCTTTACAAGCTCCAGTTCGATTTCAGACTGTCTAAAAACCACCCAGCTGTAGTTGCTACAATGATTTCACGTTATATAATTCTTGAATTCCTGAAAGAATCTCCCGTGAATCCAAACACTTTTAATCCAGTAACCAACTAGCTCAGTTTTTATACTTGGAGGAAGTTTAACTTGCTATTCCAGGGCTGATAAATTTAGATCCAGTTTCTGAAGTTAAAATTTCAAATTAAAGCCTTATATTTGTCACCCAATAGAAACTGTACTTTGAGCATGCTAGGATTTTTCATCATTTGAAAAGGCAAACTGTCCTAGAAATCCATCCAGCTTCAACAGTGCAAAACAATAGAAAATTAACCTTTCTGTGTCTCAAAAAACATCTGCCTTTGTTATACTTTTGAAGAGTACATCAGTGTCTTTTTGGGTATGATATAGAAACCAGTCTTACTTTTTACAGACAGTGTCTCTAGCATCATTACATATGCTTGTGAAATTTTCAGAGAGCCAATCTAGCATCATATAAATTGTTTTTTTACAGCTATACTAATATGGTTTCTGACCAGTTATCTAACTGAGAAAGAGCCAACTAGCTGAATATCAAAACTACCTAGGTACTTCATAACCTGCAAGGATGGCTGATTACCATCATCTTGTGCATAAACCAAAACTAATTACTGGCTTGAATATTTAAGGAAACGATTACTGTAGAGCGGTTAACTAGAAATAAGACTTAGCTCTTCCTGTGTTTTTATCTTTAGGCTATCCAAGTCATCATTTAAGCAGGACACTGCCAAAGCATTTAATAGTGCAGGCACATCCTAATCAAAGAATGTGTGAATGAAACATTAAAAGAGATTGAAACAATTTAGTCACCAAAATTAGAGTTTCTGTCCAATAGAGGAATGTAGCTGTATCAGGTCTTGTGATTTGATTATATTTACTGTCTTTCTGGCCTTAATTCAAAAATTTATTTCCTCAGTATCACATGAAATAAATCTGAAGGGGNATGGGGTTTGATAAAACAAGTTGCAATTACTGCACAAACTATGACATCGTTATCACTCATTAAATCCAGGAAATAATCTTTGCTTTTCACATAGCTGCAGATTCTTTTCCTCCCCTGTGAATTTGCTTCCTAATCATTTATTTATTTATGAAAATGAAATTACTGTAGAAATCATAGTTTCTGAAAACCTCTAATTTAGCATATATTAGGCATTTTATTTTATAA
>VXBU01002234.1:0-11573 GCA_013400315.1 Bombycilla garrulus
TGGAGAACAAATGTGGGAGAACAATCCAAATAGCCATGGAGTGCATATCTTAAATGATTCCTTACCAGCTAAACAACATAATTTGAATCACTAGCTTTATACCTGTCTTTTATACATTATTAGATTAAAAAAAACCCCACGAGTGAATATTATTTTACTTTAGAGAGATCTCTTGTTTGTTAGCAATGTCTTTCCAAGGATTTACTGTTTTAAGCCCATGCTATCTTGTGAACCAAAATACATGTTTTTAGATATGTAACCTACCTCAACCAACAGAGGTGTGTGAGATACTGAAGATAGTTATAATAGTTTATTGGTGTACCACATTTATGCAGAAAAACTACAACTTCTTAATGGAAATCTCCTATTTTGACATCTGGGTCTTTACCAAATTGTGACTTGCCCTCATACAACAAAGCTTCTACACAGCCCCTTTTAGTGACTTCTCTTCATTGCCTGAGCAGTAATTTCAAAATCCAATTACAAACTAAATTAAATTGTTTTACTATGGTCACATTCTTCTCCTCTCACTTACTAAAATCACCATACCTTCCCTGCTGATATCTGAAATGCAGTTCCACTTTATGGAGGTGAGACCTGTATTTACAGTTCCCAGGTGGTGTGCCTTTTTGTTTAACTGTACTGGCATACATGCATGAATGTGTCTTGGCCAAATGAAATACCTTGACAATTTTAGTTATCACTCCAGCAATGCCTGTCAATGTTACATGTTTTGCCAGTGTTCCTGTTTCTTTTCAGGTTTTCAGTAGACACAGTCAAAAGCAGCTCACTGTATGTGACTACTGGCAGAAGATCTGTTTATGTTTATTTCTATAGATCTATAATGTAGCTAGAGTTTAGGTTAATGAAATTCTATTTTCATTTCATGCTGGAAATACTTTAAATAAAAACCCTGTTTTTTCCCTTTCACACCTTGAATAAGTTTTGTGATATCTGTTAGTGAAGCAGATCTGACGAAAATTTCAAAATTCTAATTCTAAGAGGTTGCAAAGCAATGTAAATTTCTGAAGAGCTCTGAACAGAAAGTTCTGCCAAGAAAAGTTACAGTCAGTAGCAAAGAAAACTTAATTTGTCCTTTGTGGTGTTTATGCAGGAAGTTAATTTCTTAATTTATTAAGTAACCACATTTAAAAGTGGTAAAGCTGAAGCATTTGTGGAAAAAGTTTCTATTATGTACAAAGAAAAAATTGTTGCTATGACAACTTAAAATTCTTTAGACCTTATTGCCTGATGTAACTTTCTAAGCTTAGTCACTTTCACAAATTAAATATTTCAAGTAATAATTTATGACAATCATTCCATGTGTTTCTGGGGAAAAAAGCCCTGCATTTTAGGATTAGACTAAAAATCTTTCTTTAAATGACATACCTGATGTAAATGGATATTTACCCATTCATTCAGTTAAGTATTTGTACTACTAGTGCAGCTATCATAAGGCTATTTTGCGTTTAGTTTTGCAGGTGGAAAAACAGCCTTGTACTGGAGGGAGCTACTTGGATTTTTGTTTGCTTGGATTTTTTTCTCATTGTTTTTGTAGGGGAAGCACAGAACTATATTGACAATAGCAGGAAAAAAATTCTGAAGCTGAACTTCCACCTAGGGACAGTTCACAACCTAATAATTTTTACACATTTCCTGTGAGATATTTTTTGCACCCATATTGACAGTGTCTACAGCAAGAGAGAGTGACTTGTGTTTGAATTTGCAGGCAGGAAGGAATTAATTTTTAAATTTTAGGAAAAATAAAATATTTCATAACAAAATTTTTAAAGCAGCCTCCAATTTTATCTGGCAGACTGTAGATACTGACATCAGACAAAGGCAGTCTACATAAAATAAAAGATATTTGCTGAACTTTTGTAGGTTCCAACAGAAAGACAGAATGAAACCAATAAAAGTGGTCATTTTAATGGAAAACTCTAAATCTAAGCCTTTTAGAAAGAAAATAATCTAACATGATTGCAAACCTCCCATAAGGTTCTGATAACTGAATTTGGTTTTGTATGCCTTTTATTGTTGTAATGGTTGTCACTGTTAATAAACCTGGTTCAATCTAGTAGATAATAGTGTGACTGTACCATAATGCCTTATACATTTTCCAAGCTGCACATTAAGCTAATAATGTCATACTTCATGCTCTCACACAATGCAGAAACTTACCAAGAATTTATGCAGAGCTCACAGTTATTTAACAGGCTAACTGGATTATCCAGGAAGGGGAGTCTTTTGTTAGCTGAATTGGTTTGGCCATGTAAGTATTTACAATAGGAGATTCCTGCAGCTGCAAGCATGAGTTTACTGCTGTGTGAGAGAAGGAGAGAGGCTTGTGTAGCCAATTAAGAGATGCAGTGTAGTGATTGCTCCAGGCAGGCAAAATGTCAACATCAATTTCAGGTTCCTCACATTACACCAATCAGCAATAGACTTTGTTTCAGCTTCTGCTCTCTTGCAGGTTTTTGGTTAAATTAAATTTTATAAACAGGTAAATTGAACTGAGCCCTTCACCATTTTGAAGCAGGTTTTCTGCTTGTGCAAGTGAAGGTTAATAGGAAATGCAAATATCATATGCATACTAATAATTCTTTTAAAATGTTTCACCTTCTGCACTACCCTTCAAGTCAATTTCCTTCCATATAGAAGTGCTTCACTTTGAGTTCCCTAGAGTTTAGCCATTTGAAAATATACAGGCATCACAAATACAAATTGTATTATGTATTCCTATTTTTTAAGTGATACCCAAACAAGATATGTTGTCCAATTTCATTTAGCTACAGAGATTTGATGGTGTCTGTAATTTAATTTTGTTTCTGAGCAACTTCCCTTCCAACACAAAGAAGTTATACTTTCCAGGTCTTCAATTAAATTCATAGTTGCTACAGGGAAACATCTGAGAAAGTGTTCTTCTCAAAAAGTGGTATAGATATTCCCTTTCTCCTAATATATATATATAATGGGCTTCAAGGGTAATTTTATTTTTTTTTTTCAGACAAACACTATCTCTCAAGTAATACACCTGTTTCACATATCAAGTGCTCTGTGTGCTTTTTTAGCCCTAATGGTGGTTTCCTGAGGAAATGGATTCGGGCTAGGTGATTCCTAGCTCAGACCTCCATGGTATCCTGCAAGTGTAAGTCTAACTTATCAGTGCAAAAAAGCTGAAGGGAAAATAGTACATTCTTCCACAATTTAGCCCTAAGATAAATTTTTCCTTCTCTGTAAAGAGACAAGTCTTTCAGGCTGATCTAAAAAATAAATCATTTGGATGAATCTGAGCCAGCCATGCAGCAAGGCCATTCTATCCTTGTGGGGAGGGGAAAAAAAAAAAAAAAAGACTTATCTGTTATATATTATGACAGTTTCAGGTCTTTGGACTATAATCATCACAACTGCTCTGATCAACCCATGGATGGGTGTCCTCAGGAATTTTACCACCAGAATTATGAAAGCGATTTATGAGTACTTTTACATGCTATGGATGCATCAGGCGACTTGTTTATATAAACATGGGTAGCATCACCTTTGTCAGACTGTCCCTAAACGTTGTCCAAACCTTCTGGTACTGTTGGAGATATCATAAGAGTGAAGCCTTTATCTGAAAAGTCTGGGCACCCATTACTCCTGCTTTATACTCTTCTTTGTCAGATTCTTTCAGAATCACTATATTTAAAGATTTCTTTAGATTTTCCAATGTGATGTGATCAAACACATAATTTGATCACAAGATCATTTCTAGAAGAGAACTTGGAGAATAGACACATATGTTTTTCAGTTCACCCCCTGTAGACCACCAGGGGGTGGTCTACATAAGACTATCTGAAATTTATGTCAGCAAAGTATTCTCAAATGAATGACCATGCAATTTTTGTATAAATGCAGGTCATTTTCTCCGTTTGCTTCTGCTTCTCATGAAGTTTCTGGTGCTATAGCAGTCTGTAGCAGCCTAATGAGAGCTTAATGCTGGCCTTGTCATTATTGATAATATCACGTTTTATTCTGTATAGTTGCTGCCAAAGGAACTAAATCCACCAAGATCACATTTGCTTGAGAGAAAAAAAATCTTTTGCAAATGTTTTCTTGCTTGCAATATGGAAGCAAATTCTTTTCCCTCAGATGGTAATATGTGTTCTGCACTCTAAGGAGCCTTGCCTCATACTTACCAGATTTTTTTTGCAATACTTTGGAATATACAACCTGCATCCTCCATTTACATTTTAACTTCTCAGTATGAATGCAATGAAAATGCTATTCTCCTTTGGTGATCTTAACAGTTTTTGCAGTCTAAAGATTTTGAATTGCTCCATGTACTCCATGCTCCAGGTATATTATCTGCTTGTTTGCAATGACTAAATGATTTGCCAATCAAAAGTACCTTATGCTTTTCTACCAGAAGGAAGGATATGTCAGGGCTTAGAGTTATTTTATGGAAAGTTATTTACCTACATTTAAATGTAATTGTGCAGGTTTGAGATTGATTGACATTTTGTTGGGCAGGAAATAGCCACCCCTGCAAGTGAGGTGTGCCTGTGGATTTCCCATGAGTCCAGTGCAACACCAATTGTGGGCCAAATTTAAAGACTGACAGGGAAATGAGCCAATCAAAAGTGAAATGCGTCTCAGTAGGACATACATTTGCACAGGACTGCCCAGGAATTGCTTTTTTTCCTTCCGGCCTTGAACAGGTACAGAGGTGAATCAGGGATTAGAAGATTTAAAAGTTAGAAATGAAGTTAGTAAGATAAAAGTAGTATATTTTGATTGAGGGATTTAACAAGAGAACTAGAAGAGGCTAGAGGTTTAATTATTAGCAGATGATTAGAATTGGAGTAGCTAGAGCGAAGACAATATATCATGCATTTGATCCAGTTATGTTTTTTAGAAGCAATAGGGAGTACACGTAGTACTGTGAAGAACCAAGAACCGAAAATGCACCTGGCCACTGAGATAAATGGAACCATGAGAGGGAGCCTGGACCATGACTTGGAGGGTCAAGGATCCCTGGCAATGGNAAAAGAAGAGCGATGCCCCGGCCTGGTGTCTCCCCCAGTGTCCTTTGGGGGGGGAGGGGTTGGGTTGTGCTGGGCCGGGCCAGGCTGGGAGAGCTCCTCCAGGAGGAACTGTCCCAGCAGGGAGTTGGGGCAATGGGGGGATGGGCTGGCCCCAGGCTGGCAGAGAAGAATTCCCCCCCTCTCCCTGGCATGGAGAATCCCCCGTTTCTGCAAGCCGTGGCTCAAGGACATCTTATTGGAAGAGCCGAGCTACTGGCAGAAGTCCCAGAAAATGAGGTTTTAACTGCTTCTTGCCCAGATGGACCTTTTTAAGGCATGCATCCCCACTCAACTGAAAGGGGAGCAGCTTGAAGGAGATAAGAGATGAAATAAATAAACTTAGAAGATCTCAGGTTGTGGTTCTTGTCTGGTCGAAATATTTAGTGTTGTGTTGTTACCGACTGTTTGTTTTATGCTGTTCTTGCTGAATCTGTACGCTCCCCCCCAATTCCTGTATTCCGAGTTTCCCCCTTACCTCCCATCGAGCAAGGCCTCTGCTGCTCCCCACTTGCCCATAGACTCACAAAGTTACTTTGTTTTTCTTTGAGCTGAGAAGTAGGTCATGTGATACTTATGTACATCATAAGTTTCCACTCCACCAGAATGTGTTAAGGAAATCAAGATGCTTAGCTCCAATGCTGAAGTTTGATTAACAACAAAAAATCCCTAAAGCAACGAGTCAGCACAAGATCTAAATCCAGGAGGGACACTACCATGTGTGTGGAACATCAAGCTATCTGTGGATAGTCTTCATCTTCTCACTATAACCTCGAGAGCACTACAAAAGAATGACACCCCTGGACTACATGAGTCAAAGTGAGTTCCTGGGAACCGCTGTGAGGAAGGAATCCCAGCTCTGCGGCACAAGCAGCAGATTCAACTTGCACCTCCTCCTGAGTAGTATCCTGTGGGAGCAGTGGTGGTGTGTGCGGCCCCTTGAGTTCCCCACCCATAGATGTCTTAATAAAGGCCTTTTGAAAGGAGATTGGTCTCTTGGCCCTATTTATAACAAGAGACAAATTCTGAGACCTGATGTCAAGGTAAAAGACAGGAAAGAATCCAAAGTGGGAAGGAAGAGTGAAGGAGTGGGCCAAGTTGGCATGGACTTCTCTTGCAAAGCCATAGAGAATGGACTGGATGCTTCTATAATATGTAGAATGCCTTTTAGGGGGATGTCCTAGTCCTGTGGGGCGTGCTAATGAAGGACTGAATTTTGTCATCCCCAGCCCCAGGGACGACCAGAGATGGGGAATGCTGGAACACTGATCGTTGACATCTTCAACCCCAGGGACAGCCAAGAGATGGGGAGTGCTGAAGCACTGATTTAATGATATCCCATGTCCCAGGGATGAGAGATAACTGTTCCTTGGGATGAAGATGGAGCTGATGAGGAGAGTCTTTGTTTTGGACTAGGTAAAAGACATTCTTAAACTGCACCCTAAAAGCTGATACAGCCCTTGGGCAGTTGTGAGAGGACTGTCCCATGCGGGGGCAATGTTTTGCAATGGCAAATCTGCGGGCGAGCCATTTGTGCACTGTGTGGCCACAAGAGGAATGGTATTCTTGTGGGGGATCTATGGCAAAGCAGGAGGGACTCTGCTCTTCCTGATGGGTTGGGGAAATAATTGTTCGAGGGGTGGATTGACTGAAAATCCTAGGTTTTGTCTATTCATGTCAGTGGGAGAGTGAACAGTCAGTGGGGGGAGGATGGATGTTTTGAAAGTTTCCTTCTGGTTTCTGATTATTTTCTTTCTTTTTGGTGTTAGTTAATAAAGATTCTTCTCTATACTTTAAGTTTGGGTGGTTGTGCTCCTTTTTTGGTCCCATCTCACAGCAGAAATTGAGAAAAATATATTTTCACGGGTGCACTGGCCCTTGGCTGGCGTCAAACCATGACAGTAATGAAGACATTCCTTTAGAAGATACAGACACATCTACTTCAAAAAGAAATTCTTGCTTCTTATTTTGTTTTTTATTTCTTTGAGTTGGGTTTGTAATTTCTCAAGGGGAGGAGAAGATAAAAGAAAAAAGCATACAGGAGAGTTTTAAAAGACTTTTCTCATCAGTCCAGGCTTATCTCAATCTAATTTTCTAGGGGAAGGGTCTGCATCCAGTCCAATTAGTCTGAGCTACCCAAGTTCAGGACAAATGGAATATGTAGAAATTCAGGACAAGTTAAAATAATTAAACATTCTTGCATTAATATTTGAGAACATCTTGATTGTCTGATAAGACCACCCCATTTGGCATGATGATTCTGAGTGTAAAGAGTATAAGAAGTTTGTGGTTGGGTTAGGGAAAATTTAATCCTATTATATTACTCACATTTTGGGAATCAAAAGTTCAAAGCCTGTCTTGGGGTGACTTTATTATAATATTGTATCTCCTATAATCTGCTTTATACCCAGGAATGGGTCCTGTAACTTTAAGCTGGGTCCAAAAGAGAGGGGAAAACCCTTTCAGCGGTGTTCAAACACACATATACTCTACTGTGTTCTCTCAGCTCTGCTGTGCAGTGCAGTGTGCAGTGGGGAGAGAGTGCATTCTTTGCTTTTAGCTAGCTTCTTTTTGTTAGCTAAGCAAGAAGTTTTCCTGGGACTGTATACAGCATTTCTCTATTGACTTCTGTGGCTTCTTCTGGAACTGTTCAGTTCAGCTCCGGTCCGAGAACAGACCATCACCAGGAGCCAGTGAGGATGCCCTGGGATGCCACATCCCAGCTTTGGACCTCGGGAGAGGCTGAGCAGAACTCTAAATCCAGCTTTCTCCACATCAGGAAGGTTCATATATTAGTACTGATTCTTTTCCTCCTGTACCTGTGTGTACTCTGCTTATTAAACTAGCAGTTTTTTAATTTTCCACCAAGAAATTCCTTTGTAGGAGAGGGAGAGGTTCATGGGAGAGGGCGTGCTGAAAACTACCTTCTTTAGAGAAGACATTAATTTCTAAACGTTTCCTCCTGAACTTGTCTCAAACCTAGAAAAAGCCTTTTAAGTTGAAGCCTGCATCTAAATTATTTTGTTTAAACATGTTTTCTGGCAATAAAGATTCTCTTTTAACATCTGCTGTTTTGTTGTATTTGGTACATGTCAGCAATGCATTGCACAACACATTCATCCCATGTATAAGAGGAAAGAGAAGTACTTGCTTCTTTGCTGTCTTGACATTTCCTTTTGATGCTTGTATTATGTAGACTTCATTGGCTCTTGGACTCTTCAGGTAGGAGATCTGATTTCTGGAATACTTAGTCTATCTAGCAAATTCTAAATAATTTACTTGCATAGAATGTCTCTTCATCCCTCATAATTTCTCTGCACTTTTCTAGTTAAAGGATTATCTTTTTGAAGTGAAGCAGCCAGAGATATGAATAATATTCAAGGTGTTTACTTATCAACTACTGTTAATATGACAAAGTTGTTTTCTGACTTAGTTCCTTTCTCAATAATTTTTTGCACTGAATTGTTGTTGGTTTTTTTTTTTTGACTGCTGGGGAAAACTGAGCTGATATTTTGAGAGATAAGCAGGTGTGGCTTTGAATTCTCTAAGTGGTAGTATATAATCTGGAGTCCACCACTGTCTACAAATACAGTGATGAATAGCCATATCTTCAAGATTGACTCCTTCTAGTGAAAAATAATAATTCCTCCTTGCTCCTAGCTTGTTCTCTACACCATCAAATGATAACTTACCTCACACAGAAACATCTTTCTTTGGCCTTTCAAAATTAAACTTATCTTAAGTATTGTTTCTGATTTTTCAAAGATATAAAATATAAACTGCAGGTCTTTTCTACTTCAAAGTTTCACAATTCCATCTTTCATTTCCTGAGTTATTACATTGCAATAGAAACATTGTGAATTAAACACTATGTTTTTCATAATTTACAGAGAAGAAATATTAAGCTCTATTTTACTATTATCAATCACTAAGAGAGTAACTTTCATTTTATACTTTAGTGTAGTAGCAGAGTGATGTCTGAAATAACCATCTTTTTTGATCTGTCAGCAAACAAGACAACAGGCAATTACAGACAGGAAATTAAAATTAAGGGTATAGGCTCATTGCACAACAAAAAAGGGTATTTATTCATCCTTCCTAAATAACTAGATGTATTAAAGCATTATCCAATGCTAAGACATATTAAAAAAAATAAACCACCCAACTTATAAGAGCCCATATAAAAATTTCTGTACTTCAGGAAACCACCTAACCAATTATTAATTCAGATCAGTTGAAACTCACAACCTGAGTAGATGTTTTGGCCAAAGATGAAAAGAAGTCTTCATATACAGAATACTATGCATGCAAGCTTTAACCGAGTTTAGACTGTCTTTCTTATTCCCTACTTTTAAATCAAAGGTGAGAGCTTGAATACTCAGGCAGAATAGGAATATAAATGAAAAGCACAAGTCTGTGATATTGAAGCTGATTAACTTACTCAGTAGGATTTCAAATAGAAGAGCAATTGAAAAGCCAATTGTGTTGTGTTTTAAAGAAAATAAACATCTTTAGCTGCTGGAAGGAATAGGAAAACATCAGCCAGAAGGACATTTCTGAACACAGAAAAAAATTTTTAAAGGTAAATGAGTATTGCTGATGATACACAGCAGCAATGTGGAAATTCATAGAGGAATTTACTAACTTGTAGAGGGAGATGAAAGTGAACAATTTCTCTTGAATGTTCTCACAGATAAAGATAAGCAGAAAAAGAGCAGAGTCCTATATTAAATAGCAGAGGGATAAGAGCTTAAAGTTAGGAAACATAGGATATTTGTTACAAAATATTAGATGTTTTTAATGAATTAGTCCTATTTCTAAGAGAAAATTCCCATTCATAAATTAATAAAGAAATTGGAAGGCTTAAATTAGTCAGAAAATTGAAGACTGGGCCAAAGTAATCATGGTTCCTAAACTTCCATGTACGAAGTCTTTTGTTGCCAAACCTTATAACAATGATAAAATGAAAACTCAAGATGTTTGTGGGTTCAAAGGAATATATCATGTTTGATATAACCAAATTATCACAGTGTTTTTCTTATAGATAGCAGATAGTTACAGCTGCCATACTATTGGGCTATAACAAGAAAAAGGGAAGAGCGCATTTACCTTAAAGATACCATTGCTTCAAAGATCATTAAGGATTACAATGCCATAAAGAATTAAACATGTAACCTTTAAAACAGTAAGTTTTAAGAGAAATACTAATGTCTTAGAAATACTAATGTCTGAAGGAAACCTGATCCTTAAGAATCTATTAATTTTGTATATTATAATTCTGTGTTCTGCTAATTCTATATGCTCTTCTACATGAGTTACCGAGGACATTATAGAATAGTAGAATGTATAGTAGAATGGTTTATTAGGTATGAAATTAATAATTTGTTACGGCATGTCTTGCATTCAGCGAGGGCATTTTACTAATGAACTTATTTTTGGTAGACATCTAAAAGTTAATCACTGATATAAATTTTACAATTACGGAATCACAGAATATTCTGACTTGGAAGGGACTCATAAGAATCATTGAGTCCAGCTCTAAAGTTAATGGACCCTGTATGGAGTGAACTCACTATTTCAGTGTTATTAGCACCAAGCTCTTACCAACTGAGTGAATCTCAGTGACATTGCTCAGTGCAAATTGATTAGGATCTTGACCCATATGCCTAATGTAAATACATGAGGTACTTAGTAATGAGTACAGGTTTGCATGTATGTAGACCAATCTTTTTATTCTAATTTTTAATAGGCTTCTATAACATATGAATTTTACATATATTTTATCACAAAACTATGAGTTACCTTAGACCAGTTGAACTTTAGTTCAGCTAAATAAGCTGTGAGATTGAAGGTATGAAACAGTTATTAATTTGGGCCTCCCTAGGGACCAAAATTTAGCAGGAAAAGCTTGAGTGCTAAGTAGTAAATCAATTCAACTATTGGTTTGTTTAGATTGAAATAAGATTATTATATCATCTCACTATTTAAATTAATATTACTACTAGTCTTGAAAAAGAAGTTGCCAAAAAATCTGACTGAATTCCTCTGTGTCTAAAATTTTACAAATGATGGATGCTTCTCTCTGCAGACCTTGAAATTCTACCTAAAACCAATAAAGTTTCTGATCCAGAAAGCAGTTTTTCTGTCTTTAAAATGATCCATACTTTTTTAGTTTTGATATCTGTTTTTCCTTTCTTAAACTTGTTCTTTCTTTTCTTGTTTGTGCACAATTTTTTCACTGTACCAAATGACTCTGCTATGTTGTAGCTATATTTCTTTATTCTTTATTTCCTCACTGTGCTGTGTGATGAAGTTGTTGAACAACACTCAGTTCATCTGTTACTGTGAAAGACTTACTCTTCATGAAAAAAATTGCTTGAGGTCTAGTGATTTGCAAGGTCATGATCAACAGAAATGGAGGTCTGTAGGAATATGATGTTGAGGCATTAGTTAACATTGCTATATGTGCAATTTTAATGTTTGTATATACATAAATATACATAGATATTT
>VXBU01002234.1:19701-64840 GCA_013400315.1 Bombycilla garrulus
TACTGAAGCAATCTTTAATTACAGTGAGCAATACTCGGGAGATAATTTTATTACCGTGTTCAAGTTGATTTATTTCAAATAAATTCCTTTCTAACAACATGAACATATTTCAAAATCTTTCAATGAATAAAAGACTATGTCTGAAAATATATAGGTTTCTGAGGAATTCTGGAACTGTCAAATTCCTACCATGGCTGCTGGGATATAGTAGAGTAAAGTGAGTCTCCGGCTTCAAACAGAAATTCTAAGTTTTTCACATGTAATTTTTCTTGAAACTTGGAAAAAAAAAAGAAAAATTTTTGCTTTCACAAGTATGATTTTTAATACTATTTTAATCCATGTAATTCTCAAGACAAGTGCAAATGTTCAGACTGATTAAAAAAATGAGTATGCAAACTAAAAAATATTAAATATAAAGCATAAATGTTTTGCTGGTGACCCGTGGAGCATAAGATGGTGAATTTCTCTAAACAGCTGTACTTAGACACAACATCATGGAACTCACTCTTTATCCTCTACTTTGCTGAAAGGAGAATAATCGAGGCAAAGGCAAGGAAGAGTGTCCCACTTTTCTATGCCTTTCTGCACTGTGGCAACTGCTGTCTGTTATAACGGCATAAATATGATTTTAATGAACAAATACGCACATAGTTGCTGTTCATTTTAGGTGACACTATTATAAAAAATTGTCCATCTTGGCAAACTGAAGCTTAATAATCACACTTTCTTTGTTGTTAGCAGGAGCTGAATGTCATAAATTGAATGTTTTTGCTATATAAGCTAGCATTCAGTTCATTCAAACTTTAAACACTTTCATGTAGATACTGGATGAAACCAAAACAGGGCAATGATCTTGGAAAAATTTACATATCAGCCAAGTCAAAGATCAAACAGACATAAGGTTGGAGACCTGTGATATCTTCTGAATAACACTAAGGAATACAAGTATACACATTTTATTTTCTTAAAAACAGTCCTAAAAGCTTTTTTTTTTAATTGTTCAGTTTTGCCAGCAGTAATTTCCTGAACAAGCAATATTTAAGTGTAATCAAGACTAGAATTTTCATTGCTTCTTGTGAGGATATAGTTTGTGTTTGACAAATTATGTGTATGTGAGTGTGTGAGGAAAGGGACAAACTAAAAATGCTAATATTTCCACTATAATTTGTATATTCTTTTTCATCTGCCTCTTTATAATTAAAAGTTTTTCATTTTCAGTTCCAGTAGGGAGCAGATATTTTTTAATGATAAATTAATCAATTTATGAAAAACAATGTAAAAGAGATTTATATTTTATGAAATTATATTGTTTCAGTCATCTTTCTCTTTTCCTCTGAAACATTGTAAAAACTCATGGATGCTGAATGCTGTAAGTGAAACTGTTGTTTTCTGATGTGTTTTATATGAGTCATTTAAACTACAACATTAAATAATTGCATTAGTTTACTTTATTTTCTACATGTGGTATGATTTAAAAAACCCCATAAGTGAAATATCTTTGTTTGGCTGGTGTTTACTTTTTCCATATTGAGAAGTTTTTTTCCATTGGGCATCTTCTTTTCCTGATAAAATAATATCCAGTTTAATGAGTGCTTTCTCTGTCAGCTAAAAAAATCTGCATTTTTGGACCTGATCCAGAAAGAAGTAAAATCAATGAAAATCTTTCCATTTGTTTCAGAGGGCTTTGAGTCAAGCTTTTAGCTAAGCAGCTGTTTGGTACTTCTAATCAGTATAAATCACTTTTGAATTATATGCATTTTTCTCTACTGTATAGCTATTGTATATAAATTTTGAATTTAATAGCAACATGTGTCCTTACAGGTGACATCCTTTTTCAATATATGTAACTGATCTGAATATAGCTTATAATAGGGATAATTGTTAGATATCATTACTAATTTGACTACAGTAAAAAACAAGGTCATCAAACCAAACATGCTAAATAATACAATTTCCAGGAAGCAAGTAACACTGGTGACATTTCCATCTATTCCTGTAAAAAGCCAGGATGAAATATCTCAAATACAAATTCAGATGATTTATGTCATATGTAGTCTTTAAGATACTGTCAGGAGAAATTAAAAATGCAATGCTATTTGCAGCCAACTGCACATAGTTCTACCTTTAGATATACAGTTGAGGTTGTAAACAGGTGGTTTTATACAAAGCAAATACTATATTAACTTAAACAGCAGTTTAAGTTTCCTGCCATCCAAAATGGTCCTTATAGACAGTACATCAGGCAGAAATTTTGAAATGGGAGAGTAATACACTCAAATACACTGCATTCTTAACAATATATCCTAGCAGAAAAACATTCTGTTATCATGGTGCTAACAATACTTTTGATCTCAAAATGGTGTCCTGTCCTGAGTGAGCCTAAATCTGGCTGGGTCTTGGTGTAATTCTCCATTGGCTGAGAGTATCTAGTGGTACTTTTGCTAGCACGAAATTTTTGCCAGATTAGCATAGCACTAATCTCCAGAAATAGGGGAATGGTTGAGTCTCAGATTATACATATGGCCTCATTCCGATGCAGTTCTTTTGAAATACTGTATTTCTTCCCTTCTGCTCTTGCATATGGGTTGCTTTTCTCTTCCCATGTCACATTTCTTTAATATCTTCCTAAAATTTTTGATATGAAATTGTATAGATCTTAGAAAATACACTCCCTATGTTGCATGTTCCAGTCTTTTTTCTAATAAAAATACTTCAAAAATTATATACTATATGTATATATATATATACACACATATATATTCACATATATCTATATAGTGTATAATATATATACACTATATCATATACTATATATACATATATGCTATTAATCTCTTGTACTCACTGAAATTAATATTGCATTAGTCTCAAACAATGTTTGCAATTAAGATGGCATGCAGAACATTGTTCTGTCCAGCACATTATGGCGAGATAAGTAAACTTTCCTTTAATTGCTTAATAGAGTTAAATAATAATTTCTTTCAAAAGTAAATAACCAATGTTATTTTAACTTATAAGAGTACTTCTGAAATTCTGAAAGACCTTGCAGAAAATCCATTCTTATTTTTTAACCTACTTGGTGGTAAATATGATCATGTAATTTTAAGAGTGACATTTGACAAGTTAACAAATGCTAGTAAAAGGACTGACCAAGGCCATCCTGCAGAAGAGGGTTAGAATGTCTGTTTGTCTTACAGCTATGATCAGTTTCCCTTCTCTGCCTTACATATTGAATTGCACATAGGATCATGGGATGGCTTAGGCTGGAGGCATCTCCAGAGATATTCTCATCCAGATCAATGCTCAGAGCAGGGTCAGATAGGGCAGGCTGCTCAGGGCTGTGTCCAGTCAAGTTCTGACTATGACCAAGGATGGAAGCTCCAGTAGATCTCTCGGTAGCCTGTCCAGTGGTGACTCATATTAGAAAAGTGTCCTCTTAAGCTCAGATAGAACTTCCTCTGTTTCAGTTTGTGCCCATTGCCTCTCGCCCTGTTGCTGGGCACTGTTGAGAAGAGCCTGACTCTGTCTTTCTTACACCCACAATGGTGTGTTAATACACCTGAATAATGTCCTCCAGAGTCTTCCCAGCTCAGCTTCTCCTTGCATCCCAGATGATCCAGTCCATTAGTCATCAAGAGATTACAGGAAGGGCTGCTTCTTCTGGTATTTCTGCATAGGATTACCACATGTGCTGGCATGCGAATGAGAAAGGGTCAATCAATTAAACAATATTTCAGAAATGTTAGAACCAGTCCTGGCAAGAAAAAAGCATCACTTTATATCTATTCAAAAATAACACACTTCCAGACTAATATTTATTCCTGTATGACCTACTTTCAGCAGCAGCTTTTATTTCTGCAACAAAAGATTGGGATGTGTGAGTAGCTCATACTGAAACTTAGTCAAGTGCCAGCTTCTCATCATCACACAGAACACAAGCACAAAAATCAAATGTGCTTGTTGTGAAAGGGTAGTATGTTCATCCCAACACACATTTTTTTTTCTGCTTGTATATTATTAAGGCTCAGGCCTTTCTGAGTTACTAGGAAAACTGGATTTGGTAGGCATAATTATTGAAATATCTCTTAGCAAAAAAAAGGTAACCGTGGAATGGAAATCTATGGCCATGAAAGTGTTGAAAATAACTGAATTTTCAAAAAACAGCAGCCTGTGTTGCACAGATTGGGAAGTACTTGTGATAGAAAATTTGGTTTTGGTTAGATGGATAGGAATGACTGCCTTGTTTGATGGCAGATTCCGAACCCAGATTTGTGAAGGCTTTTTGGTTTTGATTTTCTTGTCTGTTCCCTTTTTGTTATAACAAGGTAAAAGAACTTAGGGCAGATGGGAACCCACTAGAAAGTGATTAAATACTTTCTGAGAGTATTCTTCCATCTGTTTCTATTTTCTTATGCACATTGACTTAGTTCACTCTCTTTAAAGGGTAGCCAAATAAGAAGAAACAATTTTTTTGGATTTGTTCTTAGAAGGAGATTTTTTTTCCCCTTTGGTCCGAATCCAGACTCTGCAGATACTTTCCTCAACAGCTGCAAGAAATGTCATAACTTGAATGTTGCTATTTTTGATTTTTTTAAAATAAAAAATTATGAAATATTTTGATTCCTTCCCACATTAATAAAAATATATATTGAGAAAAATATTGATCATGCTGCTGAAACTGATTTTATTTATAGATGATATGTGGAGGATGTTTTGTCTTAAGAACCTTTTCCTTGAACTTTTATTTTTCATGCCATGTATGTGCATATGAGCACTAATATACTTCTAACATTAATTAAAACTTGTGAAATAACTATAAAGAACTTACCATTAGACTTTGGTATGGATTTCAGGAAAATGCAAGAGTAATTTGTATCTTGCATATACAGAGACTAATTACTCAATACTTTTCTAGTTTTATTAAAGAGAGTAACTATTGAAATGGCTTAAAATTTCATTCTGGTATTTAATGGAAATTTCTAAAATGAAAGTTAAAAAAAATCCATTAAAACAATCAAAAGAAAGTAGGTAACTTTCCAAATTCCTGCTGCCATGACTTCATTGTGCATATATAAAAATATATATACTTATATTCATAAGTACATTTACATATATACATATATATATCTATGCATCTATATCTATACCACATACATGTTTGTGGTATCATGTCTCTTTCTAGCATGAGCAGGTGACATTATTTTCTCATTATTTCATCACTACATAGGGGAAAACCCTGATTTATAAGAGAAATCAAACACAGAAAATGTAAAAGCTGGGTTTTTTTAAATACAACTATATAATATACAATTTGATGCTATTTTTAAGGCTGAGTGAACAGAATATTCTAAAAAGTAGAATCAATTATATTTAATGAAGCGTGTGAATTTATAGGTTTTCTGTAAAGTCAGTAAGGGGAAATGAAAGTAACACACTATATTAACACAACAAATATTCTAGATCGACCTCTTCTTATGAATTAATGTGATATTTGGCAGACACTCTAAGATTAAAAATACTAAGCCCACCCAAAATCTTTTAAATAAAAGGCAAGGAAAGTCCCTGAAAATTCAGCATATTCTGTAAAGTGTTAGATGTCCAAAACACAATATTTTTTCTGTAAAAATATGTCATCTGGCAGTGTGTGGTTATGTTGGTAATTTTACTCTTTCATTATTCAATTATTTAAATTCACATTGTTCTTTAATATAGAGAAATCAACACCTGTATTTTGTGAGGCAATTGTTATTGAACACTGGAGTTATAATGGTATAACCTAGCTGTAGAATTGAGGGATGTTTAGCTACACATAGACTAGACTTACGGCATCATTCTTTGTTTAGTTATTGTTAGGATATGCTAAAAAACCATAATTGTTGCTATTAATAGACTTTTATTTTTAAATGTACAAATTATTAGAAACTGGTGCAGTGGGTTTAAGCAGCCTAGTTTTGGAAGCAGTGGGTGTTATAGTGGGTGTTGTAGCAGTTGTACAGTGGGTTATAGTTACAGTGGGTGTTGGTAGCAGTGCACTACCGTGAGAAGCTGCCAGAAGCTTCTCCCATGTCCAACATCTGGCTCCAAGATGGACCCACCACTGGCCAAGGCTGAGCCAATCAGTGATGGTAGTAGCCCTTCTGGGATAACAGATTTGAGAAATTGATTAAAAAACTACAGCACAACAGCATCTATAAAGAGAAGGGAGGATGTGTGAGATAAAGAACCCTGCAGACACCCAGGTGAGTAAAGGGGGAAGGGGCTGGAGGAGCTCCAGCCACCAGAAGAGAGATTTCTCTCCAGTCCATGGTGCAGACAGCCCATGGTGAGGCAGCTGAGCACCTGCTGCCCATGGAGCAGAGATCCACCTGAAGGCCCTGCAGGACCCCAGACCGGAGCAAGTGGATGCCTAAAGGAGTCCAGGACCCCATGGGAAACCTGTGTTGGAGCAGGCTGCTATGGACTTGTCGATAGAGGATCTCATGCTGGAGCAGTAACAGGTTTTCTGACAGGACTTGTGACCCCATGGGGGCCCACCAGAACTGGAACAGTCTGTTTCTGAAGGAGACTGCAACCTCATGGAAGGAACTGATGCTGGAGCATCTCTTGAAGAATCCTAGTTATGGAAGTCTGCCTCCAGTAGGAGAGACCCCATGCTGGAACAGGGGAAAAACGTGAGTTCTCCCACTAAGAATGGAGTAGCAGAGACAATGTGTAATGAATTGACCACAGCCTGCATTCTCTGTACCCTGTGCCATTTAGAGGAGAGGAGATAGAGAAAATCGAGAGCAGTTAAGCCAGAATTAAAGGGAAAGATGGTGGAAGGTTATTTAAGATTTGAGTTTATTTCTCATTAGCTACACATTAATTAATTTTGTGCCTTGATTGTGGAATTCTGTCATATAAAATCAGTTCACATGAAGCATGAGAGTTATACTACTTTAAATGACAAATAAGACTAATTATCATAATAGGAGTTGAGTGTGATTTCAGTACATGCTGGAATTGGTGCAATTGCTGGTCTGTTTATAAAATTTTATCTTCTGAACTCCATGTCTGTTTGGCTTTTGTCAAAAGATGCCTTTAGCTATGTAGCCTTTATATCCTGGATGTAGTGAAAATGTGGGTGTGATCGCAGTGCTGGGTTTTACATTAGCAGTGGACTCATATATATACGTATATGTCCACTGTCCATGCATATATATGTATGTATGTAAATAATGCCACATCTATTCTGAACACCAGTTCACAATTTTGTCACCTGCCTGGTGTACCATTCCAAGTCTCCCTAGCAACACACCAACTCTTTGCAGTAACAATCCATCTGTCTGTTTTACCAATCCAACTGTTCACAAGAAAACCCAAAATCTTTCCAGGATCAATCAATCTCAGTCTCCTGCCAAGCTATTTTCTCCTCCATGTTAAAATGACACAGGTTCTTATGCAATAAACTGCTCTGGTTTTTTTAGGGCCACATCTGTTGTGGTCCACTGGTCTTCAGACAGTGACAGAACTCAAATTTCAGTAAAAGAATTAGATAACAAAGAGGGATAGAAGAAAACCAATTGAAGTTCAGCACCTGTGCCAGAAAAATGCAGAATATTTTTTTGAAATTATATACTCTTACAACGCCTTCAACTGGGCACATCTCCATATGGGAGTACAACGCATAACTTTGAACTGAAATTGAAAGGAAGATAATTTTCTGCAATCACAGAGCACATTTTACACTAGAAAATATGCAGTATTTCTTTGTGTGAGTGCTGAGTACTTCATATATATTGAAAAATTCTAGATGTAATTATCTATATTCATTTCTCTCTCTTTCCCTAATGCTATGAAAATAACAATTTATGCATGTCATTTACCCTATTTCCAGTCTTATTTATTCTGTCTTTTAAGCTCCAGTGACTCTGTGCTTCCCTGGGTCATTTTTCTTTATTTCACAGTGCAGGATCAAAGCATATTTCCGGCACATATCTTTGTTTTCTGTGGCACCAAAGAATAAGTGAGGCTGTCAGGGAGTTCAGGAATCCCCTAGGCCACCCCACAGCCCAAAACAGGTCCACATCTGGAGGAGACTGGGCTTTCCACAGCATAGTCCAGTTGGGACTTTAAATCCTCCAAGAATAAAGATGGCGCAGTTTTCAGAGCAACCTAATGTTTTCGCAAGATAAAAGTTTCTTCTTCTATCTGGTCTGAAACTATCTTGTCACAATATACACCTGTTGTTTCTTGCCCTCCCTCCATCTTCAGCCTCTTTCCATCCAAGTATTGTCTTGTGTCAGCTGTGGGGCCTGTTAAGAGCATTGAAGATATCCTTTCTCCAGGATGACCCAGCTCCATTCTCTTTTCAAATGGTCAGAACTCCAGCCTGCACTACACCAGTGGACCTTTGCTGAGCTCCCTTCAGTTTGTCCATGTCTTCCCTCTTGAGGAAAAATAAGAAAAGTTAGATGGACTATCTAGATGCTTTCTGAGAAGCGCAACATAGCCATTCCCTCAACCTACAGGCTGTGCCATGGTTCATACAGTCCAGGAGCCTTTTCTGCCAGCAAGCACCATGGACTAACGTCCATCTTGGTGTTCACCTCCGCCCCAGAGTTCCCACAGAGCTGTTTCATGGCCTCTCCAACTCCACATAGTATTGTGTTGTTTCAGGAGCTGTTTTGTCCCTGTAATAGGAAAAGTTTATAGATGTATACAGAGTTTAAGATTTGTCTCTGCTGTTTCATAATGCTCCTGGTGGCCCAGCTTTTCAGCCTGTTTGGACCCTATCCTTGACTGTAATGACTTGTACCCCTAATTTAACATAATCTGCAAAATTGATTAGAGTGTTCTCTGTCATCTCCTGCTCATCATAGGCAGAGATGTTAAAGAGGACAGGTCCTAGTGCAGATGCCTCTGGTAATCCATCGATCACAGGCATCCAGGTAAAGTATAACATGTTAATCACCTTCTGTGCCCCATATTTGATCCATTCACTTGTCTAGCCATGCAGACTGTAACACTCCAATGTAAATATCATGGATGACACTGCCAAAATCTCGCTTGAGTCTGTACCAAATACATCCACTATTGTCCTGTATTGTCCTGTATTCACCAATGCAGTCACTGTCATAGGAGACAACCATGTTAGTTAAGCATGATTTACTCTTGGTAAATCCACACTGGTGACTTCCAGTCACCTGTTTAACTTCACATGCCTTGAAATGTGCTCCAAGACGACCCGGTTCACAATTTTTCCAGAAACTGAAACAAGATTGACCATCCTGTAGCTGCTAGGGTTAATTTTCTGACCTTTTTCAAAGGTGGCTGTGTCATTTGTCTTTCTCCAGTGAACACTGACCTCCTTTTCTTTCTCAAAGACCATGAAAAGAAACTTAAACCAAATTGCTGTTTTTAAAACTTTTCAAAGCTTGCACATTTGTCATTGAGTACATATTTTATTTTGCTGAATAACAATAGAAACAATGAAATTACACATCTCCTCTGCAGATGGCTTAACATTTAATTTCAGCTGAAGTTGTATTCATTTTCATGGTATGTAAATTCTTCTAGGTATGAATTACAGATATAAATTTTCTTTCTAAAGAATATATCTTGGAAATCTTCAAGAGGATTACTGTGTTGGATTGTTGTCAAGTGCACTGTAGCTTGTAAGATGTCAGTGGAAATTAGAGATGCATGGACATTAAAATATGAACAACCAACTTAGCTGAGGAATTTTTTAATGATTCCAAATTGACCTACTATTCACTCACAGGAAATTCAGGCAGGGTTTCAAGTGAACAGTCTAAAGATTATTCATATGAATTAACAGTGTAAGCCCGAGTACAAAAATTTGCTAATTGTAGTTATGAGACTAGTATTCAAACATGCTTCTTGAGAGTTTAGAAATTACTTTAAAATTATTTCTGTTACTATAATTACTACAATTCATCTAAAGTTTAATCAGTTTATATTCTTCAAGTTACTGGTCTTCTCAAAGAGGTTGACAGTGTATTTACTGAAGCAACAAAAGTTATGGAAAGAAAGCCAACATGACATATGCTAATAAATTACTTCCCTGCTTAGTCCCATGTATATAATTTGGTTTTTTTGACCAATGCTTAAATTTTTATGTCTGAATGACTTTTAAATCCCATTCACCTGCACAAGAAGATGGCTTTGCACTGATTTTTGTAAGCAGAAAACTTTATTTATTCTTCTGTTTGTACTGTCAGCTTAAAGTAATTTCTGTTTTATAGTCTCCTACTCAAAAACCTCAGTATCTGGAAAACTGGGTAGGAGGAAGTTCATTTCTGGTGCATGAATTTTTGAGGCACCTGCGGAGATCACTGACAACACAAGAAAGCTCTAATACAATTCCACCCCTGCTGCTGGATAGTGTTGTTAAGTGAAGTTTCTGCTTTATTTTGCTTTATTGATGTGTGAAAAAACATTTTTATTTATGCTTGTAGCTGAAGCTGAATATCTTACTCTTTCTACTGGCTTTTAAAAATAGTCATCTCCTTGTAAAATCTTCTGTGAAAATCAGGTCAGCTTTATTTTTGAAGTTCAAATTATCACTGAGTTGCTGGGGATAATATCCTTCTTGCGGTTTATACAAGTTGCCCATACATGCATGTGTACTTCTTCTTTGTATTTCTGTACTTTTTTTCTTGTCCAGCATGTTCTTAACAGTCACTAGCACGTTAAACAAGTGTATCATATGAAATATGTACTGGAATAAAATATAATTTGAATGCAAAACATAGTAATGCTGAAACCGACTAAAATAATCAAATTATTAATGATATTATAAGTAGGTCCCTAGATATTCTTGGCATTTTATTACATGGAAGAATTACAGTCCAGAGAGGTAATCTAATAGTCCTGGTCAGTAAAATCCAGCTCTCAATAGATGTCCTTATTCAGATGGGTTGCCCTGTATATCCTGAATAATTAGATTGTATAGGGTGGCTTGAACTTCAGTGTTTGGTACAAAGAGCTGACTAGCATCTCTTCAGGTCATGTGAAATTAATTTTGGATCTGTAATGTAATGGAGGTTAGGCTTTGTGCACGATTCACATGCCAGACTGACAACAGGGGATTCGCAGGGGTGATAGGGTTGAATGGATGAAAGCACTGCTGTATTACAGACTCACACTTTAAATCTAATTTGGAGACAGAATTTCACCTTTTCAACTCTTCCCTATATTCAGTCACAAAGCACAATTGCTCAGACTTTATACAAGCCACAACTTTGGCCCTGCAGTCATCAGCAGAGATGTCACAGTTTGTTGATCTAAAATGTATATAGTACTAGACACTACATAGGAAAATGTTTAAAAACAAGCAAAACTAAGTGCTGAGTATTCAGAAGTTGGATACTGTGTTAAATTGATGAGACAAAATGTCTTACAGAGCCTTGTGGGAAGCAAACATAGGAAACAGCTGTAGATCTAATATTGCAGGCTGTTCTTCTACGTGGAACACTACAGAAAGAAATAAAATACGAAACTTTCAATTTTCCATCTTTTATTTTACAAGTGAAAATATTTATTCACATTTTTAATTTTTTATGCTAATCAAAAAAGGAAAGTGATATCATAGTTGCATTTCGCTTCTTTTGTTTGCTTGCTTCTACAAAAACAGAGGATGTTTTCAGTGTTTCTTATGCCTCTCTCAATTCTTGACAGGTAAAGAATCACATTCCTGTATGTGATCAGCCCACTTTCTATTTTTCTGATGAAATTGCAAATAAATGTTATAATAATAGTGTCTTCTGTTATGCAAATGCATGATATTTATTTTGTTTTACATTAGAAAAAGCAGTGGATGAAGAAAAGTTTTGTAGTTGGGTTCCATTTCACATCTCATCTTTATAATCAAACGGACTTATCTCATGTTGTTATATAGAACACAAATAGATGCTAGAGGATAGAGAAAAAGGAACAAATTGTGACATAATTTGACAGGAAAGTATTGTGATATTTAATAAAAGAGTTTGAGAACTTCATCTGAAAAAAAACCCAATTAATCCTTTCTGGAATCTTTGATTTCTTCTTGTCCTAATTTTTGTAGATATTTTTAAAATTATAAAACCATTCCATATTTTAATAAAATGGAAGCATTTTGAGCTTGAAAATATGATGCAAATTACTTCACTTAGCCTATAGCCAAACATTCTGCATCAAAGATCTGTGCTAACTGAAGCAATATACAGTGTTTAAAAAGAAATAGTGAATGCAGAAAATAAAGCTTGAATTTTAATTTTCACAGCTTTTGGAAACTTAGTTTTATCTGTGGTGTTACATTCTTGTCTTTAAATCCAGATCAAACTTTAGTCTTTGATAATGATATAATTCATAAACCTGCAGTCCACAACTGTGGCAAATCTGGAAAAACAAACCAGAAAAAATTAGAAGTTGTCACGTTAATACGTTCAAAAGGATGTAGTGGGCTTATGTTTGAAATGGCACATTTTTATAAAAATTAAAGGATTTCCTAAAGAAATCACAAAAGGATTTCCTAAAGAATCACAAAATCATAGAATAGCTGAAGTTTGAAGGCACTTCTGGAGGCCATCTGGGCCAATCCCTGTGCACAAGCAGGACCACCTAGAGCTGATTGTCCAGGATCGTGTCCAGATGCCTTTTACTTTCGAATATCTCCAAGGAGGGTGATTTCACAACCTCTCAGAGCAACAGTGCATCAGTGGTAGGTCACCATCACAGTAAAAAAGCTCTTTCTGATACCAAGAGGGAACCTCTAGTGAATGTCTATTGCCTCTCATCCTGTCAGTTTGTACCACTGATAGAAGCTGCTTCTGTCCTTCTTGCACCCTCCCTGCAGGAGTGAGGTGAGATCTTCCCTGAGCTTTCTTTTGTCCAGGTTGAACTGTCTCAACTCTCTTAGCCTTTCCTCATAAGAAAGATACTCCATGCCCTGAATCATATTTGTGGCCTTTTTTGGACTGTTTCCAGTATGCCCACATCTCTCTTGTACTGAGGAGCTCAGAACTGGACACAGCACTCCAGGTGTGGCCTCACCGTGGCTGACTAAAGAGGAAGGATCACCCTCCTCCATCTGCTGTGGGTACTTTGTCTAATATAGACCAGGATACAATTCCCCTTCTTCATAGCAGGAACACAGTGCTGGGACATGTTCATCTCATGTCCACCAGGACCCCAGGGTCTTCTCTGCCAAACTGCTTCCCAGATGGGTGGCCCACATCACTGGTGCCTGGGTTGTTCCTCCGCAGGTGAAGGACTTTGCAATTTCCCTCGTTAACCTTCCTGAGGTTCATATCAATCCATTTCTCTTCCTAAAGGAGAGCCCAGAGACTTCTGCAAAAATGGCTTCCTCACCTGGCTGCCACTGGTTGCCACTGTTACCTGTGCTATTACAGAGATACCTTAAAATTACCTGCTGCAGACACAGGATAGTGGAGTTGTTGCAGCACCCTCTGAAGGTTGATGAGTTCTGGACAGAAATAGGCTCTTACCTCTGCTGCATGTTCTGTCTAAGGTGACCATCCTGATTTACAGTGCACTGTGTAGACACACATCATTTCTCAGTGCTGGGTTATATTCCAGCACAGTAATTCTATCACTGTGGAATGACAGTATATACAGATTACTTAAAGGACTATCACCTGCTTCCTAAGTTCATTCAGCTTACATTCAGCTCTCAAACAATCACTAAGAATAACCAGTTGCTAACTGCAGGGAGCTGTTCAATTCTCCTTCTTTTATAATTTTTTTTTCTTTAAGTAAATGAACAAATAAGTTTGTTTTTATGGTACTTGTTTTTGGTGGCTTTTTTTTTTTGATTGGTTGATTGGTTTTTTGGGTTTTTTTGTGTATTAAAAAATAGATAATATATGCAAGGTTATGAGCATAAGCAGCTATTTAGATTTAAGACTTACAAAATTTTTTGGGGTAAGCCAGCCTGATTCTTAAAGGTCTGAGAAAGGATTTTGAAGGATTTGATTCCTCATTTGTATACTTAGTTTCATCTAGTAAAAATAATCTAATTATACAAATAAACTTGAGAAAAATTGTAAAGGCCTTTGGACCTTTCTAAAATGTTTCCTTTTATTACTATTTGCACAGTAACAGGAAAAATTTTTGCTTATATACCATTCCTGCTTAGCTCGACCAATATATTTCATAGTTTTGCTTACATGACTTGGCCACTTGTTCATGCTCAAACTTCGTTTTCCAGCTTTCTGTAACTGTTGTCTTTAATCATTTTTTTTTTTTATTTAACGGCCTTTATTGTCAACGTAGATAACAACAGTGATTTCAATGGAACTTAAAATTATGAACCAACATATACTAAACACAAACATGTATACAGCAATCTAATGTTGGTCTTTTTTAAAAAAGACATTTATTTATTTCAGCAAAAATAGAAATTCTTGCCATTTGTTTTAATTCCAAACTTATTGCTTTATTTTAAAATATTTTTTTTTAATTGTGAGGTTTGAAAGACAAAGCTTTCTATGGAAACTGGCCCCACTAAGAAGAGGTTCTTAATGAACGAGCACCTGGACACTGTCAATTCGTTTGAATGTGTTTTGAGTCAGTGTTCCTCCAAAAGCCTGCAAAGACAACCAGGAAAACAGTCTTTCTCCTCCAAACAATATGAGGTATTTAGTGGAGAGCATTCAGGTAGAAGGTAAAAAAAAACAAATTCAGGTAAAAAAACTTTTTTGTTTTAGAATAATCCTGTCCAAGCCTGAATGTTTCTTACATTTTTAATTTATGGACTCACTGTGCTTCTCTTACAGCTTTATCATAAACTGACCTTTTTACCATCCTCTTGCTGCTCAAGTAAGAAAGAGAATATTTTTTTTATTAAAAAAATACAAAGAAAAAATAAATCTACCAAAATTGTGGAGATAGATGTTAATGGTGTCTTAATCCCTTTTTCATATAAGAACTGTAACATCCTTGCCCTTACACAATAATCAAATGCTTCCTTACAAGTAATTTATTCTGTCCTAAAACCTTAAAAGCATTTGAATGTGAAATGTTTCACCCTTTTTTTCACTTGGAAGAGCTAGTGCTCCTAAACAAGTAAGCTCTGGCTGTACTCTGATAGACCTGATAATTTTTCTTTGCTCTTCTTTGTATTACTCCATGGTTTTGCGTGCTCACAGATAATTTCACCCTTTGAGAAATACTCTTTCTTGGAGAAAGCTAATGAGATAAATACTGTCTTCAGACAGCGTCTAAAAACAGAGGGAAGAGTAGCTACTACCTGAGGTGGACTTTTAGTTCTATTATCACACAGAGAGATGAATCTTATGACTGCTGAATTTTAGATGCTTTTTAAGATAACTTAGAAGTCATAGACATGAAATACACAGTACTAAATTGTTTAACTACACAGTTGATAAAAAAAACCTTCAAGATACAGTACACTACTTTTTGCCCTCATGGCAAACAAAACACATGTTTTTATTCAGATACCAGCTTTCAAAGTGAAATTTTGGAAGCTTTGGAAATTTTGGAACAAAACTTTACACATCTTCCAAGGTGACAGCCTGAATTTAAGGTCAGCAAATTAGTAACATACTTTTATTAATTTATTTAATTTAATTAGCATTTCTTCAGAAAAAAAAAAAAAGAAATTTTTAAAGGCAAAGTTAATCTTTCATTGAACCAAAGGAAATAACTACCTCTGTCTTTATGAAAGTTATAAGTATCTATAATTATATCAATCTGTAATTATCTTTAAGGAGGTTAAGGTTAGGGTTATGAGAAAAGCTATAAAACTGGGTCAAAGTCTTTGAAGGAAAAATTGATAATATATTCCTGTAGTGGCTTATGTCTTCTATATTAACAGCCTTTCTAAAATGCAGTCCAGGTTTGCCTATAATCTGAGGCTGATATACACTGAATGCAAAGTCATTGCAAACCTGCACAGAAAAAAATCCAAAACAGGTCAGAGTGAACTACATCTTGACAACTTTAGCCATAGCAAATAGTTTCCTACTTCAGGAGTGATTTCACTTAACCCAACAGACCTCATACCAGTAATATATGCCTATTTACTGCTGGTTTTCATCTTGTGCAAAGTGCATCCTAGGCAAAGTCACGGCACATGCTATCTGTTTTGCAGAGGTGAAAACAACTGTGCAAGAAAATCAAGTCCTTAAAAGACATATGCAAATCAAAATGTCCAAAGCAGTGAGCTGCAACACATGCTAGAGGGATTGCTTTTACTTCTGTGAATTTCAGCTCATTTTTAACAAAAGAATCAATAAAACCAAATAAAGTATATCTAAATATACTTTGAAAAGTATTCCATTTAAGCATTTTCTGTTACAAATTTTAAAACCCAGTCTTGTGCATATCAGATAACACTTCTTCTTGTACTCAAGAATACATTTCTATTTGCATTCTCTCTTCATTGTTTTCTAAGTAACATGATGAAGGCTACTGACTGGTAAATATTCCAAAATCTAGGGAAAGCAGATAACTAGAGCTGCCAGAAAACCTTGATTCAAATACAGGGCTACTTGTTGGAAGATTTCTTCCCAACTTCTCTTAGTAAGAAAACTTAAAATAATTACTGTAAGCAGAACTTGATGATACTTCTATCTACTTAATGTGTAAGTTTCATGTGGCATAAATTTTTTAATACTTCTTTCATATTTTATATAATTATTAATAATATGCTGCGAGTTTTACAAATCTAAATGCATCTAAGAGAAGGAACAGAGGAGTCTAGCACAACATCTCCAGGGAACTTGGAATTAAACTCTGCTGGGGTATTTCAAGACTCCCACATTGCCCTTTAGGAAGATTTCTAAAGCAATAGATTCAAATGCACTATATTTTAAAACATGTTAATACAGTACTCATTTTAACAGAATTTCTTTTATTTCCAACCCTGTCAAGCCTATCATATGACAACTGTAAACAGCTGCATTGTGCTAACACTCTTAAAAGGAAATCCCGTTTCTTGTCCAGTATGAACAACTTTATGAACATCACTTTTCTCTTGTTTAGCTTCTGCAATGCAATGCCACGGTGAGTTGGAGAAAACTGCAAGTTGTGATTAACAATATTATTCATGATTCCCTCAGAAATGCTTCTGATCATTAATGAACACAAATGAATGATGTCATGGAGAAGATGCATGGTACTTTAATTCTTCATTCCAAAGCAATGAAAGAACTGTGAAGCCCTGTAAGGAGCATAGACAGGTCTTTCACCAGTAATGTATAAAGAAATGTATATTTGAGCTGTTGTAGTTTACTAACATTGTCACTTCAAGGTCAAAGTTCTTTGAGTAGGGACAGATCTTGCAAAATATAAATATATGAATAAGCATAAAAATTGGAATTGAAAACCTAAGAATAAATTTCTAAATCAGAGTACTGAAAATACACGTACACTTACAATAAAGAGTGAGAAATTTTGTGTTGGTTGTCTGAGTATTTTGGCACCACATCTAATTATCTTATTTAATGATCCAAAAATATTTTATTCATTCTATTTCAAGAACATCTATAGTTTTACCATGTTGAGGTTATTTTTATTAGTTTCATGAAACCTGCTGAAGCCTTAGAAATTCCTTCAAAATGTCACACAAAGGCTAGGAATGCCTGAGTGGTGTATCTCCTACCAACTAACAGTTAGATATTTTATCAGCAGAGATAAGTACTACCTTTCACATTACATCTTGTCATTCATTTCTCTGACCTTTTCATAAATGTAATATAAAAATAATTACTTGTCTGGTCAATGAAGATGAGCAATTGAGGTGTAAATCTGAGCAAAGCCTTTGAGAGGGGCCTTTCACTCTCCAGTGCCTATAGAGAGAGCCTGTCTGCCACATTTTTAAAATTCTGTAATTACGTCAGAGGAAGGCCCACCCTTCATATGACAATATATGACCAGCGATACGTTCCAACCATTTAGGCAAATGACTTCAAATCTCTACATCCAAAATAGCATCTGATATTCAACATAAAAATAAGGAATTTTTCCAAGAAACACTGCTTGCTATTTGGGAAATGACAACAAAAAGGTATATGTAAGATATATATATGGTAAATTTAAATGGGTCATGGGTTGAGTGTGCACTTTAGTGATGCTTAACTTTGCATTTGTCATTAGCTGTTGATTAATACAACACAATAAAGCAAAGTGAAAACTGCAGTAAGAAGGTTTGGGGACACCCACCATAGCCCATTACATTAGAAAGTTTAGACAAGGAGACATTTTTCCAGAAACAGGAAAAATAATTTTTAGTATATAGGAATAAGAAGAAGATGGCTTGTCAAGAGTAAATTATACCCTTTCATAACAAGGCAACAATTTTTTTTAGGTAGAGAAGAAACAGTAGTCACATAGTTTGAATTTTGGACCTATTCTGTATTAAACCTTGTAAGCTAGTGAGTGAAATAGAGAAGAGTTGCTAATTTCTCTCTAGAAAGGATGTATTGACTGATGCTACTCAAGGTTCTGTCTTAGGTCTCATTTTGCTGGCTTTATCTCTGATTTGCTTTCTGCTGTACTAAATTTCCAGATAAAGCTAGATTAGGAAGGACTGTAGCAATGCTGGAGGACAGGAGTGCAATCAAGGAGATCTTGACAGATACAAGCAGATTAATAGATGATTCAGTCAAAATATATGCAAAATTCCTCCCTTTTGTTCATCGTAAATGCAGATGGACATCAGCTGTAGAACGTATCAACAACTGAGGAACACGATGTCACAGTTATAAATTAGCCTAAAGAAGAAAACCTTGAAGAGAAATTAAGCTGGTGAAGGGTCTAGAAAACTTATCCCATGAGGAATGGCTGATGGAATTGTGGTTGTGATGAATTGTCTGGAGGAGGATCAGAGGGGACCTCATTGCTCTCTACAGCTGTCTGAAAGAAGGTTGTATTAAGCTGGGGTTGGTCTCTTCTGCCATATCTCAAGCGAAAGGACAAGAAGAAATGGCCTTAAATTGTGCCAGGAGAAGATCAAATTAGATATCGGAAAAAAAAAATCATTGGAAAAGTAGTTAGGCATTGGAACAAGGTGCCCAGGGAGGTGACAGAACCTTCTCTATAAGAGTTCAAGAGGCATCTCAATGTTCCATTCGGGGTTAAAATTTAGAACTGATTATGGGTTACATTTAGAGTAGATGATCTTGAAGGTGTCTTCCAACCTTGATGATTTTGTGAGCCCTTGAAACATGGTAAAACATTTGGATATTCACAAAGTAGAGGCTGGGGATTGCACAGGTCTGTGGTTACCTGCTGCCAGTTATGGTTTTCACTGGCTGCCATACTGGTCAGTCTAACACTGCAACGGGGGCCATGTCACTGGAACTTCCAAAGGGTTTTTAGGTATAAAGTTTCAAGGGAGAAGTCTGATGACGAAAATTATCTCCTTAGTAATTTAGTGGAAAGTATCCTTGCCCATGGCAGAGGTATTGGAACTAAGTGAACTTTAAGGTCCCTTCCAACCCAAATTATTATGTGATTTTGTAATTCTGTGATTCTGATTATTGCATGTTTACTGATGATATTTCAAAATGTATAGATCAACTATACTATACAAACTTGAAGGAGGATGAGAAAAAGAAAAAAGAAAGCAACAAGAGCACAAAGGAATAACTTTCCGATTCTAGAAAATAATTACTTTCCAATTCTGAGGATAGTGATGCCTGGGAATTTCATGGGACCTACCTTGTCAGGGAGGAGTGAACAAGATCTGCTTTTAATTTTTTTTCTAAGTTTATGGGATAACGTGATTCCTTACTTTGGAGGTCAAACTATGTGAGTCATATTTCTTACTTATTACTTATGATGAAAATGGAGTTGTGCATCTTGCTCAAATATAACTGAACTGGTGAAGAAAAGTCTTCAAATTTTAAACAGTGCTAATGAGGTGATCCATCTGTTTAGTTAAAGCTGGATTGTTAAACCCAGGAAAAATACACATTTTGTGGCATTTTGTATTATTACTATTACTATGGAGTCATGTTTTCCTTACACTATATTGGAATATGTGACAACCTATAGCACTCCCTTTTAAATGTTATTTTGAAGGAAAGGAATCTCCTTCTGTCTCAACTTTGGAAAAGACTACTACTAAATTGAACATACACAGAGTTTAAAATGGAAAAGCCAGGAAATCTTATTCCTTTCTTGGACTAAATCCTACCCATAATGGGGTCTTTGATGCTAGTAGAATTAGACTCATTGTTTTTTATTTCTGAAGATAATTTAGCGGGGGTAATGTACAATTGAAAGCAACTGATGTTGCAGCAGTATCACCAAAAAATGATGTAAAATCAAATCCATATTCTCTAACCTGGCACAGGGCTGGCTTTTACAAGCACATTCAGTACTTCTACAAGTTTAAAAAGAATCATACAAACAGACCTAAGATTAGATTTTGTAGAAAACTGAGAAGAAATTTCTTCTCTTTCAGTAAAAGAGGTCTTTATTGCAATATTTTTTTCATGCGTTCGCTGAAAATCATCAGGATAACTCCAGAGCTTTATGGCAATATGATGTGTTTCAGAAAAAAGATGCATAATGTTTACTATCCAGTGGTTTAAAATCACTGCTGAGAAATTGCTGCTCTCTCTTACAGGGATGAAAATGTTACTGCAGATTTAAGTTCTGATATGTAGCTGTACCAAGTGTTAACAAAACTTTCTGAAATATACTATTGCATTTGAGCAAATAATTAGAATATAGAAAACTCATACAATAGTCTATTTTACACTCATTCAAGCTCGTTTCACTAATTTCACCAGGTTTGTCTGACTAACTAAATGTGATCGGCTAAACAGAATAAAATATCAGATTAAAATGTTCTTTGGAACAAAGCTGACTGAACTGTCAAAGACAGCTAATTGTTGTGTTACAATAAACATCCAGAAAGCACATATGGCCACCTAGTTTGCAACCAAGCAACTAAGTGCCTAAGATACAGTCAGGTACTACAAGGAATCAAATGCTTTTGTGATTTCATTTACTCACTTCGCAAATCTACATGCTTAAGTAAATCAGATAAAGATAAGAAACTTATGACTTATCAAGAGTTTATTTTGCTATTGTATTTATGTTACTGTACCTTAATGATCATTAATATTGACCTCTAGAAGCTATTAATTTCCAGTTAGAATGAATGCCATAAAACATAATACTGTTTTCTGATGAATAAATATTGACAATTTATGAATACATATGAATATTATATGCTCTTCCACTAAAGGGAAGTAAACTCCTCCATTAATTGCAAGCAGTAAAAATGCTTTTTGCCATATTATGTTACTGAGCATTTAAAGCTTCACCCTTTGTAATCTAATAGCTGTTTGAAAAGAAAACAGAATAAGTTATTTTTATTTTGTCACTTTTTTGCCTTACATCAAAAGTTTAAAATGTCTGTCTCTGCAGGATGTATTTATGATGTTGCTTTTTTATATATTGATATATAATTTAAATATTTTTGTATCACTAAGAAAAAAGATTAAAAAACTTTAAAAAATATAGAAGAAACATAAATAACTGTAAAAGCAGGTTATTTATTGGTGATATAGCAGTAGAAATGTTCTATGCACAGCAAATTTTGAGAAAAAGAAAATCTGAAAGAGAATCAAGTCTTAGGTATAAGTAGAGCTCAAAACCTACAGCAGTGTTGAAAGTGGAATGCAAAATGTTATCCTGAAAGTTGATTTTGCGTGTTTAATTGTACGTATTCTAAGTACTCCCAGGAAAGTCTGCTTGGACTTCTCAAAGCAAGAACATAAATCTTTACAATATCAGGGCTCAAAAATCAATATGGTAATAATTTTATGTTAAGAAAACACTGGCCAAAATATAAAGTACGTCCTTTGTCAAAATCTGAGGCATCTATTTTCTTGACTAAAAATGACTACTTATAGTGTCATGTGTCTCCAGCAGAAGAAAGCCATCTCCTTGATCACTACAAAGCTGATAGAGAACACATTTTAAAGCTTCTTTTATAGACTTCTTTCTGGTTAGTTTTCACTACTATTTTAGAAAGTAGGAGGAAACAACATGGCTGTTGTCTTTGTGAAAATAGTGACAGCTTCAATATTTTGCAAAAACAGAAGTCATAGAGCAATGCTTTACTTTGTCTATGATAAGCTCAGCTGTTGTCTTTGTGAAAATAGTGACAGCTTCAATATTTTGCAAAAACAGAAGTCATAGAGCAATGCTTTACTTTGTCTATGATAAGCTCAGCTGTTGTCTTTGTGAAAATAGTGACAGCTTCAATATTTTGCAAAAACAGAAGTCATAGAGCAATGCTTTACTTTGTCTATGATAAGCTCAGCAAACTGCTTCTTTTCTGAGGAAACTAAATATGAAAAAATGTCATGAAAGCTAATGATAATCATTAAATATCATCTTTCAATCTTTGAAAATAGAACTCTGAGTATCCTTTAGAAAAGTAAATACTGGGTTTGAGTTTTTTTATATTTTTGTTTAAATCAGCAAGGAAGAAATTATATTTATATGTTAAAATAGTTTATGGTAATGGCCTAAAATTGACACAGATTTTTGCAATTGTTTAAGCATATAGAACTCTGAATATGCTGAAGGTCGAATGATCTTCAGAGTTGTGTGTGTTTGGACTGTGTATCTCTAGAGATTAAACACCTCTAATTATTGAGTTCAAGGTCTGAAATGTTATGTATTTCTAAAAGAAAATTAAAGAAAAGTATCAGCAGTTCTATAGCTGAGCATGGAAACATCTCTCTGTGCCAAGGTCAAGTCTCTTTTCTACTCAGATATTAACATATTCATTCATACTCTCTTGAAATCTCTTGTCCCTCAGGGACTGCAGGATAGGCTTAGTGACCCTTAATTATGGTCATGGAGGAAAAAATTCATTAATGAGATAGTGCCCTTTGGCTCACATAGAGAGCAAAAACAGCAGCAAAATATCCCAAACCCACAACAGAAAATCCAAAAAAAAGAAACAAAAATCCCCAAAAAACTCTCAAAACAAACAAATTACCAAAAATGTCTCCAAGCCTCTGCAAATGCAATTCATTTTAACTCAATACTTAAAATATTAGGGAATATATATATGAGTCTAATAAAGCACTTGTTTCTCTGAAGCTGTGTTTTGTTCTGATTTTGGTTTTTTGAAGACCAAGGAATGATGTGATTTAAGGCAGTAGGGAAAAAGACACATTATGGTGACCCCAAACAAGTGCTGGGAAGTAAGGCAAGAAGTGTACTGGGTGCATAAATTTCTGCTGCATTCTAGCAGAATTTAAGAGACAATGGAACAGACTATGAACTAACAAGGAATAGAATAATTTATAGTATTAAATATTATCCTCAATGTTCAGGGAAAAGGGGATTAAAAGCATAACGCACATGCTACTGTTGCTCTGAAAAACTAATTTATTGAATTTCTGGCTTATAGAGATTGTTCTGGTTTAAAAGTGTTCACAAGGTTTGCATTACAACAGAAGAAATCATGGTCTGTCTATGAAGGGCTATTTGTCATATTTCCAGGTTACTTTGCATTGTCAGTTGACTGTAGTAGAGTTATAAATTGTTTGGGTTGGAAAAGAACTTAAAGATCATCTGTTTCTAATATGCTGTCATGGACAAGGACGTCTTCTACAAGACCACTTCCTAAAACCCCCATCCAGCCTGCTCTTGAACTCCCAGGCATGGGACATGCATAACTTCTCTGGGCATCTTGTTCCAGTGCCTCACCATCTTCATAGCAAAGCATTTTTCCCCAATATCTAATCTAGACCTATCATCTTTCAGTTTAAAGATGTTCCCCCCTTGTCCTGTCACTACATGCTCTTGTAAATAGTCCCTCTCCTTCTTCCTTGTAGGCCTCCCTCAGTACTGGAAGGCTGCAACTAGATCACCATGNCAAAGCATTTTTTCACAATATCTAATCTAGACCTATCATCTTTCAGTTTAAAGATGTTCCCCCTTGTCCTGTCACTACATGCTCTTGTAAATAGTCCCTCTCCTTCTTCCTTGTAGGCCTCCCTCAGTACTGGAAGGCTGCAACTAGATCACCATGAAGACTTCTCTTTTGCAGGCTCAATAAATCCAATTATCTTACATTTCCTTGTGGGAGGGATGTTCCACTTCTCTAATCATCTTGGTGGCCCCCTCTGGACTTGCTCCAAATGATTGATGTCCTTTCTGTGTTGGAGACCCCAAAGCTGGATGCAGCACTCCAGGTGGGATCTCACAAGAGTGGAGCAGAGGAGTAGAATCCCTTCCCTCGCCATGATGGTGGCCAGGCTGCTTTGGATGCAGCCCAGGGTACAATTGGCTTTCTGGGCTGTGAGTGCTCATTGCTGGGCCATGTCCGGCCTCTCATCCACCAGCACCCCCAAGCCCTTCTCGGCAGGGCTGATCTTGATCTGTCCATCCCCCAGGCTGTGTTGATAACAGCAGCTGTCCTGACTCCAGTGCAGCACCTTGCACTTGGTCTTTTAAAACCTCATGATGTTCCCATGGACCCACTTCCCAAGCTTGTCCAGCTCAATCTGGATGACATCCCATCCTTCAGTTGTGTCAACCACATGAGTTGGGTTAATGTTGTCTACAAATTTACTGAGGATGCACTTCATCTCTTTGTCTATGTCATTAATTAACATGAAAGAACAGAATTGAGTTTGGGCCAGTACATGTATATTAATTCTATTACTGTCTAATTGCAATGATATGAGTGTTTTCAAATCTACTATGCAGAAGAGGCAAGTAAGACATGCTAATAAAGATGTATTTTTATACATTTTTTATATATTTGTATAAGCATGCACACAAAGTATAAGGACACAAGGACGCTTGTGTATGAGGATTCACCGGTCATTTAAAAATTTATCCGATCTGGGGGTAGTAAATTACTACAACTGGCTATAAAAAGATTTTTGTTGAGTAGAAATTGCATTATTTTTTTACACTGAATTTTAATGTCCATACAAGCAAAGCTTGATATATATATTATGGCTGTTATCATCATTTAGAGTGTTCTAATATAATAAAAACCTGAAGAAAAAAGGCATTTGTTTGAACACCCAGCTGCTAACTGGGTGTTAAACACCCAATGGGCACAGTACGGAGAGGCTAAGATACTGCAGGCAACAGCACTCTTGGTTCTTTCTGAAGGCTTCAGTTTCAACTTGTTAAAGCTTGAGTAAGCAGTTCTAACTTCTCTTGACTGTAAGCAGTTGTTTCTCATGGGGCAACATGTTGCTGGGGGCCTTTAAGGGAGGCCATTTATTGATCAAGGCAGACCTTATGATTAGCAAAAGGGAAAACTAAAACTGACAAAAAAACCCAGAGTTGTTAAAATTTGATTCAATGTTTAAATGAAAGATAAGAAAATAAATGGAGTTGAAGGAATAGAACAATTCAATGATTTATCAAGATTTTCCTCATTAATAACAATTTTACTTTTGCCAGGGCACATGATCAAGCTGTTATGATGGTTTCAGTCATCAATTATTCAGTCTCAAGAATGGGAATTAATCTCCTTGATCCTGCAGGATGCAGGAAGTGAATCATGGTGTAAGTACCAATTGGGGTACACTTTTATTTTTATGTGTATACATTTGCTTATACAAACAGGCCATAATGAAGAACTTTGCTAAATAACTATGTAAGGAAAAAATAAAACTTAAAATCTCCTAAAAGAGATAGTTTCATGCAGATATAATGTTTTTTAAATTCTAAAAACATGACTCTACAGTTCATTCAAGAACTATTTCTTTTTAGTTATTGAAAAAGATGAAGTAAATAAATGATAAAAAGAGATACAATCAAGATTGAATACATTCTAATGCTTTTGCATTGGAGAAAATAGTATAGGCATAGAATTCTTTTATATGACACAGGCATTCATAACTTGCTGAAATATATATTTTTGTATAATGTACCTATGCACTGATGATCTGATAAAAATTGCTTTAAGGACTGAAGAAGCTCTGGGATCTAAACTCTTAGAAATCTAGTCTTTCAAAAATTAACTTTAATCTGTATCTGGCATTGAAGCGACACACTTTTGAATTACTGTTATTTGAAATATTATACTAAGTACTGTTTTTCTTCTTACTCTAGTAAGGTTTTTCTAAACTAATAGAACTATGCTTATCTAACTAGCACTAGGGTTTGCTTCTACACTTAATCTTTCTATCACTTCATAAATGTTTGCATAAATCAGCTCAGAGAGGAGTAAGAAAAAAGACATCTATAGCAAATGTACTATACAACCGTCTTCTTTTAATTCTGATATTTTCACGCTTATATTCTGAGCTTTAACACTGATAAGCAACAAACCAAAATCTTCTTGCATAGTAAAACTGAAAATACTTTTAATAAAAAAGTTGGGAAAAGTAACAAGCATTTTGAATGTTATAGAGGTGGCTCATGAGTCTTGAATATAAATAAATTGGATTCTACAAAGCAATCCTGACTGGTTTTCTAATTTTCAGAAGTTGATAGACTAATGCTTCAGCAGTTTTTCTGTTCTTACTAATTAAACAAGCAAAGAAAAGCACTCCTAAGATTAAAATGCATACAGAGCTCAAGAGAAATTTAATTTAAAATAACTTTACAGGAGGGACATAAAAGTAGTTTACTGTCTTAGCTTAAACAAAATTGTATACAATGAAGAATATGACCAAGACTAGGAGAAAAGAAAATTGCATCTACAGGAAATGAGCATGTGTCACTCTGTGTTTCTCTCAGAAGCTAAGGGAGTAAAACGGTTGGGGAATGTGAGAAGGATGACAACAAACTCCCTTCCTAATTTTGGCTATCCTCACAATGAGGTCCAGAAAGTCTCCATGCAAATAGACCTTCATCCTTTCTCTTCTCATGTGCAAATGAAAAATTATCTTTCCCTAAAAAAATTATCTCAGAAATGTTTTTCACTTCTTAAAGCATATACTGGGTATGCATGACAGTGGGATGTATCAGGGCTGGTTTGGAAAAAACACTATCAAATCTGTCAAGTGAGCACCAGAAAAGGTCATCACATTGACTGAGATAGATATACCATTAAGGGTTAAAGAAATGAATGAGTTGGGCTGCCATGCAAATGCTTCTTCAGATGGTCCCATTTCTTTTCAGAAAATAATGAACATGTATTACCAAATGATTTTCCAAATGGTATTTTCCTTTTGGTGAAGGAAACCAATTAAAAAGTTATTACATGAAAAATCTAAAAATATAGTCCACACAATTTTCGTGGTAGCATGTCTTTTTAATATAATAGAGTGTTGTAAAAAAGGCTGAGATAAAAACTAAAATGCTGGTGAGGAAATTTTTTGTGTGGTTTTTTTTTTTCTTTCTGGTATCATAGTGCATCACATCAGAACCTTTAACTACACAAAATATGCTCAAATTCCAACACAAGTTTTCTCTCTCTGAAACATTTCTAGTTCAAAATGAAATTCTAAACAGAAAGAGGTAAGCAACAAGTTAGCCTAATGTATCACAAAACTAGGGTGTAAAAGTGATTCACCTGGAACAGTAGAGATCTTTTTTTGTCTTTCTGCTCTGTATGATTTCAAACAGTAATTTTGAACCTTCATCTTTTATATTCAAGGTGACTGCTGTTATCAGCAAAGTGGAAAGTTAGTCCCTTTCTCTGACCTAAGGAATATTCAGCTATATAAACAAAGTAGGAAAGCCTCAGTAAGAATGAATAAAAGAGAGAACAGCTTTGGTTATTCATATATATTATACTCATTACAGGGGCCAGAAATTCAAAATTAAATCTGACATTCAATTGTTCTGCCAAAAGGGAACCACAAAAAAGCATGCCAATTGCAAATACACAAACATAAATGGGGAAATTTGATAAAATTACATGTTTTAAAGACTGTGAATGTGTGTAAGAATGGTTTGTTTATCTTAAGTAGATAGAATTTGAACGGTTTGTTTATCTTGAGTAGATAGAATTTGTATTTTCCATCCAAATGGATTCTTCTGTAGTCCTTATGCCCCCTCCCATGTCTTTCCTGTTAATTTAAGTACTGCTTGTGCTGCTGCTAACAGCTTGTTCTAGTCTCAGTCCTTAAGAGAGGCAGCATACATTTCCACGATGTATGTTACAGCCACTCATTAGTCTTATAACATTTAGGTACAAAAGAAAGATTACACAAATAAAAATTCTTGTGCCTGTCAGGGCATAAATCTCTGATGTTTTACAAGCTACTCTTGCATGTCTCTTTCTGTTTTGTATGTCTGAATCTAAAATACTTTTATTACTATTCAGATTGATTTAACCTTTCTTGAAGAGTTATCATATTCATTTTTGTCTTGGTTTTGAAAGACAGGTGCCTGCCAAGGAAGGCAGGAGCTTCTCTTAGAATAGAAGAAATGCAAACCCCCTCCCTCCAAATTATTAAAAGGGGCTCTCAGCAAAGATATGAGGATAAGACTAACAGTTCTTTAATATGTATAAACAAAATAAAGTAAAACAAAACCTAACAAACTACAACTTAATAGGAAAATTAGAACAAGATGCAGTATTAAACAAAAAGACAAAACCTGACAGTTAGAATACAACCTGACACCCTGTCAGTCAGGGTGTTGGTAGCAGTCCAGTTGGAATGGTGGCTCCAGTAGTGCTCCTGGAGTGACAGATGGTTCTGCTGAAGCAGAGATCCTGAAGGGCGAAGTTTTCCTCCAATGGTCCAGTGGTGATGTTGAAGGGTCTGGTCCTTCCTCTGGGAATCCAGTGGGAGAGAAGGCTGCTCCTCTGGGCATCCAGTAGAAGGCAGATGCCTGTTTTTTCCAAACTCCCAGATTATATCCAGGTGGGAATGCTCGGCTCCTCCCCCTGGGCAGAGCTTCTCACAATGGGCTGATGTCATTCTCTGAGTCATGGGGTGGGTCCTTGATTGCCCATTAAACACAAATGGCTCCCGGAGGGAGTTATCTATGACTCATAAGGCGAGGTGTTAATGGCCCATTAACAGGAGATGGTCTGGGGGAGGAGGTAAGGAAAACACTGCCCCTCCTGATTTTAACAGTTCATGAAGATGGAGATAGAATATAGACCTTCTGGAATATTTTTATATTGTAACCTAGGACAATTTTTAAAGAGGAAATACCATGATCCGTACACAGCAGAGTTGTGATAAAAAACTGCAAACCTGAAAAAGTAGTTGCATAAGTGAAAGTTTCAATGTCTCATTGCTAAATGTCAAAAGATTTAAAAAAAAAGTACTCCATTTGGATTTGAGTTTCTTAGTAAAATATCTGCTAATTTTTGGAGATAATTTGAAGTAATGAAGAGGGGAAACCACTTGATTGAAGAACTTTTATGCTTTCAAAGCATACTTATATACTGATGTCGTAACATGGAAACAAAGACATTTTCTTAAGGTTTATCCATAGAAAATATGTCAAAATGCATAAATTTAGTGTTTGAAAATCAGGACTTCATTATAAAATTTCCTGTATTCTAATATGACTTAAATTAATTTTTGCCCCTGTTGTAGCTCAGTTTCTGGCATTTAAAAGCACAATCTTGGTACTATTGTCTTGCTAATATTTATTTTACAATAAAATTAGTGATTTTCCACTTCCATGTCATATTCATATTCACTTAACAATACTTGCTGCCCCTAAAATTCAAATGGTTCTTATGTGTTAAATTTTTGTTTTATTATTTAATGTACCCATTAATAGAGCTCTTCTTCAATATTCAACCAGAAAAATGATTAAAAAAAAAGATAAAAGGAGAGGATAAAGGACTATAAACTGTTCCATGTTAGTTGTCAGGTTTTAAGTCAGAAAACTTGAAAGAAGTGATCTGTAGTCCTTTGCATCATGGTAAATAAGTTTTAAGCTCAGATGGGTTCTCAGTATTAGGGGGTCTGTGTAATGTGGCTTAACTCACTATAGAGGGGGCATGATTCATCCTAAGTTCCACATGGCTTCCAAATATAACTGCATTTTTTTTCTGTGAGAATCACTGTAAGTTATATAACTTATTAAAAATAAGTTATTTAAAGAAGATTTAATAATAGTTATATGTAATATTTTCTGTATTTTCTTATATAAATTTATCTATATTAAAGAATAATAATTCTCTTTATTAATTATGTCCTTTTCATGCATTGAATTGATAATCCATCATTATAAATGCATAGAATGAAGTCTCTTTTTTAAGGCTATATAAAATGCAACAGAGGGAATTTTTTCTCAATATCTATATCGATATTTAGAATTCATGAGTATACAGATGTGCCCATGTGTATGAAACAGTCATGAACAAAGAGCAGGACACGTGGGGAAATCAGCAATTGCATTTACACTTGCCTGAAGAGCAACATATTTTTTAAGCTAATTGGCAATTTGTGGTGCATTTTAAGGGAAGGAATGAACATTAGGAACAAGCTGTGAAGAGACATAGATACTTCAAAATAAAAATTTTATTGTGTTAAGATGATTTTGATATTAAAATTATCCACAATATGAAGGTACTAGTGTTATATATAATTTGGGGTTTTTTCTGTGTAATTTATTTTATTTCACTGGTACTAAATATTTAACTTGAAAACACTTTTTTAAAGTATTTTTAAATGGGATTTTTGCAAGGGAGATGAGACATATCTTAAGGCAATATAAATGACTCCCTGCCCAGCTGGAAAGGAGAGGTGGATATCATCTCTGTGGGTAATTTCACTCAGAATTAGATAGCTGAAAAAGAAAGCAATGCCTCTGGGGATAACAATCCATGGGGAATGACTGCATAATTATTATATTTGGGTTTCAATCAATTTTTGCCTAATAACTGGTTGTGTCTCAAGTGGCTGTGGGCTTCATGTTGGAAACATTAACTCAAGAAGGGAACCCAGAGTTCCTCTGGGCTAAGGCTCTATGTACAACAGCCAAGGACCACTGCCTAGGAAGAAGAACAAAGAGCAAGCTCATTGAGGTTCTCCTCTTATGCATTTCTCCCACCACCAGGAAATCAAACATCTATGCAATTCCTAAGCATCCAAACAGCTGCAGTCTTGCAGGATTTCCTGTACTCTTCAGTCCCTTAACAATGTTTTATCACAAGTCACAGTGAGCTTGTAGTTTATGAACATGCTATAAGTTTTTTGCTTAAGTTAAACTTGAGAGATTGGTTCATCTATGCTGGAAAGAATATTTATAACTTATAGGCTCAAGGTTTTTTGCATGTAGAATTACTACACAGATCTTGCCTTACTGTAAAGAGGAGCAACACAATGCGAGGAGTTGAAAGAATTTCTATATTTTTATTTAGATATAATCTCACTACAGAAATCAGTATTCATGTGAAAGTTTGAAATGTGTAACTAAACTATAATTCTGAACAATGTTCTTTTTTCAATCATTTACAGAAATGTTTTGGGATATCAAACCATGCAGTAAGTCAAAATAAATGTTAGATATGTAGGTGAATGACAAAGTGATTTCTATGCTCTGGGCTGAATTAAACTGCAATTGAACAGGTTCTAGGAAATGACAGGGGAGGAGAGGAGAAGAGAGGACAGGACAGGACAGGACAGGACAAGACAGAATGCAGGACCAGTGCTGACCAGTGGTGTCAGAGCTGCAAAGAGTTGCAGACATGAGGAATTTCTGCATTGCACAACTGGTCAAGGAGGGATCCTATAAGAAATTAATGAAATCTGTAACTGAGAGGGATGTGGATGCTCCTTTTGGGAGTGCAAGCCCTTGCAGAATCAGCAGGGATGAGTTGAACCCTGTCAATAAAAACACATAATGATGAGATAATGGTAATAATAATGAGGTAATGATGGTAAGCTCAACAACTCTGTGTATGGGTGCAGCAAAACTAAGACCAAAGTAGTAAAAAAAAATGTTGGCAGGTTGAGGTTTTTTGGGAGAAAATTGGGGCAAAGGCAGGTAGAAGAGTGCCAAAATGAAGGGCCAAGAAAAGGGGATAAGGTAGGCAAATCAAGTGATAAGTAAAATCCTGGGGTACCCACTGGGCAAGCCCTGTTCTCAATTCATCCTGTGGAAATTATGGCCACAAACTCAACCTGTTGCTGTGACCATAATACATCTTTTTTTCCAGTCAGAAACACATTTTTCCAGTCAGGAGGACAAAAGGGGAAAGGGTGCTTTCTTTAAACAGGAAAGGAGCACCTGGTGGAACCAGTGTTGGTTGTTGTATCCAGCCTGGAGGCAGTGTCTTCTCAATCTCTTTCAACCAATGACTCAGGTGAGTTTTCTACAATGCACAAGCCAATATTTGCTGGTGGGTCTCAGCTTTTTATCAATGACATTTATGCAAACTGATGAATCTCCAGAAAATAAAAATAAGTTCTGTGCAATGAAAGCATCACAGCAGTAATCTATCTTTGCATTAATTATTGTATTGAAATTCCATTCAGTGTTTTTGAAACTCCCATTCTTTTGAGATCTTTTTTAGTTTAGGTTTTCACATTGCAGAAAAGATACAATAAAGAAAGAGGAGTCTTAGCATCTTGAGTAGGATTCCCATTGCTTGCATCATTATTTTAAAATGGTCACTGGATTTGAGTTGCAACTTTACTAATTCACATTGAAGTGCATTGCAGAACTTCCGAAAAGCAATGGCCAATTCATATAATTACATTTGAAACTGAAGACAAAGTGAAGGTTTTTGAATGAAATGAGATGGGAAGTTAAGAAGATGTTTTCTGGAGCTTCATGGTAGATTATAAATATTAATACTGTATTAGTTTCTTGAGTAGTTTCAACAATAAAAATCTCCTTTGAACTTAAATCTTATCCTAATGTACTACTCACCATGTCAAGTACTTTTTGTAAAGATTTTTACTGGTTTTATTATTTGCCAAAAATACTGTAACCAGTAACAGTGATAAGGTTTTCAGAATGTTTACATACCTCGTCTCAAAAAGTGTGTTGCAGAATACAACTCATCTACAGCAAACTGTATACTGTTTTGATTTGGCTTCCTTTTTACATTTTAAATTATTTTATTTGGGGCTCTGTGGGTTTTTTTATTTTTGCCCTTTTCTTTGCAACACAGTGTATATTTGAATTATAGTATATGTTAGCTGAGAAGAAATTTAACTGCCAATTTACTTCCTACTTAATATTGTAATGAAGCAATGAATATTTAATTGCAGGAATTTATGAAAATATATTTTAAAAGTTATTTTGGAAAGATATTTATAGCTGAGGGAAGAACTGCGTTTTTCCCAGTCTTAAAACAACAGAGTTGACTCTGAGTCAAATTGGAGAAATATCCTGAAGTCCCTTCAGGCTTACACCCAATCTGTGATTTCCCATGATCTTGCCTTAAAAGCTATTACAGATTTTCAAAATAAAGTAAGTGAGAAGTGGCAGTTGTTACTGTAGGTTCTAAATAAAACCAAACATGTATTTACCATATTTAGGTAGGTTACCTAAGACACTGTTTTTCAAAAATTATACTTAACAGCAAAACAAAAATGAGACTGGGTTTTCCTGCAGTGTTAATAATAAGAATCACATTGTTGAATAGCCAAAGTGATACAGCGACAATGACAACAATAATATTGATGATAAGCATGGTGATGTTGTTGCTGATGTTGATAATATTAATGTAATAATAAAGTATTTCTGAAACAAATCTCCAAATCCTACATACCTCTATTCATCTGAAAATTGCCACAGAATTATGGTATCATTTTCCCTTGCCTCTAGAGAGTAAAGTTCTGGAACTAGGTATCTTCTCCAGTAAGGTGCCAAAAGGAAGAGATATGCTGTGAGAGGACCATCGGTGTGGAACTGGAGGAGGTGGCTGCAGGTGAGACGCTCATCTGAGCATCTGAAGGGAGTTCTGTCTTGGAACAGTACTCTCCCAAAATACAGCCATAATTTGTAATTTTCATTTTATACAGCATCTTTTGCTGAAGAGAAAAATCTCTGGTAATATTAAATCACTTAAAGAGTAGGAAATCAAGGAGATCTATGTCCTTCACTCACAAATTTTAAGGCATTCCTGATTTCCTGTTCAAAGGTTTAGTGATAATGCTTACCAAGATCAAGACTTTTTTTTTTTTTTCCCTTGGTCTTAGGACTGTGAAAGGTTCACATGTCATCACCTACTGCAGAGCCTGTGTCTCAGAAAGAATGCAGTTGCAACCTAACTGCAAGAGATGCTTTGTAATTACAGTTAACTTCCTGGAGGACAGCATATTTATCACAGAAAGACTTGTCCCTCTAACACAGTACATTCAAAACAAAACTCAGACTGAAGTCAACCTGTTAACTACAGCAAAATTAGAACATTACAGAAGGAAGAAATTAATCAGGAAAAGACCGCTCAAAGTGATCATGAAATTACATTTTATAACCAATAGTGGTGATAGATCAAAAAGGAAAATTAATGCCTTGGTCATTTTAACACAACATTTGTAAACAGATACCTGCACATTTTACAAAGGAGACTAACCAACCTTCAGATCCTTCTGAGTATTATTTAGCATCAAATAGGCATAAAAAATGGAACAGAAGCTAGACTGCAATTTCCTCTTTCTTTTTTTTTTCTTTAAAAAAGAATAAAAACTGTTATCTCAGATGTCAATCCTCAGATACTCCTTAAAAAAACATTAATTATGAAATCTGAACAACAGTTTGCCATCATGGAGATGTCCATCTGAAGCCTATGTAAGCTCAAGACCACAGTGTTTCTATCGCCCTTAAATATGAATAAATTCAAAACATGAAAGGAACTGGATGCATTTTGCTGGCCATTTATGTGCTTCCATTCATTAAACACCAGTTTACCTGCTGCTTTTGTAGGCAGAAGCATAACACTATGAAGAAAAGAAGTAGCTTTTACCCCACGTGTAACTTCATCAAGAACTTCTACTTGTGGGGTTTTCTATATTTTCAGCTTAGAATTGATCTTTCTTGTCCTCTCACATAATTTCCTGCAGTGTTTTCATGCTGGCTGATTGTCAGGATCCCTTCTGGAAGGACATAACTCCAACTATAAGAAAACAGAACAATTGTTCCTACAGGCAATAAGAAGCAGATGATGTCAGTTTTCAGTCCTTCTACCTAACTCAGTCTTCAGCCTTTCCCCCAGCATTTCTTGTGCCCTAACATATGTTATGTATTGTGTGCTAGCAACATAGTGTCACAAAGACCTGCAGTCATTTAACCAGCTAGAAACTCCTACAAGTGCTTTGCAATGTGGGCACAAGTCAATGCCCAGGAAATTCCTGGCCACAGGTTTTTCTCAAAAAGAAATTGAACCCTAACCTCCTGCACTGTGAGGAAAGAAATCTAAGCCATAAAGATTACTTGTATTTATTATGCAGAGATGGTATGTGACAATTTAGAAAGAGTAATGATAATCAAATTATTCCCTTTTAATATTCTGTTATGATCTGTCAACAAATAAAAAATGAAAAATGATACAGTGAAATAGTAAAACCAGTTCAAGTGCTACAGATAATGCAGGAAAATAATAATGTAGACTTGGAAACAGAGAACATCTACAGTAAAGGGGAGGATAAATATCCTGCACAGATATCATTCTCCTTTGCTACTCATCTTTACCTACCACCTTTATAAAGGTATCATGAGCAGAAAGATGGTATCTGAAGTCTTTTCACAATGATTTGTTTGATTTGTTAGTCAGAGGAACACATGTGAGGATCGGATCAGGTCATGCACTGCTTTCAAGTTGTGCTGTTTAATGCAAGATCAGGAGGCTAAGTATTTTAGTATTAACTTCCATTATCCAGGCATGACTAAGACTCTGAACTCAGTATATAGATATTGCTCAGGGATAATACAAGGCAATTATGGCTGTAGCTTTGTCTCTCATAAACATAGCACAAAATCATATTCAAGAGCATGTTAATTATACAGAATTAAAGTCCATAATCACTGCAACAGGACTATCCAGAGCATGTGCTTTCACTCTCAAAGGACCTTGTCTAACCCTACATAATTTACAGGCAACTTGGAAGCTCTTTAAGACAGGAATCTATGAGTAACCCACCCTCCATGACTACCTAGGCCTTCAAAGTTTATGGGAAGAAAGCTGGAGATGAGGCTTCTTGTTTTAACAACATGCTATGGCAGCATCTATACACAGATATCTTCTCACCCATGATCTTAACAGAAGCTGGGACTTTCATCTGTGTTTGAAGGTATCTTGTCCAGGGGAAGGAAAAAAGAAAGAAAAGGATTTAAGTATGTTTTACACTTGAATGTAAGACATGGTTTAAAAAACTTTTTGTACATATCAGAGCTACTCTGCAAAACTTGTCAGCCAGTATTTTCCTTGCGAGCTGCTGGTGCCAACAGCTGAACAAGCATTCTTCTATGCCAGTTTCAGTGACTCTTCTCACTCAACATTAAATCATGGTATTGTTGCTGGTACTATTCTGTGTTTTTTACACATACTATGATAGAACCTGTGTCCCAGCATAGCCAGTGAACTGGTAAGCTAAATGAGAGAGAGAGCTCAATGAATTGTCCTTGCTATGCAATGCACATGAAAATCACAGACCTCTAAAGTGCAGGTATTTCTGCTAAGTTAGAAATTCACAGTAACACAGTGGGATGCACAGTAACAGAAAATGTGAATGTTCATGACCATTATCATATGAACACGTAGAGATAAGTCTTCACATTTGCCAAGTGACCTTAAAAGCTCCATGGACGTCACAGGGGTGCTGAGGAGTTGAAGCTGTCCATGGAGGCCAGAATTATTTTTGGGACTGCATTGCACAGCCCAATACTTGAGAGTCCTGACAAAAGTCTTTTCATTACAGCTCTGCAAAAACGTTCATATTATTATAATACATATATTATAATACATAATATTATTATAATACATATATTATTTTTAATGCAATTTACCTACTGCAAATGATGGGGTTTAGATCACGAAAAAAAACAAACCAAACCAGACCAAAACAAATCAAATCAAATATAAGTTAAACTGAACTAAGCTAAACTAAACAACAACAAGAAAACCCAACCGGAAACAAAACAACCAAAACAACCAAAAACCACTAAAAACAGAGAAATTCCTTGGACAGATTGCAGTGCAGATGCAATACTGTAACTCAAGTTCTTTAAAATAACATGGTTTTGCTATTGACAGAATGAGAGAAACTACCCTGGAATTGCTTCACTTTTAATGAAATATATTAATTTATGCAGAGAGGAGTTTAATTAATTATTGATATTTTATGAGTGTTTTTAGTTTTCCTTAAGTTCTAAGTTTCATAATATTATTTATTCCATTACATTTGAATGAAAGCAGAATGTCTCATCTCTTATTTTTACTTGTATTTCCTTTTCCTCCAGGCCTTTTCATTAGATTCACATATAATTCAGGAAGTCGTAATTTGCTTAATGCAATGCTTACACTGCTTGATATATAAACTTGAGACTGTAAATTTCATCTATCTGTAGTCATCATCTAAGGAACAATAAAAACTTAGAGTGGTCAGGTTCTGATTCAGGATACAGGAGAGTGTGGTACACAGACTCCAAAGATTTGCAGAAAATAGATTTGTACCTGGATACAAAATTTCAAAATTCTTACTGTACTGGGCTACATAATATGTACTTTCTACAGCAATATGGTTGGATGCAGTACCATCCACAAGGATACTTTTATCCACTTTCAGGAAACTGCATCTGTGAGAATTTTGGATCCTTAAGTTGATATTATATTTTTCATTCCCATCACCTCCATTTTTTGATGTTATCTATTGAATTCTAGTGGGTCAGTAACAGACTGATTTCTTTTCCTCAATTTCAAATAGCACAAGAGAGCAGTGCTAAGTGATTCACCTGTATGGTGCTGCGTTGCAACTTAGAACTATACATGAAAGAAAAAGGTAAAGAACAGCTGTCAGCCCCAGCCAGTTCTTGTTTTCCTACACCTAGCCGCTCTTTTTGCTGTGCTAGCCTCATTAAAGAAAAAACAGAAAGAAGAAACAAAAAGTTAATCATATCTGGAAAGCAGTAGATAAAACAAGAGAACTGGAAAGATACTGATACTCTGGCATTACTGTGATCAGGCATTAAATGGCTTTTATTCGACTGCCCACCTAACATTTTGGTTTTTAAAATGTTTTTGTTTTTAAAATAATTTCCTTTTCTCTGGTAAATTGTCTGAATTGTGTACAAGGTATTTTGCTTATTCTCTTTATAAACTGAGCCTTTTGACATTTTTGATGATTCAGTTTTTTAATACTAGGTACATATGCTAAATAAAGCTCCAGCAGAGAAATGAAACTAGGGAGTTCATATTTTATCATGCTTTGAATATTTACAGGCAGTCATGACTGTATTTAAAAATATCACTTTTACTTGTCATTTTATTTTCAGGACACAAGGATCAATTAATATGCAAAGTTATTTGTTGTATGTGATGGGGGAAACCTTTCAAAAAATATGTGTTTGTTTTTCAAGACACAAAAAAGACATGAACAATAAATCCTAAGTCTTTGACTATCATATAATTTAAGTGCTTCTGACACAGATGTTTGTATTTATAATTGAAAATTTAATTTAGCTTCAGATTTCCCAAGAGAATGTACACAATATTCAGACACTTGGAAAAAGACAAGTTATGTTTTAAAGTAATTATAAAAGAGAAGCATAAGCAATTAAACTACCCAAAACTTTGTTAAATTGTTTATGATTCTTTTAGACCTCTAATTGATTGCTGCCTCTCATTTAATGGTGCAACTTACTTATTAAGCAGAGGATTTCTTCTTTCATGTTGAATAAACATTCTAAAATGATATAGCAAATACAATTTGACTACAATAGATTCAATTGCTCATATAGTGCTGTGGTGGACATTTGTTGTTTACACTGGGTTTTGGATGCACTGGATTTATGTGATGTTTGCACTAAGGTTTCTGGTTGTACTCTTCCCCACACTGTCTCTGGTGGTGGGTCCCGTTTCCTGTTTCCCGTTTCCCGCTTCCCCCTCTACCCCTGGGATGTACCCCTACCTCTGTCCCAGTTGGCCGGTGGTCCCCTCGTCCCAGTGTCTCCCTGTCCCCTAGAGGATAAAACTTGCCGGGACACGTGACTCGGGTCTCTTTTCTCTCTGCCCCCGGGCAGGCGACTGCTCCCTCCCTTCCCCCATGCTCTGCCTAGGGATAAAGTTTTGAATTAAACCAGAACTCGGCAGAAAGACTTGAGCGTCCTTCTTTCCTCATCCTTGTAGCAATTCTCCTAAGCTGAAGGCTTGCCAACTTAGCCTTTGGGACCAAGAGAACGGCTAAATTTTTTTTTAAATTTTTTTTATTTTTTTTTACTTTATTTAATTTAGCATTTTAGTCCTGTTAGAGAGTTCTAATCAATGCTGTTTCCTTTTGTATGGCGTAAGCTTCTTTCTCTTTATCTTGAGGCCAGTAAAATCAACATTAAACCCTTCTGAATTGGAAGCTACCTTTTCTAACTCTTGTTGATATTCTTTCCATAAATATCTGGTCTTTTGTTCTTGGACCACAACACAGAAACAGTGTGGCCAACAGGTTGAGGAAGGTGATTCTGCTTTCATGAGGCCCTGGCTGGAGTAGTGCATCCAACCCTGAGCTCCTCAGCACAGGAAAGATGTGGGAGCGAGTTCACAAGAGAGCCACTAAAATTATTAGAGAGCTGGAGAACCTCTCCTCTGAAAAAAGTGAGCTGGGGTTGCTCAGCCTGAAGAACAGAAGGCCCTGTAGAGACAAGGCTGCAGGCTTTAGATATTTATAGGGGACTTAAAAAGAAAAGGAAGATTTTTTTACAGGGGCAAAGGTTCTAAATGGAAAAAAAATTAGAGATTTATGAGGTATAAGGAAGAGATTTTCTTTTTTTTTAATGAGAATGATGAGACACTGAACTAAGTTACATAGAGAAATGGTGCACACCCCATCCCGCAAAGTGTTCAAGGCCATGTTCGATGGGACTTTGAGAAGCATGGTTTAGTGAAAGATATCTCTGCTCTTAGAAGGGGGGTTATACTATATGATCTTTGAAGTCCCTTTCCAACCCAAACCATTCTATAATTCAATGATCCAGTTAATTATTTCTTTGGGATTGTGCATGAAATAACACAGAAACTCTTCATCTTCACCTAATTAGTTAATCACAAACTAATATAAAGCTGATGTCATCTTGTCACAATCCGCTTTAACATCAAGGCAGAAATCATGATGGTTCGAGGGAACTCAAGGTGCAAAATAAGAGGCAAACAGCAAGGGACTATAATTTCAACAAAGCAATGAAGCACTTTATTGAGTGCTGATCAAGTCAATTATGCAATAGAGGGGAGAGAGAGAAAGAGAGCAAAGTAGGGAGAGAGAGAGAGAGAAGGTGGGATATAGCTACCAACGGCGAGACAAAGTCCTCGTGGTCCAGCCAATAGACGCGTCTTCTTCCATGGGGAGATCTTGCTCGAGAGTCCCTTCAGAGAGTCACAGTTTTAAGTCTTTTTCCAAGGTGAGTGGCCTCTGGCCAAAAGGCAGGGAGATTTATGGCCTATTGTGAGCAGGCCCATAGCTGATGAGCAGCAGGTATGTGCTGTACCATGGCAGTGAACACATGCGCTGTACCTACACCGTTCTGCCCAAAGCACTGTACCGCAGCAGCAAACATCTCCCCCCTCAGCCAGGCCAGGGTGTGTCATGTGGGGTCTGTCCCAGTCTCTGTCCCGACGATCAGGAGGCAAAATGAAATCTTCGGGCCGACGCTTACACATCTTCCACTTCTGCGTTGGTGACTTGCAGCAATCCTCAAAATGACGTGTGTTGCAATTCTTATTAAAAAACTGTCTTTGTGGCATACTGCATTGTATGCCAATACTGAACAGCTGCACAATGTCAAAGGACAATTACATACTTAAGTATAAAATTCACAAAAGCTGCAAGTTACAAAGGTGAACTCTTACAGAAAATCTGTCATAAATTTTCAGTTAAAGGTAGAGGAAGAGTTTAGTTATGTTCATAATTCTTAACAATTTTTTCCAACTGCTTGACCAGGAATGTTAACATCTTTACATCTATTTGACCTCCACATAGATCATTAAGATAACTATAAAATTCATAGTTCTTTTTCTAATCATTTAATAATTGTTATATTAACATCACGGAGAGAAAAATCAAAGGTGTTCTTTTGTTGATTTGTTACTCTTGATTTTTGTAATTCACAATCCTTCACAATTTAAGAACTTATGAGCTCCAGTTCTTTTTTTAGGTATTATTCACTCAACTTGCTTCATTTTTTTTCCATTTCATGTATTTCTAAAGGAGTTGTTAATAAAACATGGACACAGCCCTGATGAAATGTAATCAGCATTCACCACTTAGGATTGAAGATCTACTTAACTTACTATACAGAAAAGCATATTTTTCCATTATAGTCTGAAGATATTCTGTTTCAATTTTTTCTTTTAAGGTAGGATTTCATAGCAAGATATTTTGAATATTTACCCGTTCTCAGATTCTTCTTGAACTTTGATTTGAACCCCATTACCACAGTGTCTCTTGGCAATATGGCCCATGGGCTGAAGAGCTGAGAAATAGTCTCATGTGTAATTAATGCTGAAGCTAGTTAAGGGTTTTGAATATTAAGATCATGAAGTATTACTACAATCAATAAAATCATCAGGAACTGAACAAAGCATTATTTTGAAATGTTTCCATAAGCTGTTGCTATTTAATCATAGGTTATTATGTGCCGTAATCCAAAGGCTTTGCACAGTTTATACAAATAATAAACAAAGGACATGTATTTCAATACAGAGTGAAATAAGTTGTAACCATTTTGAAGGAGGGGATTAGCAAGTGGTTAACCAGTGGATCACTTCTAATCAAACTGGTAAATTTTCTGAGATAATCCAGGACAGCAAAGGAAACCTTTGTCATTTTATTACTATTCTGTTCTAAAGAACATCACTATCCCAGAGCCTTTTATTAAACTGACAATCAGAGGAAGTGGATATTTGAAGAAAATACTGTTTGATTACTGATACTCAGTGAATGTGTAATTATGAAGACTTTTATCTCAAAGACTCCTTCAATTCTTTCAAAGGTGCTTTCTTTCAAAGATTTTTCAATTTAAGCTTTGAAAGATGAGGATTTTGAAAGGTCATAGATCATACACTGAATGAAATAAATTTCAGACTAGAGGTTTCATTTCAGTTACTTCCAAAACTTTATAATGTACAAAATGGAAAAAAAGAAAACACAAACAACAAGATAGACAGATAGAGAAAAGAGAGGCCCTAAGACCTAAGGAGGTTCTTGCAGGTCAAAACGTTAGCCTGTTTTGCCAGGTACATCAGATGGTCTATTAATTGACTCTCCAAGTTTTGAATTGATATTTTTTTTAAATTACAAGCAAGAAGAGTTAACTGTCTAGATAATCTCATTAAGACTGGATAAAGTGAGGTCTTCCTGAGAAAATTCAGTGAAGACATAAGGGCATTCAGGAAGATCCTGAAAAATTGCAAAGTGTTTTAGCAGACAAGAGTTGACAACAAAATGTAAGAGTGGTGATGTTTTTCAGCCTATAGAAACTAACTGTGTCACATGCCTGCTGGAGACAGGCAAGTCTTAGACATTTAAACCAGAAAATATCTTTAGTGCCCGCCCTTTCTGTGATAAATTTAAGATACCTCATTTTTTCATTCATAATACTGCAACCTTCCTCATTTTTCTGTGATGAATCCATGACTGGATTGATATATCTGCCAGGGCAAGAAATCTTAGGTGACGCGAATATTTCAGTAAATTTTATTTAAAACTTCAGTCTTTTTATGATGATGATGACAATGAGTCAAACAATGTTTATTTTAGTTTCCTGTGATGCCTGTATTACAGATTTCTGAGAGTAAAAAAATGTCATTTTTTGTTTGATATCACTTTGAATAAGGTTGGAGCGGAAATGGAGAACAACTCCCACCTTCCGTTTGCCAAGGGCAGAATTTTAGGAATCGCAACAGCTGCTAAAAGTCATGCAGCTGATTGGGAAAAAAATGACAAGCTAATCACACACTTGACTGCATGCTGAACTTTTTTTCTGACAGAACATTCATCTCTGAGCTAGGAACAAGATGGCAAAGGTAGTACTGATGCCAGTTTCCTAAATACATTTATATCTAATTTATATCAAGGACACATTTCTGATTGTATCTTTAGTCCATCAAGTGCAATTGTACATTTTGGTGCTTGTCTACCTTAATTAAATTAGGATTCTTTTAAATTTGCTAAAATATCTTCCAATCTAACAACATACACTTCCAACCTGGGAGTAGTACTAGATACAGTTCTTGGGTGTGTGCATAGCAATGCAATATAGTGCCTTCTCTAAAATATCTCTGTGCGTATATATACATGGTGTGTTGATAATAAAACTTTTTTTAGGGAATGGAAATATTTTTAGTAGAAAATTTCTCTTTGCTAGAATACAAAAAGACAAATTTAATGGCAATATCGAGCATAATAACAAATTAATTAATGGCAGCATCCACAATATTAGATGCTTTTGGAGCCGTAAACCCTCTTATAAAATTCATGACCCTTCTGAGAATCTCTCCCTATTTTGAACCTTCAGAGTGCCCAATAACAACTGCCATGAGTTAGATATGCCCTAAATGAAGCAGTGTCTTTGTTTCCTTAAAAATTTAAAATCTGCCTCATAATTTATTTCTTCTACTTCATGTATTTTATAGCAAGAAAATGAGCATTTCCTGTAAAGTTTTTACACACATTGTTTTACAAATTTCAACTCCAAACCAACACCTACTCATCTTTTATCCCTATGTAAGACTATTAGTTCCACCCTATATCCTCCTGGGACACAGAAATCCAACCCAAAAGCATGCACATGGGGTGGATGCCAATCGGCATGTCTATATCTTGTTCTTGTTCTGTATTCCAATATTAGGATTTTTTTTCTTCTCCATCCCTCCTTCCCTACCCTTCACCACCAACTCCCTTCATTACTGAGGATGGAGCTCTTGTAGTCAGTGCTCTGTATTGACCTCTGAACTTCTTTCCCAAGAAATCCAAGCTGATTTACAATCTGTCATGATGCATAAATAGTCAGAGGTGTATTATTTAGTACTTAGTTAACACTGTATTTCACATAATAACCTTGCCCCTGACAAGTCACAGCTGTACTAATTACAAAGAAGAGGAGCAGACTTATCCTTAATGGGTCACAGCTGTGACTAAGAAAGATAAACATGGTAAAAGGGGTGGGTTGGTGAGTCAGAAGGAGATGGAGGAAGAGAATCTGGGTGTGAGGGGTGGTAGAGGGGCCCTGAGGAAGAAGGAATGATCCAGAGAGACACAAAGAAGAACAAAGCAAGGAAGAGAGTTGCTGCTGTAAAAAATCTGCTATGAGGTCAGTCTGGTCTGATGGAGTTGGAGCCTGCAGTCACAGCTGAGCTAGGTGAAAGCCTGTAGTCAGAGTCTGCAAACTAATACTGGTAGTTGTAGTCCAGCAGGAGAGAAGCAGCAATCAGTTTTCAGTGGGACCCTACAGTAGGAGCTTGCTGTAGTCAGAGTCAGGATGGCTAAGCTGTAAAGAGGAAAATCTGGGAATTATCTCATGTTTTTAAATGGGAGTTTGTGTCTTGGCTCATTTCTACCTCTGATGAGAGCTCTGCTGCAACAAGATATTGGCAATCCTGTAACATTTGCTCTGTTGTTTCCTTTTCAATTCTTCTTTTCCATGTAAGGTAGGGCTTATTATGTGTTATGAGTTAAGTTCCAGGGGGTTGTGGTTTGTTACTGGCCAAACACCAGGCACCCATGCAAGTCACTCCCTCACCCTCCCCTTGCCACAGCTGGGCAGAGGAAAGAGAAAAATTTAATGAATGCTTCATGAATTAAGGACTGGGAGAAAACACTCCAAGGGCAAAACAGGCTTGGCTTAGAGGTACAAAGGTGTTTATTACTAACAAAATCAGAGGAGGATAATGAGAAGTAAAATAAGCCCTTAAAACACCTTTTCCTCCCCAGCCTCTCCATCCTTCCCACCAGCAGTGCAGGGAGACAGGGCATGGGGATTTTGGTCAGTTCATCACTGAGATTTTTCTTCTGCTGCTCTAGGAGATGGATCCTTCCCCTGTGAGATAGTGGGGTCCCTCCCACAGGAGACAGCTCTTTGTGAACTG
>VXBU01002234.1:70251-84536 GCA_013400315.1 Bombycilla garrulus
CTGATGTGCATTATAATAAGCTTTCCTATATGGCCTTTTGTTTTCCTTCCTTTATTATAGTATCACTTATTTTATAGGTACAACCAAATATGTTACTGGGTAACAATGTTATTGATAGCAGAAATGCATAAAGAAAATAAATTGTGAGCTCGAGGCATTACAAATTGATGTATTTTCTTTAATAAAAAAAAATNTCTTTTTTTCCTTCTGGATTCAAAATTGTTCAACTGAAGTTGTTGATCTCCAGATGTGGGATTTTCATCTCCCAGAGGCTTTAAAGCTGACCACATGCCTAATTAAAAAAAAGATAGGATGTTAAAAAAGAAATAGGGTTAGCTTTTAATAAGAAACATGCCAGGCTAAACAGAGGACAATGATGTGGAAAAGGAAATAAAAGAGACAGGGTCATCAGATACAGAGAGTGACTTTACAACTCTCATAGCAGATTCCAGTCTTAAAGTGAGGGAAATGTCAAGTTAACACATCAATGTCATAAAAATAAACAATTCACTGAAGAAAAAAATAAAATTCTTAAATGAAGTAAGTCTATTTTTCTACACAGTTTTATACTTTATGGGTTTGGTCTTTATCTAGTCATATCAAGAGTAAAGAATATTTAGATTTGGCTCCTGCTGTCAGGATAGGCATCTTCCTGTTTGTTCTTTGAATAAACTCTCTCACAACTGCAGGAGGAATATTGCAGAAATACCTAAATGTGGGAAGTTATCCTCCTGTTTGGGTTGAAGACCTCAGGATAGTTTGTGTCTACAAGTAGCACCAAATAAAGACTCTAGATGTAGTTGCTAGTTTTTTGTTTGGAATCAAGATTGAGATTTTGTTTTGCTTAGCTTTTTCAGTTAGCATTTAGGATTGAGAAGTTTAAATGCAGAAAAGAAACTTAAAATGCATACAACAAAAGCCTGTGACAACTAGGGAAACTAGGGAATTCTTTATTGTTCTCAAAAAAGGAAAATTTAGGTTGCAATCCAGCTGCCTTATCTTCCAAGGAAAGTTATATCCTTATTTAATGTCTGGCATATATGATATTTTTCTTTTCTGTGTGAAAAATTGGGAAATATTTTGGCTTTGTGCGTTCACAGATGGAAATATCATCAGTGTTAGGATTATCTTTTAACATTTTTAGGGACCATACTGAAAAAAAAATAGTTAATTCTTTATAAGCAAAAAAACCCAGCACAAATTGGAGAATACTTATGACAGAAATACCACTTTTAAAAAATGCTTTTTTAACCTAATTTGTGAAAGCAAGTCAGATTCTGCCTGCTGATACTGGTGCTTGAGTAGTTAATCCCTGCAGCAATAAATCATAATTTAGGCTATTTGTAAGCAAACGGTTATTTGACTCTGTACTGTGCTTTTTAGGTCAACTTTATTATTCAGTGCCCACCCATTTTCCATTGTAAAATTTGGGTACATAAACCAAAACAAATTCTGTCTTTGTAAGCACATATAACTCTTTCTATGAAAGTTATGCAGTGCTTCTGCTATTCTTAGCTTATTTTTCAGGGAGTTGTGGTAAGAACCAACAAAGTGTGGGCTCCTCTGAGAATGTGGACATGAAGGTTCGCATTTCTGACTCTCTCTCTCAATATAACTGTGGTGGCACTCAAAAAAATAGTTTATATTTTTTCTGCATTGCCATCATTTTCATGCTTATATTCTTGCATTCTACAGTTTTGTTCCTCACCTTGAGAGCAGCAAAATAAAAAAAGGCTTTTCCAACAACATTTATCATCAAAAATTTCCAAACAAATTCTGAGAGGATTAGTTTTATAGGCATACCAACAGAATTTGTAAGTTAGTCCTGCACAAGATTTGTTTTTTCTGTGAGTTTAGAAAGCAAAACAAACTTGCTGTATTTAGAGCTTCTTGAAATTTGCACGCTGGGTCCAGCATCTCTATTTTTACCTTTTCTTAAACTCTGCAAGAGTTCTTGTCACACCCAAAGCAAATTATCCCTAAAGGCATGATAAGGGGTCGATTACTTGCTTTTCTACTCTTCCCTTTAAACCTTTCTAAAGGAATTTTCTGTGACCTGTCATCCCTATTCATAACTTATTTAGTATCTCTTTCTGTACAACAAAGTATTTAGCCCCCATCCAGTGGAAAATGGAAATGGAAACCCCCTCTTTCCCATGAAAGAAAAGGAGGTTCGCAACTCCTTCACATTCTGTTTTTCCTTACCAGCGACTGAAGACTGAAATTCCTTGGCCAAGAATGAATGAGCTCCATTTCACAGAATCATGTAGGTTGGAAGTGACTAGTCACCAAAGCACTGTCCCTGATTGCCATGATTGCCACCCTTTAAAGATGACAGGTTTCCAGTGTCATTACCCAGACCACTCAGCACTCTGAGTGGTCCACTCCAGCTTCCATAGACTTTTATATGGCTTGTGTCTTGTGCTGTAGGACTTGTAATTGCTGAAGTACTCCTTATCTGGCAATAAATTAAGCCAATTTGCCCAGGTCAAATCTGTTTCACCAGTGACAACAAGTGCTGAGTGATTTCCCTCTGTTCTTAGCTCAATCCACCAGTCATTTGTTATATTTTCTCTTTCCTGTTCAGCTGAGGAGGGGAGTGGTAGAGTGGCTTTGGAGGGCACCTGCTATCCAGCCAGGGTCAGCCCATTGCAGATTACATGTCCTTCACCTTTAGCTTCTCTGTATTTGTTCCCAGGAAGCCTTCTGGAGTTGTGTTTTATTCCTTCATCTTTTTATATCATCTATCAGCTACCCTTAAATTTTGTTGATTTAAGAACAAAAAGATAGGACAGGATTCCTCTACAGAAAAGTGGTGAATTCTCTGAAGAACTAGCTACACAGCTATTTCTCTATAAATACACAGTGTGAAAGGTGGGAGGTTTTATTGTTGTGTTGGTGGTGGGGAGGGAAGATTTGAGTGGGACTATTAGATTGTTTCCCCTCAGAACTAAATCTGTAGTGGATTGTTTTTAAAATTTTCTTTCACCATGTCTTCAAAACTGGTAATATCTAAATTTGTTTCAAGATCTAAAGAAAAATCTGGCCTAAAAATTAACCTCAAATATGTTAATCTTAAACCATTTAAATGTTTTTGAATCAAGTTGTGTTAATGATACCTTTTTTTCCCCTTATCCTTGATTGTTACTCATAGATTTATTTAACTGGTCTTTGAAATAATTTGCCTAGAAAGATGTCATTTTGCTTTTTCTTTGCGTGATTTATCACACACATGATTTATGCTTCACTTGCTCTGATGATAAAAAACAAGCCTTCACATAACAGAAGTGATTGTACAGTATCGCATTATTTTTCTTGGAAAAAGGGATGTCATGACTGTTTTTTAGCACACCTCCAGGAAGCAGACTAACTTTTATGTCTCTCTTAAGGTCAACAATACTATGGATCTGCAAGGATTATTAATAAATTTACGATTGGCTTTAAATCTACAAAGTGCTTCATGTATCATAGCACACCATCACTGTACCTATGGGAACAGGTTGATCTGGAGAAAATGGATACCCATCTAAAAAAATACTAATTGGTGAAAAAAAGGAAATCCTTACAGTCAAAATTCACAAAGCTGAAGTGTTCTGAAACTTATTTATTTTGTCTACTTTACATTTCCAAAACCTGTTCATATTTAAAATCTAAAAAGAATAAGAAAAACTTTGGATGACAATGTTTTTCAAATATTATTAATGCGGTTTTCAGTCTTGCAGCTATCAGATTATCTTGGGTAAACTGGACTGAAGCTAGATGATATATGATATGAACTGATTGCAGGCTGGGAAACCACTGTCTGGAAAGAACCTGAATTCAGGAGACATTTTTATTTAGTAAAGCACTAGGACCAATGCTTGAGAATTTATGCTGTGCTAAACTGAATTGGCCTAAGAATTTTCCCAGTAGTTACCCTAATCTATGTTCCAGTAAATTCCACTCTCCAAGGGCTAATAAACTGCAGCCTTCTGGTATTACTTATTACATTAATTTAAAGTGTCAAGGTGTCTTGGTGTGAAGGACTCTATATCAAAAGATCATTAGTCTGCTTATATTCAGAAAAAGAAGTATTGGTGTGCAATTCTCTTGACAATAACTCAGTATGTCTTCTGTGAAAAAACCTACATATTCTATGCAAGAAAGAAAAAAGAAAAAGAAAAGAATAACAGGAGTAACATTCAGAATAACTCTAGAAAAAAATAAAATTGACAAATGTTGCTGCCATCAACTTGTTGACTCTTATAAGGAAATTTTATGGGTATTTTTCCTAAAATATTTACGTAAAAACAATAAAATATGTGAAGTATAAACCTCAGTAATTGTATCCTTAAATACTTATTGTGTGAATATCAATATGCTGCTCTTTCTTTATCATGTCAAAACAGTACAGATTCAGACTTACAGTGGTGAGTTTTAAAAAATAACAGCTATTAATCATGGCAGGTATACATTGTGATTGGTGGATTATCTGACTGTGTGTTACCAGCCCTATCAATGGTGAAATTAATATCATGAATAAATATTTTTTCTGACATTCTCACTGAAGGATGATCTAATTCAGAAGTCTTTTTGCCTCTTATATAGATCAGAAACTGACAGTAAACACAAGTAAATCACATATCAGCAGATAAGAGAATTACTGTAGTAATTAGTAGTTATATCAGAACACAGTGCATATTCCATTGTTATAGTCAATGAAAGGCTTGTTTCAAAATTTATATAGTAAATAGGTACTTTAAAAAAGTTTTAGCTTGTAATTATCACACTGATTTACGTAATTCTAAAGATATGTGAATAAAAAAGAAAAAATCTAATTATTTGTAAAAATAAATTCCCTATCTCCAAACTATTATAAAAACATCTGTGTGTTATGTATAGTGGAGATAGCTTTAAAGAAAAGAAAAGCAATGATAAAAATGAGGTCAGTGCACCCCATCAAAGTGGTAATCTTCACATAATGACTATGGCAACACATCATTATAATTTTAGGCATTGAGCATTCAGAGTTCCCCATAGTCATTAGAAATTACAGTGTAATTGACTATTCCATATCTTTAGAAAGATATTAGTCTGACTCTTTAATAAAATCTGCATAAATTATATTGAAAGAATATCCTAAGCCACATATTGTGATTTTAAAAATTTAATCATAATTTATATAATAAAACACATGACCATTAATTATTCTTGTAAGAAATTATCAGTACAGCAAAATGGTGTATTGTTCAAACTAGAAAAGAAGTAATTCTGTCTCTGGAAAGAACTACTCTCTGTGTTATTCAGGTGCTTGCTTTTCTGTTTTAAAAATAAGCAATCAATGGGATTTGCCCTTTTTCAGAAACCCTTAAAGAACTCATTTTATAAATGGCATCTGATAGAGGATAACATGAAAACCTATTACTTGCTACAGTTCACTTGCAGATATTCTTCTGCCAAGCCATAATTTAGGAGTACAAAAAGAAATAACAAGGAAGGTTTGTGTAAGACACTGGTGGTAGTAGCCAGCTCCACTTGTGCATTTGAAAAGCTTCTTTCTATCCATTTTCCACTTAATTCACTGATACACTTATATTTTTATTATTTCTGATACTAAGAATAAAATTTCACGTGAGATGGACATGTGCATTAAAGTCCCTTATCCCACAGCCTCACATCAGTGGCAGATATAAGGACATGTTGCACTGTGTCTGGGGCTGATTCAGAATGAGAGGAAGATTTCAGTTCTCACTGCAGCTCAGAAGCATCACAGAGCAGTTGCTTTTCTAAGTTTTTTTTTTGTTTGGTTTTTTTTTTACATGATTGGTTCAACAGTTTTATGACTACTGCTTATGAATTTCAGGCCTGTATAATTATCTACAAGATCTGGCTTATGAGAGAGTATAACTGAAAGGGAAATAGGACTTTGCAAATTACGAACATATATTATAAAACCTGGGTTTGTTCCAAAGCCTAATGTAACTGGTGGAAGATTTTCAGTTTATTACAATCAGCTTTGGATGAGGCTTCTCTTTTAGTAATTGTTCAACTAAAGAAAGCAGTGCAGGGGGGCAGGAAATGGGAGTTGCAGTCAGTTCATCACAAGTTGTTTTTGCTGGTCCTTCCTCTTCAGGGAAAGTACTCCTCAACTCCTCACACTCTTTCCCTGCTCTGGCGTGGGGTCCGTCCCACATTAGGGACTCCTCCAATAATTTCTCCAATGCCAGTCCTTCCCAGGGGCTGCATTTTTTCCACAATCTGCTGCAGCTTGTATCCTTTTCACAGGTTCACAAGTCCTTCTAGCAAACCAATTCCAGCTCCTCCCTCCATAGGTCCACCAGTCCTGCCAGGAGTTTGTTTCAGGGCAGAGCTGCATATGGAAATAAAATCAAATAACTATATAGTGTGGTGTTTCATGGCATGGTATTATTTGTACAAATCCTGACTGGCGCTACTTTTCGAAACCATGAGGACGTTTTGACAGCTCAGCTATCCAAATAGTTGTGCACAAGTCCAAATACTTGTCCACTGATCTAAAATCATTGCTTCAAATTGTTAAAAGTCATCTGCCTGCTTCTTGGAGAAAATTTCTAAAATTCTGAGTTAATCTTTTGGGAAAACCTTTGCCAGATATCATTTGTGAGGAATAAGTTTAAAGCTTTCCAGACAAAAGGCCTTTAAAGTAACAAGAACCATAGAAAACAATGTGATATTCAGAAACATATACCTTGCGGTTAGCAGAATAAATCTGTGACACATCTGGCTTTTCCAAGAGAAACTATGAAGGTATATTTTAGAAGAGCATGTAGAAATTATGATTGTTTGAAAATAAGTTAACAAACTCTCTGGAGTGTCTAGTGAGTACCCACTGTTTTTTCCAGGAAGGAAATAATACCAAGTAACTGTTAAGCTGTTTTTCTTCCTTTCCTCTTGTGCTATATGATTCCCAAGGATCATTCTGTTTATGTCAACAAAAGTAAAGAGTACTGGGGACACTGGGTAATAACCTCATTTAGATGACCAACATGAGAACATAAGTGTTTTTAAGTAGTCTAGGGTAGTCAGGATCATGAAAAATTTACTTCATAGGTTTGGTAAGGGAAGAATTTAATTAATGTATTGAATGAGTATCTCATATGGTTAATTCTTTTGCAATGACAGTAGGGGTGAGTTGCTTCCCCTTAGAGGTAATTTCTTCTCCTTATAGTGAAGACTCTTCAGCCTCTGCTGTAACACAGTCTCTTCACAAGCAGGCAACAGGCAGTAGGTTGTTCTGTAGCCAGGGCATCACTATCCCTATTAATCTTCACTGGAGTCTGAAATCAACAAATGGAAGACAAATAATGAGACCATTTTATTCCAAAGGAGACAGCAGTGATTGATTCTAGTGGTACGATAAACCTTGAAATCTGTTATTAATGACTACACTACAGTACTTTTTGAGGAATACTGTTAATCAGAGAGAGCTTGTGAAGTTCTTTGCTTTCAAATAGTACAGGATTAAAAAAAACTTCTTTAACTTGTGCTATTTTGCACTAGTTTCCATGCTGAGCTATTGAAAGTAATTTTTACTTTATTAATGAATACAAAGTTACATAAAAGTCTCTACTGATTAATGATCCTGATTTCCTCACAGACTTGTATTTTATAAAATTGAAAAAATAAACTACGATGTTAATCAAAATAGTGTAAGTCTCAGATGATAACATCACTAGAACATAATCTAAATTATACTTGTTTATTCTGCAGCAAAAGAAACCCAAAACAGAAACACTGACAGAAGTCGAAAAAAAAAAAAAGGAGAAATGGATCTCACTAAATTTTTTGAGAGTGGGGATAAATACAGTTCACTTGTTCAGCCACAACTTAATGTTCCTTTTTATAAGATACTCAGATACAACTGTTATGTTCACTCAAATAGAATTCACGTAGACAGATCTGAACTTTTCTTGAAGGGGAAATGATTGATGATGTCTGCCACTACATGAAGGATGGGTAAGTCACTGTGAATGTTGTTTTATTGACAGTGCTTGAACCTTGACTGATCTCAGAGGAAAAACAGGGGATATATAATGTCACTTCATCAAAAAAGAAGCTTTCAAGATGCTTCATAAATGATTTGTAACAATGTTTTATCGCATGAATTTTTGATATTTCTTTACTATTGTTTATTTCTTGTATTCAAATTTGGATAACTTTAAATAAGCATTAATTAATCATTCATGTTTATTGCTTAGAAGACTAAACTCTTTTGAGAACAAACATGATATATTTTTTACACTGAACTTTTGATGTGTGCTTTGCAACAGTGGCCACTACAAGGACTTAATTGCTTTTTACATTAAAGTCCTTGATTGAAAATTCTGACAATCTGAAAAATGGATTAAGTGAAAGTTACTTTAGCTTATTTTCAGATGAATATATCACTTCATCAGTGGTACAAATGTTGCTGCAATAAAAAAAAAAAAAGACAATTGTTTTTTAAGGTAGCCAGCTGATTTTTGTACTATTAATTTTAGCTTCTAGTCTGGACAAAAAAAAAAAAACTGATTAGAAAGTTTCTTTTTAGCTAAGATCTTGGTTGTACAAAATTAATTAGAATATCCTGTGACTTCTGACAAAACCATACCTTAATTTTATGCCTTCCACACATGTTAAGTTTCATTTGAATCAAATCCTAAGCTGTTTCAATTTCTCTTATAACCTTTCCAAGGTCTGTTTGATTTTTCTTTGATCCATGCAGTGGGCTCTTGCTGTCAGAAGCTTATTTATGACCAAACCAGCTGACTGTGAACCAGAAAATAGTGTGGATGACTGACTGGTAGAGGAAGCAACCTTCTTAATGTTCTTGAGCTATATCATCTCACCATCCAGACTCTCAACTGCGTGTACAAACACTGGATGTACAATGCCAGATAATCCTCCATATGCTAAAACAATATCTTGTACTTCTGAACCAGTAAAATGCTATTCTTAACACAGTCACTGAACTTAAAAGTTCATCCAAAGAGCAAAAATTTGTTTAGTCGTTTTTTTGGGGTTTTTTTTTTTTAAGTTTTAATAAGGCTAGGATTTTTACTTTAGCCAGTCAGAGTTAATTTTGATGAGGAAATGCTTGACATTTTGTCAAAAAATGGTTTTTATTGCCTTAGTAATTCTTTGCACCAATGGACATTGATCTCCATTTATTTCAGGTGTCTAGCAGACTTTTTATTGAATAAGAATTTTGTCTTCAATTTTTTAATGAAGCATTCAGAAGATTTTAATCTTCTGATGCCACTAAAATGTAATTTGCAGACAAAGATGGTTCAACTTACTTTACATTTGTTAAAGTTGTAGATATAGATCCCCCCATCACTCCTCCCCATCTAATCTCTGGCATGGTTTTGGCTGATGACAATGAGTTCTATCCTAGAGGGTTTCTAGAAGAGGTATTATTATAGATCAGCTATGGTTCTTAAATAGGTAGCATGGATGACAAGACCTCTTCTTTTCCTCATTAGGAAGAATGGTGAGAGGGAGAATGAACTGTATTTTATGAAAACAAGTGACTAGCTCATTTCTAATAATGTAGATGTAACCTATAGGAGAAATTAGGACATTTAAGATTGGTGAATTTAGATAAAATGTCATTAAACTGATTTTCACCACAAAAAAAGATAGTGACAGGTTTCACAGTATGTGAGAACAATTTTGGATTTTTTTGTTTGTTTTATGCTTGTTTTTACCCAGTTTTTTTCCTCCTTGTCACAGCTATGAATTCAAACTGAGGTTAGAAAATTGGTCTATTTTGTCTTTTTTCCTGGACTCTTGTCTGTAATAAGGATTTTTGAACCACAATCAAATATCATATCAACAAAAATAACACCTACATGAAATGGAGAGAAATCCAATGACTTCTATAGCTGAATTAGTACTTTAGTGTTAGCTGTTGTAAAAGCCTACTTTAGACATAAAAGTCATGATTTACCGAAAGAATAGCTGATATGTTAAATAACAAACTCCACACTGACAGCCACTTTTCTGGCTATAACCGCAGTTTTAGCAGTCCATTTCAACACTTCTTCTGACAGAAAATTCACCTAGCAGATTGAGTTTAATAAGGCAAGAACATTCATTTTATTCTGAAAATATCACTTGCACTGCCACATGCATTCATATTAAAGTAGTAACAGAATTCTACCTCTGATACCTTTTCATTGTATTTCATAGTACATAAAGTATCTCAGAGGCAGCAAAGATTCTGTCATATTCTCAGACATCTATGTAGGTCACCAAAATAAACAATATATATTTATTAATACCCTTACGAAAAAAATGCAGTTTTTTACCTTTGTACTTTCCTATCCCAGCCAAAGTCCCTGGATAGTGCTCATACCTGAGACTAAAGCAGGTGAGCAGCTACTCTGGGTGACCCAGAAAGCATCATGAGCAAGACATCAGGTGGCTAACTAACTTACGGAGCTTTTAGTTTACGATGCCTTTCCTGTTTATTATATGACAGGGGATAACACCTGACAAAGACAATTTTCCCTAAAATAAATGACCCTACAGTGACACAGTTTTGCCATCCTTAATATACTAACCCAGATTTAGAGCAAAGAGAATGGAAGAGCAGCACCATATATAATTTGAGGCAGGGTGCATGGGGGTTGTGACAGTTAGATTGTTCAACAGAAAATTCCTGTATTTGAGCAACAGCCAGAAGCACAGTTTCTCCACTGTGCCCTACATTCAGCTCAACCTATTTCTTCAGCTTGAATATGCACTGAGGGTTAGAAGAGTGCTGTTTAAAATGCATTGTATACAGAGAAGTTTTCCATGCTCTCAGCTTTCTAAAACACTGCAGGTTGCAAAGAAAATAATTCAGTCTTAAAAGTGGTTTTCTGCCTCAACTGATATATAGCATCGAAGGACTATGATTTTGGAATGCCAACCACAAATTTGATAGAAGTTTGTAATACTGATCTTAAGTGAACATCTCTCAAGTAATCATTCATAAATTTGTCCTTTTTTATTCCAAGTGCAAGAAAGATTTTTAAGTCCAAACTTTGCATTTAGTATTTATTAGCATGACTCAAAAATGTAGCATCAAAAATGCATTTTACTGAATTAGGGAGCTGGATTTCAACTGGAGATTAAATTGCAAAAAGAAAAAAAAAGTTTAAATCAAATTCTTCTGTGGGTTTCTGCACAATGTTTTCTTAAAACCTAGGGAAAATACATTATTCAGACTTTTAGAAGTGTCCATTTTGAGAACACAAACAAAAAAATCAACAGGAAGACATTGCAAAAATCTATGATATCCATTTTACCCCTTACTTGGCCAATTTCTGGGAATATTTTTATCTTTTCAAATATTTTACATGAGAACAACTTAGCACTGAAAACACTAGCAAGTTCTGAATCAGGATGTTTAAGGGCAATCTTCTAAAAACTGTATTTTAAAGACATTCAGATCATAACCACTTTTGCTGCTCAGCAACCTAAGAAAGTAGAATAACCCAAAAAGGATTAAAAATTTAAATTCTGTTTCAATATGGCCTGCCTTTCTATCCTAATTTAAAAATCAAGTTAATAAAATAGTAAGAAGCTGCTATCTTAATTACAGCTTTCATTTTATCTTAATTCAGAAATAGAAGGATGTTCCACGTTTGTTATTCTATCTTATACCTTGACAAAGCTCTGATGAAACTATATTTCTGTAAGCAGATTATACAGCAACTCAAATAGCACATTAGGAATTCATATTTTCTAAATGCATGTAGACAAACTCCCACATATACAGAAAAGCAGCATAAAGCCATGTCCTACTTAAATCTCCCTCTACTTTAATATATTTGCCTAGGACTATATAATTATGCAGTTGTTAAATCTCAGTAAAATCAAAATGAATTTATGAATATATATTTTCTCATTGTTGTAGTCAATGGCTTAACTATTCCCAGAAAAATCAGTTGTCCTTCTCTATCCTATCTGAATACCAGTACTTTAAGAGCTTTTTTTTCTGACTGTAGGACTATATCTGCTATGCAGTGAAACCTGGAACATTAAAAAAAGCGGCCTTTAAATGCTTCAGGATTTTTTTTTCTTATTATTTCCAATCTATCTTGTCCTCTGATTTTGTCTCTCTACAAGTTTTCTGAATTCCTATGAGTTAACATCTCAGAAGTTTAACATCTAAGTATTTCAAATACTAAGTCATAATGTCACAGAATCAGACTGGCTTATGTAGGAAGGGACCTTCAAAAATAATCTAGTCCAAACCCCATGCCATGGATAAGGTACTATCCAAGGTACTGTAGTACAGCTATGGTACTATCTTACCATAAAGATAGATGGTAGTCTATCTTTCAATAGATTACATTGCTTAAGGCCTTGTCCAACATGATTTTGGACACTTCCAGTGATGAGGCATCCAAAGCTTCTCTGGGCAACCTGTTTCAGTGTCTCCCAACAGCCATTGTAAAAATTTTTGTCCTTCCATCCAATATAAATCTTTTTTCTATTTTAACCAACGACTCTGTTCTGTAGCTACAGGCCCTTGTAAAAATGTTCTCTCTATATTACTTATAACTTAAATATAAGTATTGAAAGGCTGAAGTAAGGTCTCCCTTCTCTTTTCCTGGATGAACAACCCCAGGTCTCTGAGCCTGTCCATAGGAGAAGTGTTCCAGCCCCGGGATGATATTTGGGTCCTGCCTCTGTATTTGCTCTAACATGTTCATGTCTTTCCTGTGCTGAGCATCCCAGAGCTGGACACAGTACTTCAGGCAGGGTCTCAGCAGCATAAAGAAGGAGAAACACCTCTCTTGACCTGCTGGCTACACTTTTTTTGATGCAGCCCAGCATATGTTTCCTAGGCTGCAAGCACACATTGCAGGATCACAGCCAATGTTTTCATCCACAAAGATGGTGGACATCAAGTCCTTCTCCTCTGGACTGGTCTCAATCCATTCCCCCTCCAGTCTGTACTGGTGCTAGAGATTGACATGATTGGGGTGCAGGACCTTCTATTGGTTTTGTTGATATTCATGAGATTCATACAGTCCCACTCCTCTAGCGTATTAAGGTGCATCCCTTTCCTCTAATACATCAACTGTACCGTTCATCTTGGTGTTATCCAAAAACTTGATGAGAGTGCACTCAATCCCATTGGTTTGTGTCATCAATGAAGATGTAAAATAGCTTTGGTACTCATATGGACTCTTGAGGGCCACCACTGGTTACTGGTTTCCACTTGAGCACTGAGTCATAGAATGTAACTCTTTGAACGTGACCATCCAGTCAGTTCCTTATCCATCTAACTATATATCCATCAAAATTATAATCTCTCCAATTTAGCATCAAGCATGTGATGGGAGGCCCTGTCAAAGGCCTTAAAAAGTGACAAGGTAAATAACACCAGCTGATTTTTACTTCTCTACTGATGCAGTTACATCATCATAAAAAAGGCCACCAGATTAGCCCAGCAGCACAACTCAGGATTTGCCTTTGGTGAAGCCATGTTACTATCTCTACTCTCTTCTCTGTCTTCCAAGTCCTTCAATGTGACTTCCATGACAATCTATATCAGAAGAGGAAGTTCTTTTTTTTTGTGAGATTCTAGAATTAGAGAAGTCTTGGTAGGGAAGGAGACAAATAAAGTAATGGTAATTTGTTCTTAAGGTATATGGTGATTATAGACAACTTGCCATTTAACTAGAGTGTTGGTTTAAAATCCAGCTAGAAAACTAAACCCGTTTAAGCTGCTCCCTTTTCCTCTCCCCACCTCCTCCAATGATGGAGGAACACTAGCAGACATTATAAGTTGGAATCATAATTTACTGAAAAATCCCAATAACCTCAAAAATATTAATAAAAGAGTATACCATAGAGAGAATGTTACCCACAAAAGGATATTCTCTACCAAACAAAAATACTTCCTAAAAACAGTGTCCAGTGTGGTTTCCCAGAAAAAGGCAAAATGGCCACTGGCCCTGTGCTATAGCCATATAGTATTCAGGAAAACTAAAACCATATATCAGGGAGGCTCTTGTGTCTTAACTTCCTGCTGCCCCAGCCTGAAAACAACAGAAAGCAGGGACAAAAAATAACCAGGAAAGCTAATCCATCCAAAGGAGGAGCTGTGCTACTGAAATGGTGACTCTGTGTAGCTTGGGCCGTGCTGTGGGGGCTCTCTCCCCAGCGATGGTGGGATGGTGGCAGTGTGGCAACAACACAACAGCAATGGTGGTCCCAATCCCACTCCAAAGCAAGCCCAGCAAACAAACAAACAAACAAACAAACAAACAAACAAACAAAAA
>VXBU01002234.1:84545-127026 GCA_013400315.1 Bombycilla garrulus
AAAAACAAACAAAAAAACACAAACTTGTGGTTTCCAGCCCTGGCTTTTTAACCACAACTACTACTGGTGTACAATTGTGTACAAAGGTAATTGAGTAGAAAGTGCTAAAATCTCCACCTCCTAGTCTCTGTACCCAGGGAAACTAGCAAGGAATAAGTAATTTGATTTTCCCAAGTAATAGTAGCCAGAGAGACAATTAAGACAGAATTCTATTACAATATGCATGCATAGCATCCCTGGGTATCAAGAGCAGACAACGCGTGGCCAGGTTTATGTCACAGAGAAAGGGTGGCTACAATAGTGAGCCAAGAAAATTTCTTTAGATTTACTTTAGTTCCAACTGGAATGCTGGAATGGTTATCATTCGATTTGTATGAATAGCAATACAACCACTGAAAGCCAGCATGGATTTATTCGGAACACTAACAAATTTTTGAATAAAGAAAAAACAATAAATCTAGAATTTATCTGACAAAGCCCAGATGATTCTAGGCTGCTTACCCTGTCAATAAAGAGAACTAAGAGCTTAGAGGACAAAGTGTCCAGTCCAGTCAGACTTCACAAAAGATAAAGATGGTGCTGATTTGTTGCTCAGAGTACAGCAGAGAGAACGATTATAGGTTTATAATATACAGCCTGTGAAAGGAAAATTAAAGAATGTCTCTTTAATTTATAGATGGACAGACGGAAAGAAAAAAATGAGATTACTTGAATGTTTACATAAACATGTAAAAGCTACCGTCAAAAGCAAAGATAAAGAGAACAAAGATCAAGAGGTTTAATTTCAAGTCAGGGACATTTATTTAATTTGAGAAAATCCAGTAAGAAGAGCAGTGGATTATTAAAGTGGATTGCCTGAGGAAAGGTTCTCATCATTTATGAGGAGGCTGCATAAATGTCTGTCATGTAACACATAGGTATGTAAGTCATGTCCAGAAGCAGAAGACCAGAATGGGTGTTCTTCTGATGTGAATCTAGTACTCCGTATTTCTGTTTCTCTATTACCTAATGATGAAGCCAAGTGTTCTGATAAAATTATATGTTAAATTGGATATATTCCAATCCATATTGAATTAGGCAGGTATATCTACAGAATGCTTTCAGTAGTGACACAGAGAGCTATTTATATTAAGCAAAATAAGCTACAGCCTGTGTCAAACTCAACTGAATCTCCACTATACAGCACAAATCTGATTTAGAAGTCTATTGTCTGAATTTTTGCCTCCTCCATCTCTTTTTGTTCTATGAATTAGACCTCCAGTGTTAGAAAACATTCCTGATTAAATTTCTGTTGTAGAAATTTAGATTTAGACTGATCCCCACCTCTTTTCTTAAAAAATTTACACTGGAAAGTTCCTAGACATTTCTGTCTACAGGTTAATTTATTCAGCTTCTGCTGTTTGAGTTTTGTAAGAATATTTTTGTTGTGCACTTTTCTGAAGGAAAAATTGCATAGAAGAGGAAAAAATATGTCCTGCTTATACCAAATGTCTATAAAACAGTATTCATCTTTAATAATTCATCTCTGAATTATTTAATAAATGTGGCTCTACTCTTGAAATTATTAATGCATTTCTTAAGCCCTGCACTTTGTGTTCAATAAGGCTAATCACACCTGTAAAGTTAAAACTGTGTAAAGTTTCACAGAACTGAGATCTACCTGAACAGTTTTACATCTAGAGATAAAACACTGAAATTTACTTAATATTCCTTACTTACAAGCCACTATTTCAGTGGAGAGCTTTGATTTTCTACCACAGTACCTCCCAGACATCTCTAAGTTTATTTGTACTACAAAAGGTAGACTCACTTGTGGACCACAAACAGACATTTCACCTTTTTTCTTTCCCCAGCGTTTTCTTCCCTTTTATGAAATTTCCCACATAATTTAACATAATTTAACAGATGATATGATTAAGACACTGTAAAGGTTTAAAAGGCAAATACTCATTCTTGAAAATGGTCGAAGGAAAAAAAAATGTAATTAGTCTGCATGAGGTGAGATATTTCCATGATCAAGGGCAATAAGTGTTAGACAGTGTCATTCTGCCCCTGCACTGGCACTGGTGAGGCCACACCTCGAGTGCTGTGTCCAGTTCTGGGCCCCTCAGTTTGGGAAGGACATTGAAACCCTTGAGTGCATCCAGAGGAGACGACGAGGCTGGAGAGGGGCTGGGAACACAAACCCTGTGAGGAACCGCTGAGGGAGCTGGGGGTGTTTAGCCTGGAGAAAAGGAGACTCAGAGGTGACCTTATCACTCTCCACAGCTCCCTGAAGGGGGGGTGTGGTCAGGTTGGGGTTGGTCTCTTTTTCCAGGCAGCAACTGACAGAACTGACAATCTTAAATCGTGCCAAGGAAAAAGTGTTTTACTGAAAGTGATAAAGTACTGGAATTGTCTGCCTGGGGAGGTGGTGGAGTCCTGGATGTGTTTTAAAAAAGATTGGATGTGACACTTGGTACCATGTTTTAGTTGAGGTGTTAGGGCATGGGTTGGACTTGATGATCTTGAAGGTCCCTTCCAACCTAGTGGTTCTATGATTCTGTGATATTTTTGAAGTTTCCCTTTACAATACGTATCTACTTGGAAGGTGATAAGAACCTATTATTTTCATCCAAACCAACTGCTTCTACTTAAGTTGTGCTATTAGAAGAGAAAAAGCACTCCTTACACCTACCAATGAGTTCTTTGATATTGGAATGAGAAAGTGGAGAATCATAAAGACTTGTAAAATTTTAGGTTGCCTGGAGACCTTTACCTTTTCAGCAATAACCTACAAGAGGCTTTCTGAGTTTGTTTTTTTAAGGCAAAAGATATTACTAAACTTTCAGAAAAATAAATAGTATTATTTTCATTTTCCCTGTATGAAAAAAGTTTAGCCATTAATAGGACATTCCTGAAAAGAAATGATCTTCATAATGGCAGAGTCTTTAGATTTTAATTAACATGAGTTTCCCTTGAAGGAAAAACAAGTAAAAAAAAAAGTAAAAAAAGTAACTTTTAAAATATATTAAAAATCTTCTTGATGAATAGCAGTATCCATGTAAGATAATTGTAATTTATATTTAAAATTGTAATAATTAAATATGTAAATTAATTTATCTCTTCAATTAACAATGTAGGACAGCTCAGAAACTGGTATTGTATTTACATCTCATTATTTTAAAGATTATATATTATTTTAGGAAACTCATGCTAAGGTAACAATCATAAATTATTCAGGCTAGTCTAACAACATACATAGAATCAATTCACTTTTCTTTTTTCAACTCTAGTAATAATTGATTTGTAATTCAAACAAACTCCAAACCTATATATCTACTGTTCATCATAATTTCTTAACAGGAATTCTGTTTTTACCAGCAAAACAGGTAACACTAGTCCAAGTTCTCACCTTGTAATTTCAGAAACATTTTCTACTGCCATTCAAACTGAATTTTGAGCATCACAGGCTTCTCAGAGGGAGTGGAGGGGGAGTGAGGAGAAAGTAGTTGAACGACCTTACATTCAGCTGACAAAATAAATTCATCAAGCTTTTATTCCAAATATTGCAAAAGTTATCAAGCACCTAAACACAGCAAGACCATGGTGGAAGCAAGCCAGTGAATATAATTTTCCCCACTCAAAGATATCACAGTGTTATTACATTCAGAAACTTGCAAAGTAAAAGCCAATCTGAAAATACCCACTGAAGAGAAACATACAATTTAGCCAAAATGGATGTGGACAGGCTTTTCATCAACAAAGTCTTTTCTCTGATCCACCTTTCTGAAACAGAGAAGTCTTTCTAATAACCCTGCTTTGAATTTTAAGAATCATGGGCAAAGAAAGTTCAATTTGTCCCAAATTATTTCAGCATTCTCTGTTTTATAAAGGAAATAAATCAGAACCTGCCATGGAAGTTCACTTTTATTGAACTTCCATGTCTAGTGTTTTATTTTTGTTCCTAAGAAGGACAGATATTCCTTTTTTATCTTATTTTCAGATTTTTCCACTAAGAATTTTTTTGTTGTTATTGCTGTTGTTTTGTGTATACCCTTTTTCTTATGTATTTCTTTACCTTTTATTTTACATCTAGGAGGATACCTCTTTAGGTCTGCCATGACACTAAAGGCCATTTAATCTTTAGGAGCCAGAGGTGGCACTGTCTCAACTCTCACTGGTGAATATTTTAACTGTTGTTGAATTTTGTTTCTTCTGTTCCAGAAGAAAAGTAGCATATCCTTACCAGGCATCCTTGAAATAATGTGAACACATTATTCAAAGCTCTGTTTTTCTACAGATACTAAATGTATAATTTTGAAAATTACCTAGCTGCGTAATAAAAATGCTTAATTTTAATGGCTACCTATCTGGAGGTATCATAAAGTCTATGGTAAAACACACAGAGCCCGTGACAGGTCTAAACTATCAGTAATTGCTACAAATGAATATGCTCTATTTTAGGGGTTAGGAATTTTATTAAATAGGGCTTAGATAAGCCTCAGCAAATTATTTATTGGGCAATAATCCTTAAAACGAATTTACTTTTGCTGCTGGTTGACCAGTTATAGCTGTTTAACAAACCATTCATAATAAAATAAGTACAAGCATAAATGCTGCATAAACATCAACCAAGCCATTTTAAATTAACATAATCATCTGTTTAAAATACTTAGTTTGATTCAGTGATTATAGCAGTCTTTTACAAGAAAAGGAAGCCAGCCAGTGTTACTTTGTTTGGTTTTATTTTGTATATGTACTTGGAGGTTTGTAGGAAAAATACTGAGCTTATGCAATGAACTCTCAAAGAAAAGATTTTAATGGGTGCATATTTTCAGCCAAAATACATATATGTTAAACCTGTTATTGGTTACTCTTCTGAATAATATCTTGGAAGGATCTTTTCTGGGCTCCCATGAGTTAGCTTTTCTCAACTTTCACACTGTCTCTGCAGACATTGAATCCCTAGCAGCCTCATTTACCTGATACGAGCAGAGTACTACTATATTAACTATTTTCAGTTCCAGTCAATTAGAAGACCCACTGAATTTACATTACATGATAAAAAATTTCAGATGATGAAATAATGTTTCTTAATGCTTTTTGAAATCCTGAATTTTAACCTTTTTTGATAGATATTTCACACAGATAAACTTGTTTCAAGTTTAAATATTTTTTGAAATGTTATGCTAAAATAATTACTTTGTGGATCTGTTGCTGATGTTGACAGCTTTCTTTAATTTGCCCTTGAATTTCAGAAAGGGATTTGGATTTTTTCAGTGGGTTTTTTTCCTTCAGAAATGCATGTTGTTTTGTCTTTTAGTGTCTATCACTGTAAAATTCTCTAACTTAGTGCTTGCTCACATAATTATCTTTTGTGTTAAGAAAAATGCGGCAACTGACTTCCAGAAGAGAGCAAGGTAGAAGGGATGAGCATATATAAGAGGTGTTGATCTTAACTAAAATATGGAATAAAATTCAGGGTTTAACTTCCTCATTGCTTTATAGTTCTTTGATTTCTTTTCAGTCATCACTGTGAGAAAACTAATTGGGGAAAAACAGGAAGCTAGCATTCACCAGTTTTTACAAAGAGGACAACTAAGAAATTGCAAAAGTGAATTTGATTTTAAAAACAAGCAAGCAAACAAGAATCCCCAAAATGAAACCAACAAATAAACTGATTTATAATTCAACAAACTCTGAATGAAGCTGGTTACAGGTTTTTTTCCTGAAAGGTTAGCTTATCCTTTTTCAGGGACAAAGTGCTCTGAAACACTTATAAGAAACAGAAACAACTTTTAAGAACCACACTAACTACACAAGGAAGGGTCATTCAGTCTCCTACAGTATATAGGAGGTATTAATTTTATAATCGTAAGATGCCAAAAATATGCGAGCATATGTTTCCTCTGGTGCTTCTGTTTTCCTTCAGACTTTCCACTACATATTTAATAAAGTTATTGGTCTATACATACTGAATAGAATTTAATCCATAAAATTGTAATATGGAGAGGAGACAAAAAGACAGTTTAAAGACTTATAACTTTCAAACTGAATAAAAACAAATAGTAATAAACTCTTCATATATTTAGGTAAAAAGAAGAATGTGCATCGTAGTATGAATTGAGGAAGACAATCTAGGTACAATTCTAAAATAAAATTGAACAGTGTCACAGTCACTGCGGCTAATGTGAAGGGGAAAAGAAACCTACAGACAATTACAGGTGAAGTAGAAGGAAAAGAATGCCATGTGCTCGAAATATATTAAATGGACAATATCCTTTCAGGACTTTGAAAGAGATGGTCTTGAATACTCAGGTTTCTGAACTTGATAATGTAAGTGGCTTAGGAACATTTCCTTCCAGAAACAATTACATATGTAAATGCACACAGGCAAACATTTAACCTACCCAAGTGTTTTAAGAATGGCAAATTATAATACTGTAACATGGCATATTTCTTTAAACTGACTGATTTTTGAGATTAAATTAACACAGAGGCATTAATCATGAATCTAGACTTGAGCATAATTGATTTGGAGGTACACAAAATGAAAGAAAGGGTAAGAGTAGATACCAGAAAGATATCACCATCCAAGATATCTCATCAGTGATGAGACTCCATGGTTCCAATTTCTATGTCCATTGGTCAAGGTGTTGGTCGCTGTCTTGATCCTTCAGGAGAAGGCCCATGAAACACAATGTTTAATTGGTTAATATGTGTTCAGGTTCAAGTGGGAATGCCCAGACACCTCCCCTGAAGGGAAGTTTTGCACTGCCTGATGCAATACTGTGGATCATGCACAGTCTTCTGGCAGAAAGCCCCAGAAATTAGTCTGGGGATGTTTTGAGGGTCTTTGATGGATTATGGCTCCTTCTAAGACATGATGGCTATATGCCCTGCTTAGCTGAGCCAGTTAGGCCTTATAAGAAGGGATGATATTTTCAGGCTCATGTGATACCTCCTTGGGGACATGATAAAAAGCATTATCCCACCTCACAGGATCTGCTCCTTATCAGCCTTTTCTCTTACTTGGCTCAAAATACAACTTGTTGCTAAACAAAGGTCAGTTTGTTGTGGTTATACTCTGGTGGTGGGTGCACATCCCCTGTCTTATGCAGAGCAGAGGTTTTGCCACCACACACCCAAAACCCCTCCTCCTCCCCTTTGGTTGTGGGGTGCAAACCCCACCTCAGCAAAATACCTCCTGCTTTTAAAACAGCAGATTATGTGAGTTGTTAACTATAACATTTCTCTCACATCTCTCTCACACGCTATCACCCCAACACTCACGTCCTTTCCTGTTGTATTAAATATTGCATAGCCCTGCCACTGTTCTTATGATTTATGGTATTGAAATTCAAAAGAGCTTCAAAGTACCCTTAGTTCTGTATCAAATCATAGGCCATGATAGAATCACTAAATTTTTGAGATTGGAAAAGACCTTTGAGATCATCAAAACCAACCATTAACACAGCATAGCTAAGTCCAGCACTAAACCATGTCCCTAAGTGCCACATCTATAATGATTTTAAATTCCTCCAGGGGTGGTGACTCAACCAGTTCTCTGGGAAGCCTGCTCCAATGTTTGATAACTCTTTCCACAAAGAAAATTTCCTGATATCCAATCTAAACCTCATTGGATGCAGCTTGAGGCAATTTTCTCTCATCCTGTCACTTGAGGCATATCAGAGGAGGCTGACCCTCACCTTGCTACAACTATTTCAGACAGATGTAGACTGCAATAAAATTTCCCCTGGGCCTCCTTTTCTCCAGGCTAAAAAATGCCATCTCCCTCAGTCACTCATAAGACTTGTGCTCCAGACCCTTCTCCAGCTTCCTTGCCCTTGTCCTGAGGAGCCCAGATGTGGACACAGCACTCTAGATGTGGCCCAACCAGGGCTGAGCACAGCGGGAGGACCTCTCCCAGCCAAGTGGCCATACTCTTTCTGATGAATCCCGGGATACTACTTGGTCAAAAGGACACACTGGTGGCTCATAGTCAGCTTGTCAACCACCAAGATTTCCAGGTCCTTCTCTTCAGAGCTGCTCCCTAGTAGGTCAGCCCTCGACCTGAACTGCTACTGGGGGTTATTCCTCTCCAGCTGCACTATGTCTTTCTGGTTTGCTTGCAAGCATTTATTTTTCAAAAACGTAATTATATCCTTACATAAGTATACTCTGTGAATATACTATTAAGAAAATTCCCTGCAAAGCTGTAGAATTAGATGTCTAAATCTTATGGTTAATTAATAATTAATTTATTTACTTGTATTAGCTGAGATTTTAGTAAGTCTCTTAAGATTTTATCTTGGAACCTGCAGTACTTTTCACAGTGAAAAAACTTAACAAAAAAAGCAAGAGAGGACCCTAGAACTAGAAAAGGTTTTTGTAGCAAAAAAATCTGTCTCTCATTTATTTAATTCCACCATGACTTTAGAAACTTCCATAAGGAGGTCAACAGAGTTTTGCTAATGTAAGAGCACAAATGGATAGTAGCTAGCTTTTCTAGCTGTTAGCACTATGTCTAGAGTGCAGAGTACTGAATAGTGTTTTGTTTCAGTCACATAGATTTTCCATGAAGCACTTAGAAATCCTGGAGCAGGGCAGAGCCATCTCAAGCATAAAAAGTGAGAAAACTCCCACCCATTTTTTTACCCCATTTTCTTATTCTTTCTTATTCTTAGACTTCTTGGTAGAACATGTTCCCCCCTCCTGACTTGCTTTTAGCCTCAAGGAAGGAAAACTTTAGTTTATTATCTTTATAATAACCTTTCAAGTTAAAAAGGGAACTTTTTAGCAGTAATGCAAAACTACAATATATTCTCCTAATTTAAAATAATAATAAAAAAAGATATAATTAATTTGTTTTAATGTTGACTTACCATAATACCTATATGTGTTTTATTTATTTGTTTCCATTAATACTTATATATAACCTTTTTTCCTTAGTTTTTTTAAACCAAAGGTGATGGCATGAAAATATGTATCAAAAGAAAAAAAAGTTTTGATTCCTAAATTAGTATTATAGTTCTCCTCTTACTAACAGCTATGCAAGGTTTTATTCAGTTATTTACATGGGAGCTTCAGAAATCTTCTAATCTGCCTGCCCAGTTGATTTGATGTAGCCAAAAATCTCACGCTCCTTCTTGGAATGCCAGATGGGAAGATGGTGCAGACAGCTGAGCTGGCCCTGCCCTTCATCTGGAAACAGAATAGCCACATTCCTATCATGGCTGACCTGATCCATTAAGGCTACCTCAAGAAGCTCATAATAATTATTTGGAGTTATGGGTATGTTGGATTAGGTCAGTAAAAGCTCATGGACATTTAGAAGTATGATCCAAAGTGTTTCCAGATTCATATGTATACGCCAATCAATCCTGAACAAAGGGGCCATCAGGTCAGAAAAGCAATACCAGAAGTACGCTCAGTAAATAAAGTTCTAAGATAAACCTGTTGCTAGTAGAAGAAATTACTGTTTTTCATTGAATGAAGTAAAACCATGATTTGAAATTTTGTACAAAAATTACACGGGCATTAACTTTCTACTCAACTTTAAAAAAATAAATCACATTTCAGAGTGTAGGGGAAATCCAGTAGAAAAACAGAACAAGTTCTTGTGGTGTTTAACTGGATAAATCCAAATTATTTAAAAGAAAAATGGACATTTCAATAGGCTAAAAAATATAGAAGAGATCCTAAGATGTTATAAATGTAAATAATTTATAGTAGCTATGTGCTGGAAATGCTTCCAACACTTATCGAAGATTGAGGGTGTATAAATATAGCAGAAGTCTTCCTTGACTGAGTTTTTGTTGCTATCACCCATAGGGAATAATTGATGAAACCATAAAGAAGTCACATAATTTGAGTTTGGTGATGTTTTATTAAATATGTGTAATTCAGAGTCCTTGTGTTAGCATGCAATGTTAAGCATAGATAGCAACTGGGCCAAAAAAACCCCAAAACAAACAAACCCCAAAACCCCCAAACAAAAACAAACAAACATACAAAAACAACAGCAAAACAAAAACACAAAGAAGGAATTCTGTGAAATTTGTCTTTGCAGAAAACTGCAGTGAATCATTACTATGATGCAGATTTCTTGAAAATTCTTCACAGAAGAGAGTTAGCTCCTGAAAGAATAACAAAGTAGATAATGGAATCAAGATTATGGAGAAAGCATTGCATTGTATTGCTTTACAGTTATCCCTTTTAATTTTGGCGCTTTTTTCCACCAGCACCTAACTAACTAAATAGAGATAGATTTAGCTTGTGACAGACTTCCCTACAGTGGCTGTTTTGGTTGACAATGCAGCATTTTCTTTCCTGTAGAAAAGTTTCTCATCCATTTGAAGCAAGAACTTTAACATGAAATATATCTTGCCATGGAAGTTTCCTTTGTATATTTCTGTTTGGCTGCTAATACTGTACATATCTGTGAAATATATCCATGCTTTACCACAGTTAGTGTACATCTCTTCTGTCCACCAAAAGTTTTCTCTTTCAGTGATCATTTAAGCTTGTGCTCATCTGCCTGATGGTGAACAGATGCATTCCAGAGTCCTGAGAGAATTAGCTGATGTAGTTGCCAAGACACTCTCCATGATATTTGAACTCATGGGAGTCAAGTGAAGTCCCAGCAGACTTCAAAAAGAGAAACATTGTACCCCATTTTAAAAAGGGTAGAATGAAGAATCCTGGCGGCTAGCAACCTATCAGCATCACCTCTGTGCCTGGAAAGATCATGGAACTGGAAGCTATGATAAAGGTACATGGAGTAAAGGGAGGTGCTTTGAGGCAGCCATCATGGTTTCACCAAGGGCAAAAACCATCATGGTTTTACCTCCTGCCTATCAACCTAGTGTCCACACAATGAAGTGACATCAGTGGACAAGGGAAGGGCTACAGATGTCATTTTTCTGGACTTTTGTAAAGCCTTTGACACAGTCCCCCAGAAAATCCCCCTCTCTAAACTGGTAAAATATGGGTTCAATGGATGGATGGAGAGATGGATGAGAAAGGGATTGGATGGTCACATCCAGAGGGTAGTGGTCAATGGCTGAGAGTCTCAATGGACATGAGTGAAAAGCAGTGTCCCTCAGGGGTCTGTACTGGGACCAGTGTTATTTAATAGCATCATTTATGACATAAATTACTTGCAGATATGCAGATGAGACCAGCCTGAGTCGTCCAGTTGACACATCTGAAAAATCAGATGCCATCCAGAGAGAGCTGGACAAGCTTGAAAAGTGTGAATCTCATGAGGTTTAAGAAGTCCCAATGCAAGGTGCTGCACCTGGATTAGGGCAATCCTATCAATACAAGCTGAGGTGTGAACTGATTGAGAGCAGCCCTGCTGAGAAGGACTTGGGGGTGCTGGTGGATGAGAGGCTGGGCATGACTCAACAATGAGCACTGACAGCCCAGAAAGCCAATTGTACCCTGGGCTGCATCCAAAGCAGTGTGGGGAGCAGGGCCAGGGAGGGGATTCTGCCCCTATGCTTCTCTCTGGTGAGAGCACATCTGAAGTGCTGCCTCCAACTCTCTGGTCGCCAGCACAGGAAGGCAATCGACCATGAATGAAGTTCAGAGGAGGCCACCAAGATGATTAGAGTGATGGACCACCTATCCTATGACAAAAAGGCTAAGAGATCTGATCAGTTGTTCAGGCTGGAAAAGAGAAGGTTTTGTGGTGACCTAACTGAGCCTTCCCGTACCTAAGAGGAGCCTACAAGAGAGAAGAACAAGACTATTTACAGGGGCATATAGTGACAGGACAAGGGGGAATGGCTCTAAACTGTGAGTAGGTTTAGTTTAGATACTAGAAAAAAAATTCTTTACTAGAAGGGTCATGAGGAACTGGAACAGGTAGTCCAGAGAAGTTGTGAATGCCTCATTACTGGGAATGTTCAAGGCCAGGTTGGACTTGAGCAACCTGGATCAGTGAAAGATGGCAGAAGGTTGGAACGAGGTCATCTTTAAGGTTCCTTCCAACCTTACCCATTCTATGATATGCCTCCCTTTCTGTTGATTTCAAAGACTAATTAACTGTCCACATCCAAAGGAAAAATCCTACTAAATTGATATCTTCACTATAAATTGTCCACATGCAGCCAAAAGAGCAGGAATACACTGTGGAAATTCAGGGGGAATGAGTGGAGAAGTTGCAGGGAAGAGCCCTCTGATTTAGGTATGATTTACAGTAAAATCTATACTAGTTACCGTATAAGAGGAAGTTAGAAGAGCTTAGGAATGTTTTTTGTTCACTTTTCTGTACAAACCATCATTCTATGCTGACCAATGTACTAAAGAAAAGTATTAAAACTTGTGGGAATCCTTTGTAGTGTTTCTTCAAATTCTTTAAAAAAGTCCAGAATGGTTTAGCATTTCCTACCAGTGCTATCCATGTACTCCTTAAAATTGGCAGGGTGTTTGTTTTTTTGTGGTGCTTTTTGTTTTGTTTTGTTTTTAATGTTTTTTTGAAAAGCATGTTTTCAATGGGATTAACTATCAGGGAGCTCCACAGACAGTTTTTGAAAACTCTTGTTTTGAGGAACGGGTTCTGTTCACTAGTAATCCATTACTGTGTCATTTATATTTTGCTTTTCTAGCTTATATTTCTAAGCAAGGTGATTATAGATTGTAAACAGAAGTTGTCTTCCCTGTCCCCACATCATATAGCAATTCTGGTATGCATATATACGTGCATAAAAAACAAATAACATTTATATTATATGGTCTCTTTCAATATGCATATAACAAGAGTTAGAGGGTTATGCACTTGTATGACACTGTTATCTATAATTGCTTATCTTAGGTCTCTGCCATGGTTTAACTGTCTTATTGGTTTTACATCTCAAAGGAGAATATTCCCCTGTGTAGCTTGATACCAATTTTGTGTTTGCATAATGTTTTAATTGAAGTTACTGCTGAAGTATATGAGCTCTGCATTTTGTAATATAAAAAATAAAACAACCTACCTGTTTTGAATAATTTGCATAAGAAAATAAGGTGTTTACTCTGAGTTAATTTATGCAAGTTATACAGAGTATGAAACACACTAATATGACCCTTTTGGTCAGTTTGAAAAAACTACTGTTTTCTTGAAAGTGCAGTAACCTCAAGTACATCTCTACACCTTTTAAAGGTCTCTTGAATAATATAGGCCTCAAGAAATTGCATTTATATTGCATGTTTAAAGTTGTGTGCTACAGAGGCAATTGCAAATGGTTATGTTTTGCTTCTAGACTGTAAGGGTAATTTGTATTGAAACAACGGGAGATGATAACAAACAAAAATAGCAGTAGCTAACATTCACAGATTTGCACTGCCCAGCAAGATCTGATCAGAAGAGAAATTGTGATAGCTGCGAGGTCTCCTCTTTTAAAAAAAAAAAAATGGAGTAAGGAGCTTTTGGTAAAGTAGGTGAAGAAGATATGCAGCAGAATTGCCTAAGTACAGAATATTCTGTAGAGATAAACTCAACATCATGAATGAAGTGCCCACTTTTGATAATTGTTTATCTAGGGAAACAAGGTTCATGAGTTTGTTTTTTGCATGAGGCGCTTTATCAGTTTCCCCTATAAGATAACCCTGCTAGATACCAAATATTGGTAATCGCTGTGAACAAAGAAGCAGTCATGTGCAGAGGGTGAGTTAAAATGGACAATGCCAGTGGATGTCTTCTGTGGGCACTATGCCATGCTAACAGTGACTTCAAACCGTTACAATAGCAATTGTGAGATTTGTACTGTAAACGGCCATTAGCCAGAGATTGGTTACCTTATCCTTCTATGTATACATCCTCTAAAGGAATAGCATCCTTAGGAGCCCTAGTAAGCGCCCCTGTGGAAAAAAAAAAAAGTTGTCAATCTGTAGCTGACACGAATGTCTGCTCATGAGCCTGATCCAGAGCATGTGTGTTTGATAGAGATCAGCAGCTTCTGCATCCATGTGATTAAGGAAATCAAGGTTCTTCTATTTTCACCCTTTCAGATACAGGTAACTGTTCGATCTTCTCAAACCTTGTCTTCCTCTGTTTGATGTACTATTTCAGAGAGAAAGGACAGTATTTTAAATGTTATATTTTAGAATATGTTTCTTGGCAAGCAGGCAGATTTAAAGCCTCCTGGGTATGCTTGGGGGCATAGTTGGAGTGTGGTGTCCATGTTCTCTTTTCGGGAGCCTTTAAAACCAGGATTGCTGGCATAATATAAGATATTAATTCAAAGAAAATCCTCTTTCTCTTTGGATCATCAAGAATAAAATATATGGCATTAATATTAAAGTTCTGTAGAAATTCTATTCTTGGGCCAATGAATCTGGTTGTTGCCAGCAAAAATAAGGGCAAAAAAAAGTTTTGACTTTTTAAAAGAACAGCTTTCATCTGAGACTTAGATAAGCCACCTGATTTGTACTAGAGAAAATCTAGTAATTATTTACTCTTTCTTTAATAATTTTATATTATTTAGTACAGCTTGTAGGATAAAAGAAAACGTGCATGCCATATCACAGTGTGGCAAACTCTTTGAGCAAAGCTTGTTAACTAAACAAATCCTTTATAGTAAGTTATAAACCTCATCCAAAAATAGTTATAGAGAAAGAATTATTAACTGTCTGCTTATCTCAACTTTCAGTGAAAAAGAAGAAGTAAAAAATTGCGGATCACTGCAGAAGGCTGAATGCATGTGGCATTATTATCATGTACTCTACGAGCTCCACATAACAGAAACATAAAAAGCTGCAGAATTTTCATCTTTTGGGGAGGGGGTGGGGAGGAAATTGAAGCTGGAGAGCAAATACCTGCAAAAAGCATGAAGACTGGGAATGAGGTTTTAGAATAGGAATGAACTTTCAGAAGACGACTTGTATGCAGACTTCCCTTTTGTAGGATTTACAGATGAGCACTGAATAGGAAGGCAAAATCAATCTGATTCCCAAAGAAAGCCCTACATAAAAATTGTCATTTGTTCCAAAAAGAAAAGGGAGAGGTTGCAGGGGAGGGGTGAGGAGGGAAGCACTGTGCTATTCCTATTAATATCTCAAAAAAAGGCTTTTATTCTTGATTGTACCTCATGTTGCTGTGAATAAAGAAAGCAAAAATCATCAAGGCAAAGATTTCAAGAAACAATCTACATCATTCAGCCTTCCTGTGACTAGGAACATGGGCAGAATATTAAGAAGAAAAATGCTGTCATTAATAAGCTACAAGGAAGTACATGCATACAGAGTACTTTTACATTCACTGTCCAAACAGGTGGGTGTAAATGCTTAAGTTGCAGTAATAAGGACCAAAGGATCTGTCCATAGATATTGCTCAGGAAGCACAATGCTGAACAGAGGAGGAAGGAGAAGGAGGAGTGGTGGGGGTGATAGTGTCAGTTTTTGAAGCTGTTACAGATAAATCATGACTTTGAAAACATACCTGCTAATAACAGAGTGAAATGCCCAGTTGGATCTGTGGTGTCCCTAAGCTAATTGTTATGAAAAATCATATGTATTTTGAGCCTGGAAGATGCATATGATGAAATGGCATAACTCACGCCACAGCAAGCCACCAAAATCATCTGCTGTGAGCACACTTGGAGTTTATTAACTTGAACATAAGCTTCATTGTGCTCCTGTGTCTGACTCTAGACACTAAGGAAAATTAGTCTTAAGAAGAAAAAACAAAAGCGCTTTTGGGCATAATTTATTTGGAAGTACTTGGTTTGACAGCCTTAGGATGAGGAGATATTTTGTAGCCACATAAACACCTCAGCAAAGTCTACAGTGGCATGCCCTTAGAGGAAGAAGATGGCATTGCCTTCTTTTTCTTCCTGGTTATTCATATACCAAGGCAAATCATCACATTTCTAAAAACATAGTCATCTGGAGAAAGATTTTGAAGATGTTTTTGAGGTGAGTTCTCAGAAATCTGTTCTCTTTTATTTTCCAAAAAAAGTGAAACTATTGTTAAGCAACCTGGGCACTTTGGATGTTGAAATAAAAATTATGCAACCTTAAATGTGTTCCCCCTCTAAATTAGAAAAGGGATAGCCTTTTCCCCAGAGAAAACTCTGCATTTGCAAGCAATTACTCTAATACTTGTTTATGTTGCATATTTTAAATGTTCACTTTGAAATCCATATTAGCAAGGAAATCATTATGGATTCACTGAACAGACACTGCTAATCCCTCACTGCTTGGAATATTGCCATATGTGGCCAAAAATATTACAATTGGCAAGATATACATAACTTAAAGCTTTTTAAAGTAATAAATTGCAATTGTATCTTCTGGCAGAGAAGATCAGTCCTATTGTTAAAGGAAAATATTTCTTAGGTTTCTTCAATAGAGGCATTGATCTAGATTGAAGAGTTTGTAAGCACTACAGTTTGCTCTGTTGTGGTATGTCACTTAATTTTCTTTGCACCCTTTATCTTCAGTTCTCATAAGAGAAAATTATCCTAAGAAAAGCTGCCTTGGTATGGCTCTCTGCTGATATTGATACTCTTAAATAGCCTGAAAGGTGCTTTGCCTGCATTAGCACAGCTAATGAAAGCTCAGGAACTTGGGTTGTTTTCTGCTGCTTTCAACAGAAGTCTAAGACTTTCTCCAAACTGTCTCTTCTNTTTTGTGTTTGCACTATTGAGTGCAGAGGGAGTCAAAAGAAGCATTTGTTGTGGAAAGAAAAAGTTTGGCCATTAGATCTGTCTGTTTCACACTTCTTTCATTAGCCCTGCTCAAATGAAGACAAATAGATCCAAAAAGCCATTAATAATCATTCTGTGGGCTTTACTGCATCCCAGTCAAGATGGTGAGGAAAGACATGCAGTGTAAGTAACTTAGAGTTGTTTAGATATATTTGTTGTGCATTCATATGTAAGAGAAATGAAAATAGATACTGTGGTAGGGGCTTAATGTTATTTTATATAGTTGTTGCTGAATAAAACTCCCATAGGACATATTTTATTTCTCTTCCTAATGGAGAAAAAAAAAAAACAGATTTTCTCTTTCCTAGAAAGGAAGTTTAAATAGACATTTTGTACTGAAAGGAGGCAGAAAGTGTATGCATAAAACAATGTTCTGTATGGACATATTTTTAAGCTTCAATTTTTCAGCTGAAGGAAGAATAGGAAGGAAAAACAGAGTGGTCAGTAATATTCCTGTCAATCATTTAACACATTTAGTGGATAATCTTTACTTGAGACAAAGGAAAAAGTAGCATATAGTAAAAAATATATTGATTTCTTCTGGCCCTACTATATTGATATCCAATATGCCTGTTTATATAACCTCTTACATATGTACCTATTGTAACTACTACATATGTTATATGGAAATTCAATACTGAAATTTTTGGGATCAGTGTTTAGCACATCTTATGATGAAATAAAGTGCGCTTTAATGCATATTAATTCTATACTTCACATAAGGAATTTCAGACATATAGGAACACTTCAATGAGATTTACCTGTCAGAGTTTTCTGAATTTGCTTTATGATGGCATGGACTGGCTCTACAAACAGTATAAAAAATCCTGCCTAGATACCCTTGGGTTGTTTCTGGTTTTTCTTTTCTACTAACAGTCTGCAAATAGGAAAAATTATAGTAGAACAAAGTACTTTAAGAATGTCAGAGTATCCATTGCCACTACAGACTGTTAGTTTTAGGAGTTGTAGGGGAACTTTAGACTTAAGCAGTATTTTAGAAATAAAAATATACTTCTCCTGATCTTTTTTTATCATCTCAGGACTATAGCATGAACCAGCAGAGGCTCTTTAAAGTCTCACTTCATGTCTGTTTAGATGAGGAACCTTATGGTCTCAATTGGGAGATTGAGGTAGTTCATTTTACTAACTATAGGCTGTACAAAGACAGAGCACTGCAAACATAGAAGGAATTAGGAAAGAAAAAAGAATACATATCAGAGATTATGCTGTTTATATTTGGAAAATATCTTCATGGACATAAGGAAGTTTGTACTATAATTTTTCTCTTTGCTGCTGATAATTGCAGTGAAGTGATATTGAAAAGAAGGACATATCAACATTTTGTTTCCTTCATTTTTATTTCAAAGATTCATTATACAGTCCTTGATAAGGTATAACAGAAAGGACTATCTTCTTTCTTAATGCTGCAATAATAAACAAAAACAGTTTGCAATATTTTTTGTTATCCTTTTAGAACAAAAAGTAAATTAAACTATTCAGCATGTAAAAGTAACACCTTAAAACTAAATATAATTTTATTACAAATTGTTTGAAAGGAGGAAGAATGAGTGGTGAATGACTTCATCCAAAAAGCCTGTCATTTAGACTAAAACAAAAAAGAAACCTCCGCTTCCCAAAGCAACCAAACAAAAATGGACACATCTTTTATTTTGCTGTGCCTGAAATTGCTGTCCAGAAGGCAGAGTGGTGACTTCTGCTCTTAGCCGTGATCATGGCATCAAAAAGTGTCATTGTGCAAAATTGGAAAAGCACACAAATTCCATCAATGACTGAGTGGACACACACAATACAGAATGTGCTTGTTACAGAAAAAAAGTTTGACACATTATTTGTAAGATAAATGCAACCACAAAGCTGCCACCTGGTACCCTGTTTTTTAGTTTTATTCTTTTCTTTCTTTTCTGTCATTTCTTCAGATGCTGTCATCTAAATGCAAGTCATCTAAATTTGAACAGCTCTGAACACTGAAAGGGGCATATGTATCTATAAATATATATATACATAAATATAGACATACATAAGCCAACACACATGAAGAAGTGAGCAATAAGTGTGCTGCTAAGACAATGGCTTGTGGGCTGCACTAGGGCTGTCTAGTACTCTTGTTCATTTATTATTGGAGAGTGTAATGTAACAACAACTTCATTTACAAAGAATAACATATCAGGGACAGATGGTGGTACTGGTATTAGTTGCCAGATATTGCATTTATAACATTAAGCCACAATATAAATTGCTCATGAATTCTAGGAAAACGGGTTTAGAACCACCTAAGAAAACCCCTGGGTTTTGAAATGGCATTTTTAAAGTACATTATGCCAATATTTGTCTTTTATTTGTGCTGTACAACCAAAACACTTTTAGGTGTTACCTGATATCTTGTTCCTGTCATAACTCATATACTGAAAATTCACTCCAGAATGATAAATATGCTTGCAGTACTGGACTTTTATGATAATTACCTAAGTCAGATGTTAATTTTTTTAGACTGGATTGTAAAAGATACCTTTCTGAAGACTGAGAGTGTAACAATATGCTCAAAGCAATCAAATCCCTATTAGAAATAGTTTTCACTGCATCTCTACATCTTATGGTCGGACACTATTTTGTTCTGTAACCTTGACAGAGGTATAAGTATCTTTTTTACTAGCAGCGCATCTGAGGTGTATCAATACATTAAAAGCATGTACATCTCAGAAAAATGCTAGATGGAGGAACTTGTCGCTCAACTCACTGGTGAAAGTTTTTCTGTAGATTAAAGCAGTGCTTAAGCAGCATTGCTGGAACCCTCTAGTGACATACAATACAGGAGAAGGAAATACTGAGGTCTACTTTCTCTGCTGCCGTTGCTCTAGTTACTAGTAAAAAAAAGTGATTATAGCATGCTCAGTGTTCAAAACATTTTTTTTCAGTTTATAAAAATGCATGAAAATATCTTCCTTAAAGAAAGCATTAGTGAATAGTTAGCATGAATAATCTTTATCTACCTTATTGTACAGCATGTATTGCATGGAAATTGTAGAGAATAACACAGCACATAAATGAGACAGATTTGGGCCTTCAGTCATATTGCAGGACATCACAAGTATGACCCAAGTATGGTATTAAAAACAGATTAACACAACATTGTCACTATAGCCACTGTGCTCAGCTTCTAGATGGAAGATGAATTGGACAGAGTTTAATATTATTTTATATGTTTAGTAGAATGAGATTAATAGAAATACTTACTAAGGGAAACACTATCCACTGAGTATATTGTATTATGTCCTTTGCATTTTGACTCTGGATATCCTCTCTGTAATTACTTCAAATATCATATTCATGGTCCTATTCAATTCATTCCTGCTTTCTATTGTTCTATGCACTTGGGAGGGTCGTGAAATTCCCTTGGTGAACAAGATAGAGTTTAACTTGTTAGATTTCTGATAGGGCAGAAGGATGGTCTCGGAGGGGCTTCTCCAAGGAATTTTCCTATCTTGTTAACACTGATCTTGCAGAAACGTTATTCTACCTAAAGAGAAGGAAAGATTCTGACTGACTTGGCTGATATTTTATTTCCAAAGTGATCCATTCAAGAGGATATGATTACTAAAGATTCCTTTCAGAGTCAAATACCACTCATTGTAGATTACAGCATGGGAATTTGGTCTATGTCCTTAATATTTCTCCCTTTTGATGGGAGGGAGGGAAAGGCCATAAAATTGGCAAGCCTGATCATACCATCAGTGATATTTCTCATGGGAAATACTTTCCACAGATAATAATATCTAAATGGTGAAGCTAAGAATTTCACTTTTTCCTACCCAAATCTTAGGCATTTGACTTGGATATGATATTGTTTGTCATATTTTGATGTATAATATGGAATATAAGGAATATTACTATTCCTCGAATTGATATGTAGTCTGCCTTCAGGGCTATATTTCACTCACATCAGGTGTTATGCCAGGTGATCCCCAAAGCAGTGAAACAAAAAACTACTAGAAAAAAACCCAGAAACCTGATCTGCTGCTCAGGTTTGTTTGTTTGTTTTTGTTTGTTTGTTTTGTTGTTCTTTGGTCATTTCTTTTTAATAATCATGCACTATTGTTTTGTAGTCAGATGTACAAGAGAGGCATTTCTTCCACAGAAAAGTGGAAGCTAAAACACACTGTGGGAGAAGGGAGTGCTAGCCATCACTCTTATCACTCAGTTGCTCTGTGACCTGAGGAACCCCCGTTCTGTACCTTTAATCTGCTGAATGAAAACCCTTTAACAGCGGTTGACAGCTGTTGCGCGCTTCATGCTTGCACTTAAACAGCAAGAAATGCCACACTTCTACTGCGGCCGTATGATCTGGTTATGGGCTTATTAAACAAAACACAACAAAGTGAAACAAAACAAAAAATGTTCAAAAGGCTCGGAATGAACTGACAGGAACTGATTATATTATAAAACAGAAGTTTTCATGGAAACCACATTTAACTGTACTGGGAACTTCCATCAGAAGATTAAGTGATCCCTGAAAAGATAAAACTGGAATTAATCTGGGGTGAGCTAGTCAGATGGTTAGGCAGTAGCTTATTACAGTTGTCAAATGACTAGAGATCAACATGTGATGTCACTCTGGGAAACAGAGCAGAACATGCAACTTTGGAAGTAGCAGTTCATTCCTAAATTTGTTTATATTTGCCTTTAAATATCTGGTTTTGAAATGGCATAATAGTTTCAGCAGAGATGTAACTTTTCACTGCCCTCATGTTTCATGTATATAAATACATCCCTGCATGTCAGCTCAAATGGAAGTTCATTTTCCAGTCATACTGACTTATTTAAAACACAATTTTCTGGAAAGAGTTACATTTTCACTCCTCAAAATTTGGGATTAGTATGCGAAGAGGCTCACATAATGATGTTTCTGGATTCTTGATGTTGATAATTTCTGATACTGCAGGTGTAAACCTTTTTCAGGCATTATCTTTCTTATAGATCTGTCAAATACCTGTCTAACAGATCTTAGTAGATCTAAACAGTAAAGCACGGGCACCTGGGATAGGTCACCATCATCCTTTTAAGTGTGCAACTGCCATTCTCAACCTTTTAATCTATGATTAGTCATCTAATTGTGCGTCCAAATTTAGTTGGTGCACTTTGCATGCATAATTAATTGATTTCCTGAAGATCTCTCCTAATTTTTAATTACTGCTGAAGCTAGCGTTAAATATGGAATGAGCCAGTCTGCGCACCAATTTCCTTAGAAGCTGGATGCAGACAGCTTGTGACAGGCATGAGTATTCGTGGAATACAGAAACTGGCTGCTGTCTAGGCTGGGGTATGTGAACTTGACCACAGGTTCAGGTTAATTCACTTACTGTCTGACTGAAGCAAAGTCATTCAGTCTTAACTGGTAACACAGGCATTGCTGAAATACTGGCATAGAAGAAAACTTACTACCTTTAAAAGAACTCTTCTGAAGCTCTTGCCTTTTTCACCTGTAATTATATGAAAATGTAAAAGCATAATATCAAGTGATAGAAACCCTTATCCAACCCGATTTTTGGTGCTGAAATCAGAAACTGTATGACAGCCTGTCTTTACTGTGATGTATATTTCCATATCTCATTAATCAGATTAAAATCTCTGCATGCAACAATTATTGGAGTAACAATACCACTGAGACAAACAGGAGCTTTGCCAAAGTAAGGACTTAGCGATTTGGCCTACATCTTTTCTCCAATCCATGCTTCTTTGCAAATATGAAGAGTTTTTTCCTTTAGGTGTATATTCTAAACCTCCACAGTTCAGTTACCATACACTGAAAACAGTACTAACACTAAACTAATCCTTTTGGTGAAAGAATATTTCATTTTGCTAACAAAAAGGTCACAAATTAGTTGAATATGTTCCTATTAGCAACATTCCCCTTTCTTCATCATCTAACAACAAATAGCTTTAGTAATAGCTTTTCTGCCGTGTTCCAATTTTCATCTTAAGTCTCTGTTTTGCTTCTATAGAGCAAATATTTTGAAAACAAAAATGGAGGTCCCAGATTTATTTTTCTTTTTTTCTTTCTTGCCTTGTTAAGTTAAACTCTTAGTGAGTAAATTACCTTGAATATGCTCCACTAGCCTTTTCCAAAGCAAAGGGGTCATGTCAGTAAAACAGGAAAACACAGGAGATGTATTTTACTTGTATTTACTTGTATGTTTACTATTCCTGTAACATCCAAAAGCACTTCAAAAAGCACTTCAAAAACTGCATTAAACCTCCTGCATTGGAAAGGATGCATGCTAAAATTCCAAGGAAGAAAAATATGGAGAAAGAACAACCAGTCCCATCATCTACAGGAGAGCTGTAGGTAAGGTTTAATACATGTGATTACCAAGTGATTTACGTATATTCTATATTCCCAAGACTGTGCTAGGACTTTTCTGTTAGGCATTTTCTCACTATAATAAAACATCCATTTTATTTTATTACCCCTGTGGTGACAGATGTTATCAGTAGGGTCATAAAGGGGCTAGAAAAATTTGTGTGCAACAGATCAATAAACTGACATGGAAAGGACCAACCTGCTGTGACCTATCTAGACTGTCAAATACAAATGATAGAAATTTTGGATAAGTAGAAAGTCAGTGAAACACAGCAAGTGACCAGGGTTATATGTTTAAATGAAGTTTCCTCTTGCTACTGTCAGACATAAATATTTGGCCACAGAGACTATTGGGATGACCCAGTAGTGCATTTCCTGATTTTATGTATAGCTTCTTCCTGTTAATATAAACATCAATTCTTCTGTCTTAAGAAAATCTGATCTAGGTATTACAAGGGTATTAAAGGAATTTTCTTTTATTCTCCTTTCATGAATGCACTACATATGCTTGTCATTTAAACTTATCAAATATTTACACTTTGATTTTTTTTAAAGAAAATGAAAATTGTTCTAACAAAAAGTTCAGCAAAGACTGCAGGTTTTGTTTTGTAGTAGTTTTTCATTTTTATACTACATCAGTTCTTTGAATGAAAGAAAATCAACAGCTTTAAACTGAAATATGATCCTGTTTTTTTAGAGGAATGCACCATCTTGATGCAAAATTATTTTCTGCTCATAGAGATGTAGCCAGTAAATATTTCCTTCCACTCATCTCTTGCACTGATATGCATTCCTTTCACTCAGCACCTCACTGTATACTCTTCTGTCTTTAAAGAAAGTTATATCTGTTCATATTTAATTATATTCTTGTAATAGAAGCCAAAGTTTGAAAGAAATTGAAAGTTCCTTTGAGGTACTTTTGACTTCTTTAAACAATGAAATCTCTTTTGTCCTCCCATGGAGCTTCAAAACTGCACCAACAAATATAATACATTCTTCAGTAATTCAGTCCTTACTGAGGTGCACATTATTACACCTTCCTTTTTGATCTGTATTTTGCTGATTATTTACTGTATTTGGCAACCATATTTATGCATTCCTTTATAATTTAGGAGAAAAGATATGTAGGATATTATGTGTCATCATAACTCTATCAATGAAATACATATCACATTAAAAAAAAACAAACAGTATATTGTATGGACAACCATCAGTCTTACATTACAACCAAGAATATTTACTATGTTATAAAGACCTACAGTGCAATTCTAACTGACATAAGACTGTTAAAATATCTAGAGGAAATAATAATAGTAACTTCATCTGCAGGGTGTGAAATTTTTTCCACATGTATAACACATACAGCTATACTAATTTCATCATTGACTTTTGATATTAGACTTTAACTGTGTAAGAATAGGGACTTGTGCAGATGTTTTACGCAACTGTGGGGTTTTGTGCTACAGACAATAAAGTTTATCTTGCTATCTTGTCTAGCCTGCTCTCTTAAATTCCAGACAAACTCAAGTGTCATTTTTCACATAAAATACATTCTACACCCAATAGTACATGGAATTTAAGTTGATGAGTTTATTTAGGTTTCCACTGAGGGAAATTATGAGATTTGGGATGTCTCTATGATGAGCAAAAAAGAGATACTGCACCATACTTGTGCATAGCTATCATTGCTTCAATTTTCATGCACTTAACCCTTGCTCTGAGTTTGCAGAGAATCCTTCTGGACTTAGACGATGTCTGACTGATGTGTCACCAGGCAGTGTTAAAGTATGCAAATGTGATCTCTTTTAATAGGCTTTCAGAGATTAAGCAATATTTTTAGCTAAAGTTTTCTTTTGTAGTGTCTTCTAATTACTGTTTCTAGCATATAAATTCATTAGTGTAACATCATGAAATTGTTACTGAAGGGAAGTTTCAGAAACGAATTGCAAGATCTTCTTAACAGCTGCTGTTGGTTACACAGTTCTGATTTTGCTAAATTAGGAGAAGATTATATGTTCTGCTAATAATGAATCCCCAACCAGTTCTTTCCACATAGATTGGACCACCAGTCACACAGTCTGGTTCTGACAGTGTATGGCATGAGGAGAAATTTAGTTGGATACATTCCATGTCTTACAGGGTTCTACAATGTATTTCAATGAATTCTGAAGTCATACTCAGAAATCCTTCTAAAAGTTTCTGACACCAGTTTACTTATTCCTCTCACTTAAACATATCCATAAACAGATGTTTCATGTCCTTAAGAACAAATGCTGTATTGTACAACTGGGATGACAAGTTTTTGAATCCCTGAAATTTCATACTAGGTAAAAAATACAATTTCAGAATGAAGAATAATAGACATCCTATGACAAATTAGTATTCAAAATAAAAAATAAAATTAAAAGCTCAAATAAAAATACTGTCCTTGCTATAGTTACACTTTGTGATCAATGGCAAACATATACCCACTTTGTGATGAAATTAATATAACTCTTAGACTCTCGCTCTTTTCAGACAATAAACATTGGTTTTTTGTCTGGTTGATTTTCTGCATTCATTTCTTATCCTTAATGAGTAATCAAATTAATTGACACAGACACAACACTAAGGTTCAGAATAGTTAGATTATCTTACATTCAAAAATTGAAACAAAATTGGTGCAATTCTGAGTTCGTTTATATGCCCACACATACTCTTTCATATCTACAATATTTATATAATTGTTTTTAAATACATTACAATATCTCACAAAAAAACCCCAACCTAATCAAAATATTAGTTTCCTTTTAATTTCCTACCTTAATATAACTATTAGATCTTTTCTTCATATGAGAGAGAAGAATAAGAACAGCAACCATGGGTGTCCATCATATGACTGATACATAAAACATAGAAACAAGTCTATGTGTGCATGTGTATATGAACACATATTTGTCCATATTTCTGCTTGTCCAAATCAGTAATAGATAGAACACCTTTATGGGTAGAATCTGCTTGCTCTTAAGATAGAATCTGAAGGACCTCATTTTTGATCTGGGAGCTCCTTATGATGTAATTTAATGAGGTTCACGTTTTTCCAAGTAATGTTTGCCTTTACTTTTCACACTATTCCATTCATTCTTTTGAGGGCTGAGCAATATCATGCCAGCCCATGCTGAATCAATGTTACCAAGAGAGAATAATTTGATCTAAAGAGGTACCTTATAATGCAAAGACTCATAAACTTAGTATTTATTTCAGAGGCATGACCTTAAAGAAGTCATTTGACTTCAAAAAGATGTTCCTGTGTACTTAAACTCACGTGTCATGGTGGTGGATCCACACTGACTCAAGGCTGCTGGCAAATTTAGGTTGATATTTTCAAACTGGGAATCAGAAACATGCTATGAATTCTCTAGTCCATTTGGCTAATTGAAAAGTCAGCATTTTATCTTCTGATACAGCTGTAAAACAGAGAATGGAAACTGTCTTTTGTTTGCTTTTAATTTCTGCACATTCTAAACATTAGCAATGTCCTGTACACTCTGTATAATTGAGAAGTACAGCAGTAAATTAGATTCCTTCATCAGTGAAAAACATCTATATTTGTCAAACAACTTTTGAAAGCTTTTAAGTGTTATGAATAGAAATGTAAATGTTTCAGAGGATTTCATTTCTGATGTAGTGTAAATATTTCTTCACACAAATTTGTCTATGCTGAATGATAATGCACAAAGAGGGCAGCATTTTAACTTTGTAAGGAAATATAGTACATCACTCTGTTAATGAGGAAGCAACAAAAATGGAATTCTATTTTTTCTCAGTGTTTTAGTGACATGCACCGTGCTTTCATCTGAAATGTTGGGGTATTGCAGATTGAAATTCTCAGTATCTACTCATCTAAAAAGGTCATTCATATTTGCTTCAAGATTGAGATTCGATGATGAAATATATTTATTGGTTAAATCTGGACTCCAGGAGCACTAAGAGAAGGACATCACAAAATTTCCCATGGGTATATCTTGGCAATGAAAGCCTGCAGTATTGCAAATATATGTTGAATATAGTAACAGTCATGAACCTTTCTCTATAACTTCCTTAATTTTAAGTATGATGAACATTTAGCAGACACCTATTGCCAAAATTAAAGAAAGGGGAAAAAAAAAACCAAAACCACCACAGTATGTTGCTACAGAAGAAGTCAGCAAAAAACAGTACTTTATAATTTTAGTTATTCAATTTGTGACAATAATTGGCCACAGCAGGGTCTTCCAATCTTCTTTTTTTTTTCCTTTGTCAATCCTCTATCTCAGCTTTCGGAAACTTCTGAGAAAGGAAGAGAGTTGCGCTGAAAATTAAAAGACTAAACTTTCTTTCCCTGAACAATAATTATTCAATTACCTTAGATCAATCAGGAGAAATTAAAGACCTATTGATCTGGGTACATATTTAGTTTCAGTATCATCAAATCCCTATCATAAATATCAGCTGATCATCACTGCTTTTAATTTTTATAAAGTGAGTGATTCCTATATTGAAAGTTTTTTTCAAAGGGTTTGAAATATGCTGGTGGAAAATAATTTATTATATCCAGAATGAATGATAGTGTATCACAGATACTAATTTGTATATTCTTGTCCTTTTTTTCTTATTTTTTTGCATGCACAGAACTATTATATTTTTGACAGTCATAACAAAAGAACAAGTGACAATATTTGAAATGTTATAATTATTCATGACTTAGGAGGAAAAAAGCCTTCTTTCTCAGTCCACATTCACAGACCCGCCAAAGCATCCTCTATTAAATGATCAAATATTCCAGTCATACTTAGGCAACAAATTAATGTGTGCTAAAGTCAAAGGGGATCTTTCCACTACTCTTTGCATTAGCTTGTTGGATCATAGCATTTTTAGGATAGGGATTGTCTTTTCATTAGGTATAGACCATGCAAAGCAAATATGACCTCAGTCTTGACTACTTGGTACAGATACTTTTATCATAGAAAATACTAGCAGGTTTTCAATCCAGTGTGTGGCCTATGTGAGAAAAAAAAGAAAATAAATAGCAGCCCCTTAAAAGATTTCTACTTTTCTTCCTCCGTTCAGAAATGCCAATCTGTTTTTCATTAACTTGCTCTTGATACTGACTTTAATAGTGCCAATATCAGTTTAACATAAAGTATTACATCATTTTGTCTGATACTATAACATTCTTGCTTCTTTGATATGATTCCCAGTAGTTATTTTCTAACAAAGGTTTGAATGAAACCCAGTAGAAAAGCTGTTCAAAACAAAGTATTTTGCAATACTTCAGACTTGCAATTAATCCATAGTGTTCGCATAGATTGGAGTTTGTTTACAGCCTAGTATCAAATGTTTACTGTAAGGTGCATTAGTTTGGGGGGTTTTTTTCCATTTTTTTCCCCATACTCTGAGGAAGTATAACCTAACAAAAGAATATGCCTTTTGTGTGGAAGTCTGAATATTTTTAGGTCAATTGATTCACATATATTGCTTACTGTGTGTTATTAGGTTAGTCAGCCACTGACAAATGTAGCACAGATTCTAAATAAGATTATTTTTATATCACTATTTACAAATCTGAGTTCTCAGCTGGGATTAGAGCGATTAGAAAGCACAAACCATTAAAAAAAACAGAAGATGTATTAGCTTGTGGCAAACCAGCAAATCTGTTATCATCTTCAGTTATTTTGTCTGTGTTTAGAACAGAAAAGTTGCCTATGGCTGGAATTACTCAGTAGAGGCAAACAGTAGACACACATGGCACATTCATACCATGCACAATGTTCAACGTGCAAATCAGATTTTGAGTGCCGGCTGTATTGGCTGGCCTCTAGCACAGCCTTCGGGTTTGTGTCATCTGCACTGATAGACACAAATGCCCAAGGAGTTGCTCTGCCAGAAAGGAATAATCAGCACCCACTGCTCAAGCCCCTTCCACCCCTGACATATCCTTACAATGTCTGGCGTTGGCAAAAAGTCAGTGATTGCTTGCATTGAGATACTCCTGCCTGAAGATACCCTTCAATTCCCTTACATTGCCAGAGTGAAGCAAGCTGTATTTGTGAGGGGCAAAGCCTGGAATGATTCAAAACATTTTTGTGAAAAGAATGTAATGTTCCTGCAGCAAATCAAGTCAAGACCAAAGGGATCCATAAATGGGAGTCTTTTCCCTTATTCATTCACAGCCCAATGTACACAGGTAAACTGCTGTAAACTTTTGTTAAAAAAAAAAAAGTTGCCACTTACAACAAAGAATGTTAGCATCGGTTGACAAAAAACAGTAAGCTGAAAACTGAGCAGATGTGCTACCTGTTGTAAACAGGGCTGGGGCCTCTTCACAGAGAGCCCCTTGGAGGACAAAAACGAGGCCGAGGCTCTGTTGGAAGCTGCCACCCAGTTTATTGTAAAAAAAAAAAGCAGCAGGGAAGCAAAGGGCCCGGGCTAGTCCCAAGCCGCTGCTTGGCAAACTGGAAGACTGTTACAACATGTCCAATCCCTCTAACACGCTGGGTGCTCCCTCAGCTCCTGCTGACAGGAGAGAAAGAGCGCTGCGGTGGTCTAGCTCTCCCTTTTTATAAGTTCCCCCCAGTCCTCAATTGGTCCTTTTTGGATCCGCTCCGTGGTTGGTTTGCTCTCTTGGCTTTTATTGGTCCTTGTTAACGGCGCGTTCCTGACCAATCATTCTTCCAGGGCATCGAAAGATTGGTCAACACCTCCTCCTATCAGGGCTTGAGAACATGAGGTCATTCCAGTTGACATCCCTTCTAGACTTTTCTTCTTCCAACCTTGCTGTTTGCCTTCTTAATTTACTTCATCCGCAACAATTTATTAAAATTTGTTGGAGAACCCAGTTACAACAATTGTAACATTAAAACAACTAAAAAAATGCATTTACAAACTTTCAACTCTAAACCACTGAACCACAGAACTAGTGAAAGTAAGTTATAACAATCATTAACAAGAACAGTAACCCCCAATTTTATGTACAACACTACCCATTCTGTTTACCTTGCTGTGATATGGTAGCACCTCACAGAGTGGCAGGACCTGTAATAATCTTCGGAAAAATCAGATCTTTTAAGACAGAACACTTTGAAATGACCTTCTGAATACACTTTAAGAGCTGCTAGCATTGCTCAAATGTATCAGCTCCCATCTGAACACCTGATTCCTCCAAATCAAACTTGTAAGTGAATACACTTTAAAAAAAAATTCTGAGGCCTTATCAAATCACATGTCATTTCATGTAACTTGGGTCTTCAACTTTATTTTATTTTTTTTCTTATTCCTATTGATGCCTAAAACCCCAGCTATGCCTGCTTCACTCTGCGCATTAAGTAGGACTAACAAAGTAGTCCACTGAGAGCTAGGTCATGTCTGTCTTTGTAGTTCCCTCAAATTTTTTGATGATAATTCCAATTTCTAACATAGAGTATATCAATACAGAATTACCATATTCACTGTGTTCTCCCAGACTGCAAAAGTCAACCCATGTGGAGGCAACAACAGTAATAGTGTCAATGCTAGCTGTTGTTTTACATTTCAAGGAATCCATGTTTAAAAATTATTTATGTAAGTTATCTGCTCTATATATATAGCTATCAAAAGAGCAGGAGAAAAACTTTTTTAATGTATTGAATCTACAATTGTTCAAAATGTGTAGGAAAATTCATGCACACTCTGATAGCATTTGCCACAGTGCAGCATTTCTTTCCCACCTTGCTATCTTAACTGGCTTAGTTGAAGTAAAGAGGAAAACTTCATTTTTTCCACCTTTGGTCCTGGTGAATGAACTCTACCAGAGAGCTTATATTCTAAATATCACACAAGAAGATGAAGGTTGAGAAGGATATGGCCTGTAATTAAATGAACCTGATGATGACTGACACAGTTTTATTTCTTAATTATGTTTGTTGTAGTTGCTTTTCTCTAGATAACTTATCCTGAGGAATTATCTTCTATAATTGCTGAAATTAATTAGCAGAAAAAACATCCATAGCAGATGAGGCTTTGAAAGTTTTTGATAGATCCTGTCCAGATCAGTGGAATATTTTGCCAATGGATACTGTGATAGCACTAATGGAAGTCCACCTGAGCTCCTAGTGATGATAATATTACCAGCAGACACATTGATAAATTATAATGGGCACACCAGCAGCAGCAAGCACTCCAGAAAAATTCTTAAAGTGAATTTCCTTTAATGGCTGGGAAGACAAATGGCTCACATTTTATCATTGGATTCGTCCTCTTTCAGAAAATTGTCAATAAACTTCCTGTTCTTAGCTCAAGACTTGGCAGTATTTTGGACATAACAAATTTAACTCATTCAGTAACTTTGATGTGTTTGTTTATTTATGCCAGTTATTTTTTCAAATTCTTCTTCTTCAGTTAACCAATCCTACGTCTTTTCATATCAGAATCTAAGATAATTTGTTTTTTTTAAATGGCTCACTAACTGAAGTACTGTTTCTGAGAAAGTCAGACTCCTTTAAAGTTGTTACTCAGAAGAGTTTGCCTCAACTGTAAGTACCTAAATTCATGAGGTACTTCCCATTTACATGTAGGAATTTCTCTCTGGTCTTTCCAGACTGATTCTGCATGAACAGCTTGTATCTGACTCTTCTTAAACTCAGCCAGAACCCCAGAGAATTAGCTGTGGGTACACAAACAAATGTTACCAAATTTCTGTGGCTTAATGACCGACATCATATTGGCTGAGCTTGGGTGCTCTGTTAGCACTCTGATTTTCTTTTACTTAGCAAACAGTAGAAACAGACGCAGTTTGAGACATTATTCCCCCATACCAACTTGTTTGCTCTTTTTCTGCTGCTGAAGACCATCCTTTGCAATCAGTGTGGCAGAATAAATATTCTTTTTCTTCTACAGGTTAGTTTAAGCTCCTATTCACTGCTCATTTAGTCTAGTCTGTTGCCTTATGATAAGTGGTTAACACATATGTAAACTTCTGTTCTAATTTAATTTCAGGGAATTATGACCTCTGTCAGGTATGGCACTAAAGCTGCAGTTAGTTTCTCTAGTGCTTGTCTTTAAATGGCTTTAGCCTCAGTCAGTAAAACTCTTAAAATCTGTGAAAGAAATTGCCCCACATCTGGGATGGGCTAACAATATGCTGATGAATAGCTGGCTCATCTGACAGGCAGGACTTGACAGCGTTCTCACAGCTTTGGGACCTCACACTCAGTCTGGTAAGCAGCTTGCTACTTGAAGCATTTCAAAGAACGTTTATGTGCAACCACATCTTCTTATAAAAACTGTCAGAGTCATTAATGCTTCCAGAATTGTCTGGTCACTATGCAGTAGCTCTTTTTGCTAAAGTATACAGTGAGAGAAGTGGTGAGACTTGGATTCTGTACCTTCATCAGTCTGTAGACTTTCAAAAATATATTTTCAATATATTGCAGTACAATAGATGCTAGTTTGGGTAGAAAGCACTCTCCACATTCCAGCTGAAATTGTACTTTGGGTAGCAAACCAAACAGAATAATTTTGCCTAGGAAAAGCATGGACAAATATAACCCAGTGAGAAAAGTATTTGGAAATAGATATCACTACCTACTACTGAGATCGCATTTTATGTAATTATCTTACAAATAGGAAAATAGTTCCAACACTTCTGATGTTCTAATTGTCTCTTGTAGTCCAAAAGTTGAGATTTTCTAACAGCTTCTAAGAATAATTTTCTCAGAAAAACTTACTTGCTGTTTGAAGCTTGCAGCTCTAATGTTCTTTTGAAGTCCACAGGTCTATGAGCAATGTCTTACAGGCCACAGGTTGTCAAAGGAATTACCTGCAGAGCTATTATGTTTGGTTTTGAACATCCAGATCCTTAATATTGTGGCTGTAGATTAAAAGTTGTTGAAGAGAGTTGACTTGTGAATGAATGTGAGCTGTGACATATGCCTTAGATATTTAGACACTGCATTTCATTTCTCTCTGCTTTAATTTAATGCTAATTCTGCTCTCCTTCCTGTGCTATTCAAGTGCAGTTAAAGATTCATATGTATACTGGTAAACTCGTATCTTATACAGAGTTAGGCATATAATCATATGAAAACCTTAATCTGTAATCCTTAAACTATGCTATAAATAATTCTTTCTAATATTAATAACTCATAGGTCTGCATTGCATTTTAAACGTGCAAAGGCTGCACTCAGCTTGTAAGAACTTACTCCAAGGTACTTTGCACCCATTTCTAATCTAAAAAACAATAGAAGCAGGGATGTATTACTAGCCTCTGGTCAGCGTAATCTGCAAGTTACCAACCATATTTGTCAAGACCAAATCAAGATTTCCATGGGTATGTAGGGAAAACTTCACTTTCTGTATTTATGTAAATGGTCCATGAAATTGTCCCAAAAAAGTATTAATCTGAATCAAAATCTGACCATACAAACCCCTTAAAATGGGATGATTATATAGCACAGGGAATAATTATACCTCCTACTGAAAGTTTTTGTCTGTTTGTCTAATGTATAAGCTTTTTTTAAATGTTATTGATCATATTAACTACCATAGCACTCAAGGAGCCTGATTACATTATACCTGTACAATGCCTAATTCAGAAGATACATGGGTTCATCCTGCAGAGGTACAGACTTAAATGGGAATAGGTATTTAGACTGTGAGTGTGCAGAGGGATTTTCTTGACTCACTACAGCAATAAATATGATCTCAGACCTTGTGCTTTGTTGATTAGATTCTGTGGTTCCTGCAAAAATTGCATGTGTGCAGCAAGGTTTCAACTGTCCAGAATATACTGCACAGAAATTCACTGAATCCTTTTTGCATATATGCAAGCATGCAAAATGAAAATAACCATTAAATTCATCCCACAATTAACTTATCTTTTTTTCTGAATGGTATTTTGAAGAATAAAGATACTACATGATAGAAATATTGGTATTGCGGTACTGTTAGATATGGATCAGAAGTTTGACTCCTTAATTATGTCTGGTTTCAGATAAAAGCAAGAACCATGAAAGGAGAGAGTATGCAAAAACAGGAGTGTCCTAGGTTACAATATAACATATTCCAGAAGGTCTGTATTCTATCTCCATCTTCATGAATTGTTAAAATTAGGAGGGGCAGTGTTTTCCTTACCTCCTCCCCCGGACCATCTCCTGTTTATGGGCCATTAACACCTTGCCTTATGAGTCATAGGTAACTCCCTCCGGGAGCCATTTGTGTTTAATGGGCCATTTTGAGGACCCACCNGGTTGTATTCTAACTATCAGGTTTTGTTTTTGTTTACTACTGCATCTTGTTCTAATTTTCCTATTAGGTTGAAGTTTGTTGGGTTTTGTTTTACTTTTGTTTATACATATTAAAGAACTGTTATTCTTATCCTAATATCTTTGCCTGAGAGCCCCTTTTAATAATTTGGAGGGAGGGGGTTTGCATTTATTTGTTTTTTTTCCCTGTTCTAAAAGAAGCTCCTGCCCTGCTTGGCAGGCACCTGTCTTTCAAAATCAAGACAAGGACTCAGCTTCCAGTTCAGAAAAGCACACTGTTAACCTAGGGAGGACCTTCACAAAACAAGTATTAGCTTTTTAAATTATTATTCCCTTTTTCTTCTGGAAAAACAACAGCAATGGTTAAGTGTAGGAGAATAGATTGTGGAAGATTAGTAATGGGTCTGTGGCTGAGCTTCATCCCTAATGGGGATGCAAGCTGTGTAAGACAGGTGAACAGCATTGAAGGAGAAGAAGCTTGGAAGGCTGATTTGCATTGACCAACCACAAAACACTAAAAGATTACACAGGTGTTATGCTGATGAGAAAGAAAGGCATAAAGAGTTAGGACAGAGAAGAGAGGGTTTGCTGGCTGAGCTGCAAGGAGGAAGGATCAGATGGTTGTGTAAGGGACAGGAAGGAGTTAGCTGGTCATGCAGAAGGAAGAAGGAGGTAGAAGGAAGAGAGAAGGAGTCAGTGTTGTGTGGAACAGCCTGAGAAGTTTACAGAGAAATGGTATGGAAGTTTTTCCTATAGGATAATAAACTGACAGCATCAGTCAGTTTGAGACCACTGTCCAGAGGTGCCAAGCACCATCACCAGCAGTTATACGTGTAACATCTTAGTAAGGATCTCAATGAAAAAGGTAAATAATTGCAGGAAAAGTTTGCAAATGCTATCTCTAGTGAAAAAATATCAGTGACAAACAGTTTTCTACAGATGTTAGGAAAGATTCTGTGAATCAATCTCTTTATAGAATAACTGTTAAAACTGAGAACACAGATTGCAGTTTAAGAGAGTTGCTTTTGTGTAACTAAAAAAAAAAAAATTGAAATCATAATTAGTAATGAGGAACATGAGTTCTCAGCTCACATAAAGGCCAAAATCAAATGTACTCCTTTTAAAAATAAAAGTGAGAGTTTGGCGTAAAATACTGTGTTAATATGACTACAGTGACAATTCCATACCCTATTCCAGAGTTTGCACTTTTAAAAGGATATTGATAAACACAAAAGTTGAGAAAATGATAACAAGGACGAATCATAGTCTGGAAACCTGCTTTGTTGTAAGACACTAACGAAACAGAACCTAATTATCTCAACAATAAGAAGGTTAGAAGGCTGGCTAATCATGATCTGTAAAGTATGTAAGCTGAAAGAAGAAGCTATGGAGCCAAAGTGAAGTTCAGTTTTTCAAAACTACAAGCTTTGAGAGTGAGAGTAATTGAGTACTGGTTAAAGCTACTCAGATATTGTAGAATCTGCAAAATGAGAAGTATTTACCTTTAAAAAAAACCTCAAACCACCTCAATCACTTTATTTCAACAGTAAGTAAATGCGAGGATCTCCGCACCCCTGGGAGACCGCACAATGTACAGAAAAGTCCAGGTTTCCAGCCCATGCTGCCGAAGGAGTAGTCTGGAGTCATTTGCTCGTGTTCTCAAGGCAGTTTATTAGTTCCTTATCAAAAGCAGATTTCTCTGCCCTGCCAGGGTTGACACAGAACGTGTCCAGAGACACACTGTGCCCACCCCGGGTTAGCTCTAATCTTTTATACTAGTAACTACGTATTTAATGTTTATAATTAATTACCAATTAATTACCAATCCGTGCCTCTCACACCAAAGATCTCCAACCCCTCTGTATAGGGCCTCAAACCACCCTGGACATACACTCAAATTCTTTTCTTTTTACTTATAACTACTACTATTTTTCTATCTAAGCTTTTGTGACTTGAAATTCTTCATACAAAGTTGACAACCTGTTCCATGGATTAGAATCAGAGCCACAGGCATTTTCAGTATCATTCCAGGGTCTCTGACACCTCTGGCAGGCTGAAAAGCCTCCTGACCAGGTTTTGGGTCAGCCAAAGGCATCATAGGAACCCCCTGGGTTCCAACAAGTAAAAGGCTTCATAAAAGCCAAAGCAATAACAAAACAAACAAAAAAAACAAAAAACCTCCATAAACCCCTCCAAAAACAAAAAATAAATCAAACCAAACTAAAAACCAAACTGATGAAGCACTTGGGCCAAATGATATAAAATATCTCAGCAGATAATTTTAATGGTCTTTTTAAGCTTTGTCTTTACACAAGGTGGACCAAAGCCCATCAACTGCTTCCACTTTTCCAGAACTGAAATATTTTGTCTATTAAAGTCAATGTCTACACCTGCCTCATACAGTTTAAGGTTGCATCTCAGAAGCTTTTTAATACAAATTCCCATATTTTGTTCTCTAAAAAACATTAAATACATGAAGTGATCTTCTAGTGACTATTTTCTATGTCAGCAATATTTTGGATTTGGACCTTTGTCAGAAGGAGAAAGTGACACTAAAATTTTAGTGAAAAACTGCAAGGAAAATGCAATTAGAATGTAACTAAAAAGACATGAATCACGACAAATACCATATCTTTGGGAAACTCTAGTGAGTATTAGTTCTCACAGTTCACTACTCTGAAATTATCTTTTTGGCCATGCAGGTGGGACTCTACAGTGTATTTTTTTTATTTATCTAGCATATAGAAGAGCCAGCAGTGCAGTAAGCATTTAATTTTACTATAAATGGAAGATTTTGAATTTGAAAATATAGATGTGATTTTTCTGTCTTGTAATTTTATTGCTCTGTGTAATTTTCTGTGAAAATAGTTATCAATCAAGTTTCTCCTTCATGAGCAAACCATAAGAGGATAAAGCACATAGGAAACAAACTTCTTTCTTGAAATTTAATAAGCACCATTTTGGGGCTACTCAACTGAGGGACATTTATTATTTTTTTCCAAATCTTAATTTTCTGCATGTTCATTTCAAAATAATCTCTGGATTTTTCTTGGTGGACATGGTGAACTCATTCTATTTGCTTTTAATTTGTTTCATGTCCTGCAGTTTGGCAATAATTTCTTTTGGAGTTCTAATTTGCTTGGAGTCTTACAAAGCACTATGTCTTCTGGGTGTTATCACCCTTGTCACTAGGAAGTAAACTCACCCAGTGACCTGAGTATGGGATTCATTCTGGACCACTGAAGATGAGCCTTTTGCACCATGAAGCTAGTGAAACATAACATTACAGAAAGTGTATTAGGACCATACTAGCTCGTCCTTGCATAAAAAGAAATCTAAGTCAATTGACACTATGCAAATTGGAGTAAGAAGATCAAGCAGGAAATAGAGAGGGGTAAGGAGTCAATTCCTGTTCATGCAATTGTAGAAAGCCCCTCTTGCCCTGTATTAGGTTAGTATTTTCACACACAGAATCAGCAACATTGAAAGAGACAGTCAGGATCATCTTCACAGAATCATGGAACATTCTGAGCTGCAAGGGACCCATAAGGATCATCAGTTCCCACTGTAAGGTGCCTGGCCTCTGCAGTGATTGAGATCTCAAACCTGGCATTATTATTACCCATCTCTAACCAACTGAGCCAATCTCAGGGGTATCCAGTCCCACCATCAACCCAGCACCAGCACAACATGCCCTAAACCGTATTCTCAAGTGCCACATCCAGACACCTCTTGAATTCTTCTAGAGGTGGTGACTACACCACTGCCCTAGAAAACTTATTCCAATGTCCAACTACTCTTTTGGTGATTTTTTTTTCTGATATCTAATCTGAACCTCCTCTGGTACAACTTAAGGCCATTCTTCTTGTCCTTTCACTTGAGATATGGCAGAAGAGAGCAACTCTCACTTCACTACAGTCTCATTTCAGGTAGTTGTATAGCACAGTGAGGTCTCCCCTGACCTTCCTCTTCTCCAGACTAAAACATCCCTACTCCCTCAGTCACTCCTCATGGAATGTGTTTTCTAGACCCTTTATCAGCTTTGTTGCCCTTCTGTAGACATACTCCACCACCTCAATGACCTTTTTGAAGTGAGCAACCCAAAACTGACCAGTACTCTGCACAGGGGGACAATCAATTCCCTAATACTGCTGGCCATACTCTGAGAAATTCTCAATACACTCTTCCGCAAGGCAGTAGCTCTGCATAGAGCTGTTCTAATGCAAGGGTAGGACCTTGCACTTTGCCTTAATGAACCTCACACAGCTGGTCTTGGTCCATCAATCTGTCCTGCCCAGATGCTTCTGCAGAGCCTTTCTACCCTCAAGCAGACCAACAATCCCACCTAACTTGATGTCATCCGCAAACTTACTGAAGATGTATATGATCCCATTGTCTAAGCCATTGATAAAGATATTAAACAGGTCTGGCCAAAATGACGAGCCCTGGGGAACACCACTAGTGACCAGCTGCCAGCTGTATTTAGTTCCATTTAGTTAATTTTGAATATGAATTTTTTGGAACAAATAAAAAACTCAAAGAAATAAAATTGAGATGCTCCCCCTCCCCTCTCCATTCAGCAACTATACCCCACACAGCCCCACACAACCATTACCTCACTCCCCACTCAGGATGGGGAGAGAGAATCAGAAAGATGAAAGTGAGAAACTCATGGCTTGAGGTAAAGATAGTTTAATAGGTAAAGCAAAAGCTGCACGTGCAAGCAAAGCAAAACAAGGAATTCACTCACCACTTCCCATAGGCAGGCAGGTGTTCAGTTAGGAAAGCCAGGCTTCACCATGCATACTAGTAACTTTGTAAGACAAACACAATCACTCTTAATGTCCTCCCTTTCCTTTTTCTTCCCCTGGATTTATATGCTGAGCATGATGCCATACAGTGTAGGAAATCTCTTTGGTCAGTTGAGATAAGCACGTTGTTCTGTCCTCTCTCAACTCCTTGTGTACTCCCAGCCTGCTCCCTGGTGGGGTGGGATAAGGAGCAGAAAAGTCCTTGTTGCTGCGCAAGTGCTGTTCAGCTATAACTAAAACATTGCTGTGTTATCAACATTGTTTCCAGCACAAAACTAAATCATAGCCCCATACTAGCTACTATGAACAAATTACCTCTATCCCAGACAAACCAGCAAAAAAAGTAAAGTCGGGTTAATGCTACAATACAGTGTGACCTTGTAAGAAGCAATGGTGTTGTATAGCATGTTGAATTCTTCTTTCTGAATGATTGCTCCTGGACTCCTGCTTGGAGTTATAAATATGCAGTGGATTGCTGCAGATAAGCCACAGTTTCCAATTGTACATTTAGCTTTTTGAAAGTTCTAAGAGGAGAGAAGTACATTCTGCTGTTCTGACCAAATGTCTTTTACTTACATACTTTGATCACAAATTTGTGTACAGTCTATGGAAAGCTTAATTATATTGCTGTGCTTTAGAATATTTAAGCCATAGTTGCAAACACTAATTGCAAACATCACAGATGATCTTTGGGTAACCTGCAACAAACTGCCTCCTCATAGTACAACACAGGTGGAAGATCATTATTCAGATTAACTAGCACACACTTTAATATCCTCCAAATTAATCTTATAAAATGCATGACATATTCATCAAAATAAAGACTGTCCTGCAAAACTTGGGACAGATGGCAGTGCAAGATGACATCTTTTCTAAATGTGTCAAAATATTCACTCATTCAAGCAATATGATTGGTTGCACATTGTGGGTGCATTATTAAAATAACAAAAGCAGTAAAATTCACTTGCATGAACACCTGCTGCTAGAGTGACTTAATATAAGTAAGCCAAAACATAAAATTAAGTGATATAAATATAATTACTTCACTGGCAAATACGTTAACAGTGGCTATTGCAATTCTAAAAAGGTTTTAAGTCAATGAATTACATCTGCATTTAGACTTGGAACATTAAAAGCAAAACATACCTTCCTTAGTGACAGTTTAGGAAGGATCCTTCATACTATATCGCAAAATATAAGAACAGACACACAACAGGCCTACTAGTTGTCTGCTAGTTCAGATAGTATATATTCCTTTACCACTTGAAACAGGCGAGCATAGAAGTGATTGATAAGCCGAATATCACAGACAATTCAGATTTGAGAATTCAAAGCACTATCTTTTCTCTCCTGAGGATCTGACATGGGGGGCAGAAACAAAGCATCTAGAAAAGAAGAGCTGCAGATTTTTTTCCTTTTGTCAGAATTGAAAATCTCAAAAACTCAGCTTATGGAATCTAATAGAACTCTTGTGGAAGGAAATCTCATAAAGGTAGGAATATGATTTTTGTTTCAAATTATGGCAAGACCTTCAGAGCCCCCTTATTTTGTTCTCTGCTCTGTTCTCAACGAAGTCAGGCAATGCTCACCTGTTCTTAATGCAGGGTCTTGCACTCTGCATGGTGATAAGTGCTGTTATTAAACTGATGAAGAAAACATGCTGTGGAGTGAAACAAGGTGTATCAGTGGAGGCCTAAGCACATATTTGCTATACCACCCTCAGTCTGAAACTATACACAGGAATGAACCAGAGACACTGTGTTGTAGCGCGTGGCAATAACCACAGGGCCCCCATAACCATCACTTAGCTTAGTGGCTAGTTAACTAAAATATGAACATCAAATACCTGGTCTCTTTACGAAAAAAGAAAGGAAATCTGTTTAAAATGTTTGGGCACAGGGCAAATGTCTGCTTTCCTGTTTCTTCAGAGAGGAGGGGGAACATGAACAAAATGCTTTATTGCTTGGTGTACAATTATACTGTCAGCTCCACGAAGACGCAGATGGGTGAATATGGTAACAACAGGCTGTAGAAACTGCTACTGTAAAGGGTTAACAAAGACTGCACTTGCTGTACATCACCGCAGAGCAGAGAGATCGGCAGTGTGAATTGTGTTATCCTCCCGAACACCACAGATACGCACACACACACTGACAGGGACACCTTCGCTCCTCCGTATGCCCCGTGCCCACCTGTCCAGCCCCCCGAAGCCCGGCCCGGCTCCTCCGGCGCCGCTCCTTCGCGGGGGGCTGTGGATGGAGATGCGGTTTCTGTAGCGCTGGGCTGGCTGCGGGGAGCCATTGGCTGGCGGCTTTGTGAATTTCATTCAGTTTGGTCCAATAGCGGGAGGAGAGAGCCTGGTACAGCCTGGACCTCTCCCCCCCTCCTCTCTGTCCCCCNACTCTCCCTCTCGCACTGATTGCAATGAATTTTCTGCCTGAATGTAGGTCGCTTACAACCGAGAACACGAGTTTCCTTCAAATCCAGTGTTGTTGTCTTTCCTCTTGTTATTTTTAATTTTTCCCCCCTTTCGTGGTCGTTGCATTCCTTTGGAGAAGCCAATCGCATTGGATTCCAAAAAGGAGAGCAAGAACCGTATGTGAATAATTCTGGCTGCATGATAGCCCGAGAGGATTTCCTGAAAGATTCTGGCTGTGTAAAAAAGACCCCTATGCTTCTGCAGCTATCCCAGTGTTAAGGTAGGAGTACCGGATTTGCAGTTTGAGTGTTCATTTTCATTTTTTTCTGTTGTTTTTTTTTCTGTCCCCCCCCCCCATTTTTTTTTTTTCCTCGGCGAGGGTGGGGGAAGAGAGGGAGAGGTGTTGCAGTTGGTACTCTGGCAAAGGGCGAGCAGTTTGCTGCAGTCGTCTGTGCTTTTACTTTTTCCGTCATGATAAAACGATACTTTCTTTCTGACATTTCCACCATCATACGCGATCTTCTTGTCACATATGCATATTTATGCAAATTTATTTCTTTTTTACCCACTTCGGTCTCGTCCCTTATATCCCCCTTGCACCATGATTTGTTTGGAGGCATTTTGCTGCAATCAGCTATTTGGAAACGCTCTGAGGTTCTGTGTGAGATGTTTACAAAGTAGCTTTGCCTTACAGGGAAATAAACAGAAGAGTGTGGAGGAGAGGAGGGAAAAATATCTGCAGTACAGGCAGAGAAAGAAAGAGCGAAGCCACAGTTTCTTGCAAGCGCGAAGAGGGGCAGGAGCGGTACCTCATGCTCTATGTGCGCCTGTGTTTTTCAGAGAAACACAAAACCAACACGTAGGGTTTTGGTTAACCACTTTCTTTGCCACCACCACAGCCACGAAAAAGCAAAAAAGGACGGGGACGCGCGGG
>VXBU01002234.1:127710-257592 GCA_013400315.1 Bombycilla garrulus
GGGGCCGTCCCGCGCGCGCCGCTGATCGAGCGGGAAGTTGGCACGCTCGCCGGTGCGGGGCGGGAGCGCCCGGGGCTGAGGGCAGAGCCCGGGGCTGAGGGGAGCGTCCGGGGCTGTGGGGAGAGCCCGGGGCTGAGGGGAGCGCCCGGGNGGGGAGCGTCCGGGGCTGAGGGGAGAGCCCGGGGCTGAGGGCAGAGCCGGGGCTGAGGGGAGCGTCCGGGGCTGAGGGGAGCGTCCGGGGCTGAGGGGAGAGCCCGGGGCTGAGGGGAGAGCCCGGGGCCGGGGGGAGCTCCCGGGGCCGGGAGGAGCGCAGAGCTCCTCCGGCCGCAGGGCCAGCGGTAGAGGAGCCTCCGTGCCCCGGCCGCGTAGCCTCGGCCGGGCGGTGAGCCAGCCGGGACGGCAACACCTGACGTGTGGTTCGAGGTGCCTGTGCTTGGCTACCCGTCTGACAGCCTCCGTGCAGCTATTGCCTCTCGTAGGGATGGCCGAAACGCATGGCCAAGTTCGCATGTTTGGTATTTGGAGAGAAGCCAAAACCCCCGCAAAAACCCAAAATACACTCCCCACACCTCCCTTCGAAACACCACTTCACCTGATGTTTGATCAGTGTTGAAAGCAAGTACTAATAAAAATTCTAGTTTGGCTTTAAATTAATAAGGTTAAGGACATACATGCATGTGTTCAGGAGATTAGAATTCAAAGCTTAATTTGAGGAATTTACAGTTACACTGGATGGAAATCCCTGCTATTCTTGTCTTCCTAAAACGTAAATGTAACTGCTAATACACACCTCATGTATTCAAGGGTAATATTTTTTTGCATGTCATGTAGGACAAAATTTAAGTTTTTATTAGATGTATAAATCCTCAGTTAGCACTGAAGAAATAAACTATTTGTCACCTTACGAAGCAATTATTTCCACTAATTTTAATTCCTGGGTAAGAACACTGCTTTGCATTGTAAAAGCAAACTGATTTCATATGTGAAATAAGCTCTGCATTTTATTTTCATTTTACTTACAAAATACTTTATATTCTATCTGTTAATATCTATGTAGATTTCTATATAGGTAGCCTTTATATAGATATGCATTAAGGCAGGAAATTCCAAGTATTTTTTGCTTATATTTCTGTGTAGAGGGTTGCATGCATTCTCATGAATCATATTCCAATGAATCATTAAGGTTTAAGAACCATGAAAACATGTCATGCACATGTTACTCAAGAAAGCAATGGTGGCATGTAATTTTCTCAGAATAATAGAAAAATAAATTTAATTTTGATGTAATATTTATAATAATGAAATTATTAGTCCTTTGTATATAAATACAGCTGCTATTACCCTTTCTCTCTCTTCCGTACTCATATGCCAGTGTATTGTATAGATAAAATTATTTTTGGTGGGTCATGTGCTAGTGCAACCTATTAGTTGTACCAAATATTAAAACTGAAATTCCGTTTGACATCTGAAACATCTTGGTCTTATATACAATGAAAAATTAGGAAAAAAAAAAAGGAATTCAAATTAGCTTGGTTCTCAAGAGGACAAAGCTAATTCAGAGCTAATTTAATTTTTATTTTTTTTTTATATTTCATTGAATCAAATGACCCTTTGTTTTGGTCTCTACTGGAATACATTTATATAGATAAGAAAATACATTTTCCTTCTTCTGTGTTTCTGGAGGGAGTCATTACTCACCCACTATTGTTTTAAAATGCAGTGCTGTATCACAAAAATGTATACTGTAAACTCAAAAATTCCCAGTGTTTTTTTCTTGATCAGCAAAGCACAGTGATCAGTGTCATTTCTTTTAAAGTCATCACAATGGGAGTGAGCAAAAGCAAGCCTCATAGCATGAACGGAAAAGGCCAACTGGATTAAATTAGGACAAGTGGTAAAACTGCAGGTCTACTGTTAACCTATATATTTTGTAGTCTTCCAAATACTTTGTCTTTAGCTAATCCTATGTTCTTGGGTGGATCATTCTGCTGAAAGTGTTTACATTTGATAAAAATGTCAATCCTAATAACATCCTTCAGCTGGAGACCTGTCATGCAGAGATGAAGGCAAGAGGCAGAAAGAATACCTATTTAACTGAGGCTTTGTATTAAAAATATTATATAGAAGCAAGGATCTGTTTGGCCTTTTTTTTTTATTTTTTAACAAAAGATTGATTCAAGCAAGACTTACTGATTGCTACATAGAGGTTTGCACATTTGTTTTTGACAGGTTCTCAATACAGCCTCTTCTTGGCCTTTCAAACACACACACTGCTATTTGATGACTGAATCACAGAGTGTAAAGAACAGCTCCACCTGGGTAGGACAGCAATAAGCATCGTGCTCTAACCAGCATATAATTTAGTCATTCTGTCACTTGAAGACTTGTCATCAGGATTCAAGATCTCTTCTGCATGAGTAAATTGGTTAGTTTTGTGCACAGAATTATGAGGCTGTGACTCTTTATAGAAATAAAAATCTAATAAAACATAAACATGAGTTGCACAAATCAATATAAGTATCTCATGTCCAGCTGCAGCTATCCTCTGTCACAGTTCAACTCAGGTGCTCTGAAGCAATGTTTGTAAGGCATTTATGCTGTGAGCCATTTTGATCCTCAGATCTGACAGGGTTACGTACTCAACTATGTCACCTTTTAATAATTCTCCACTTCTTACTGTGTTTGTTTTAGTAGTCCCCAGATTGGATTTGAAAGAAAAATAAAAAAGCACCAATAAAAAAACCCGAGCACCATTGAGAAAAAACAGTTTGCTGTCTAGTGGAGGAAGAGCAAGTAACAAGTTTTATTGGCAATACTCCTGGAAAATTTTTAGCAATGAGATAGGACACAATGGTAATAAACTTTTCACAACTTGGATATAAGGGTAGAGGATAGAAAACGGAAATATAACAATTTATAGACAGCCATCATTGGTTGAATTAAAAAAAGGTAGGAAATTATTCTGGAAATGTTTCCAGCAAGCTCACCCCTCTTTAACCCATGTAAATAAATGAGGATGAATTTTGACATTAGAAATAAGCTGTATGTGAAATAGGGTTACTTTATGGCTCGCATGCATAGCTGATATGAGCAGCCCCTGTAGAACACATCCTGTGAGATCTGCAGGGGGACCAGTGTCACGGCTAATTCCAACTGAATGCATTACCACATGCTGGAACGATCCCTAGCTAGGAATGCTCAGATTTGTACTGTAATAATCTAAAAATAAATTGTAGTCACTGATGTCACAATGTATGATTCTTTCAGCTGTCTGCTGTGCTGAGCCCACACACCACTCAGTGTCATAGGACGTATTTCAATAAGTGTATACCACTGGCAAGTTTCAGTGGAGGGTTAGGATTTTCCATGCTTGTCTATCTTCTGTTATTTATGTGCTAACTGAGATTTGCAACTTGATGGGGAGGCTGAGCCTTTTAAGGGAGGTAAGCTTTGAAAATGGGTGGCACTCTTACTGACTCTGCCAGTTACTGTTACGATTTCATATATACTATGAGTATAAATAGAAATTTGTATTTACTTGTGTACTAATTTATTTTGAAATAAATTAAGAATATTCTTGAGATTTAGTTACACACATCATTAAGACTAAGCCCCTTCAATATTTCACCATAACAGATGAAATAATACTGGCATGATTTGATGGTAGCAAACTTCCATCTAGCAGTATTTTTCAGATTTGCATCTGTTGAACGCAATAGACAAAATGAGATAGAGACTACTGCTTCTCTGTTCAGACAGCTTGGAGGGAAGACTTCTTTGTCCTCCAACTGGAGGTATTCATTGCCAATGAGAGGTGTAGGACAGTCAGAAATGAAGGAACACAATCATGAATAGGATTTCTGACCCAAAGTGTTAATTGAAGTGGTCTAATGGCTTGATTATTTTGAAAATTGTTGTTACTGTAGTGTGTGTGGGCTGCAGGCCCAGTACAGACCTAAAAGGAACAGATTTTTAAGCTCTGTAGTAGTGTTGCTGTCAGGTTAATGGTCTTTCCAGGGCTGACCAGCCATCTCAGTCAGTGCCATCATGTGGTGATCTTGTGATATTGTTGTCAATATAGCTGGGTTAGTGATCAAGCTTATTGATGTGCTAACATCTCTTTGGACCCTTAGTGAGAAGATACGCAGTTTAATGCCAACAAGTCTTTCAAAAATCTGTTTAGAGAAATAGCATGGAGAGAGCTTGAATAAATTAGTTATATGTTCTGTAATTGTGTTTCTTTTACAGTTTTAAACTCTGGTAGAAAGTGGACAGACTTCAATATATTTCCTGCTTAGTATGTTGTTTTGCTCTGAAACAGATTTTGCAGTAATTATCTCCAAATACCTATTAAACCAATACTACATTATACATCACATTTTGACTTCTGATATATAAAAGCCTTGCTTTGTATCCATCCAAATGAAATAAAACCAAGACAAAGCTGATAGACTCTTTTGAAATAAAAGAATTTTGAATAGATTCAGATTTCTGTTGTTTATTCATATATCTTTGTTTTTACTGATTTTTCTGGTACTGATTGTAAATGTAAGTTTTGCATAAATCTTATGCTTGGAAGTAGATGTGCCAGATAGTTTTTCTCCTCTTAAATAAATTTTTTTGAGACACTACACAGAACTCTGCAATTAAAAAGAGCAGGGGTTTAGTCAACAATTATCAACAGTTTAATTATACAACTAAGAATGCTTTCTCTGAAAATAAATAAGCTTTTCTTCCTTGCCACCCTATTCTCCTTATTTCTTTACTTGCTTTACTTTGAATACTTGGTCATATACAGAAAAAATTACCTTGAAATTATATTAAAAATATGTTTATTCTTTGATTTATGATTCTACCTTTTCTGATCTATTGTGAATGTTTTCCAGACATCTTTTCAAATAAACAAAACTAATATATTTTTCACATAGAACACCACATAAGATATAAGCCATATGCTCTCTAATGTACAATACATTTTTACTCATTTTCTTACTGGACACAGCATAAACCATTACCATTAAAAGACCCGTGCAACAGAATCAAGATAATGGACCATTGACAGATTAGGGTCATGCAATGAGGTCTTTGGATTCGATGTAAAGAAACCTGTTAATTTCAAAAGGCTTTTGGTCAGTTTCAGGGAGAAAGTAGTCTGGATAAAATGTTATGGAGTATTTCCATAGAGCTTGCAATATCACATAATGCTTAAAAGTTTTTTCCTAACTTTCCATTAACTTCTGCTAATGAAATTGCCTTCAAACCTTTGTTTGAAAAATAAAAAATAAAGCATAGGCTCCGAAAAATAATGCATCTCCATCCCTTCCTTGAAGAGTTTCTTATAAGCATGGATGATTATGCACACTGAGAGTGTGCTAGATGATAGGACCAGTCTCAACTCATGTTTTATTGGTAACTGTGTTTATAAAGACAAATGGTTATACAGACTTGGTTCCATCTGTGATTTCTTTCTGAAGTTTCTTGGATTTGCTTGTTGAAGAAACTGGGCGTGTCTTAGATGGAGTATTCACATCCAGTCTGTTCACCTTTTGATTCAGTTATCTCGTTAGTTTTTGCCAAGTCTCCAAACTAGCATTTTAACACTGGTAAATAATTTTCCTGGATGTTCAGTTACAATGTTTTTGGATCATAGATTTCAGTATTATTTTATAAGTGATTTGTAACAAAAAAAAAAAAAAGGGGAAGAAATCCTCTCCTGGATTCCAGAAGAATTATGAAAGAAGAGGTGAAGCCCATGTAAATCTTTGGTACATCTGCCATTACCAAAACTCTCTGACATTTATTAATTAGTGGGAATGTATCTGGATTTCAGGGAATGTCTTAGGCAAAGAAAATGAAAAAATATTATAGCAACAACTAGAGGAAGCAGCTAGCGAGCTGTTGCTGTATGAAATGTACCCTTTGCCCAAATGTTAGTGCAGATGGTCTAGTGCAGCACTTCAGGAAAGCATTCATCAGTCATAGTGTTTCTTCTCAGTCAGATACATAGTCACTGATTTGTTTGGTATAGTTTCCCAATTCAAATATATCTCTACCAATAATTACATTATTATGTCTACCTGTTGCATTTTATATCATCTACATGAAAGCAAAGATAAGTTCTCACTACACAATGGCGTGAGGGGAAGTAGAACTTTCTGCAAATTATGCACAGCTGGACAGATGAGCTGTGGTGCCTGAGGCTGTGAATTTGTATTAACACAGCCAGCAGTAGGTCTGCTTCCTGAATTAGAAATGTTCAGTGTGTGTAGTTTTCAAATGTGCAGGTGGTGAATTTGGGGACAGATGATGTAGATCCAGTGGTTTTGACAGATTAAATAATAGCAGTTGGCATAACTGGAAATTAACCATGGAGCTGGATGAGAGAGCTAGCGTATTAATTTCATGCTCATTGTGATAATATTTGATTTAGTTCAGGTACACAAGTTACAGTGCGGATGGACTTACTGCTTAAATCTAAAGAGTGAATCTAAAATACATTCCTTTTTTAATGTTACATTTATTATGTCTTTCTTTTTCTCCAGATCTTGTAGTTAACTGTGAGTTACAGTTTTTGAAGACAAATTCTTCTTGTTTATATTGATTTTTGATGTCATCTTTACATAGACATGCTTCAAATACAGCACCTTAGGAATATGCAATGCAGGCCACCTAGCACTTACATTAAACATAAAAAAAAAAGTAAACTTGAAGACCCGATAAGCTTTTTATACTGTTGTACTGTGAAAGGCATGCTGCATTGATTTATCAGCCCTGATGTGGTACAGAGGTGTGATGTTAATGAAATGCAGAGGATTAATGGTGCAGTTAACATGTGCCATTACTCTAACGCCAAGTTGTTATGGTCATAGAGAGGAATAGAAACAGAAGCAAAGGTTCTCCCAAGAAGAGCTGGCTGATCCTCTTTTGTGCTGTAGAGTAGTCAGTGTATATTTATCCTTGTAATTTTCAAACCGTATTTTCTTTTTCCTGTTGGCTTTGGAAATAACATGTTCTAGTGAATTGTTCTCTTGTCCAAATCCATCTTGTCTATAAAAATTTTAGCTTGAGAAAACTGAAATTAGAGCCTGTAGTAAGAATCCTTTATTTTCTCTTCCTTTTCTGTAAGTTTTGTTGTTTGTTTGTTTTTCTTTTTCTGTAACTTTTTAATTTGTCTTAGCATCCCAGAGCCTGCAAAATGTTTTCCATAATAAAGATAATACTGGTCAATATGGTGACCAATAATGTAGAAACCCCATTAACTTGGGTGATTTGCATTAAAAGTTCTCTTATGCTGACATTGAGTGTCTTTTTGTGAAGGATTTCTTGTTCTGGCAATGGAAATAACATTAGCAATGCAGAAGTTACACTAGCAATGCTGTAGAAAGGACAGGAGTTCAGAGCAGTTGTAATAGTGCTAGTGTGCTGAATTCTCTTAGCTATTAAATAGATAAGATTGGAGAGCTAAATAAGCCTTGCATTTTGTGTATAAGTAAATGATCACTGGATAATAATGCTTCACAGAAACGTCCTTCTATACCATTTTCTGTTTGGCCCTGAAGAGTGGTTATTTGGTGAGGCTTGCTACTTCGCTGCTTCCCGAAACCAGTTACAGTTTGTTTATTCAAGGGGAAACAAAATGTGTAAATTGGAGAAGATACTGTCTGGAACCTGAGACATCAATAAAGATGATGGAGAAATGGCAGTTCCATTTTGGGAGACAATTAATGGGTTTCATAATAGCAGTGACAGCACTTGTAACACCACTTTTAGCTCTTACAGCCTGAAAGCTAAGCACTAAGCATATTCATGTCTAAGATGAGATTGCATATTCCAGTTCTTACCTTCTCCTGTGTAAAAGATGAGGATGATTCAAAAATGACCCCTCCCTCTCTTACTTATCATCCCCAGCACGGTGGGGTGTTTTCCTTCTCTTGCTTATTACTGCCTCAAGAGGCCCAGCCTAGCCAGAGTCTGTGAACAGGCACTGAGTTGCAGACAAATTACCAGTTTCAAAGGAAGGTTAACATGATTAACTTACATAGAAAAAGAACATGATGACATGCAGGGATAGTACACACACAAGCATAGAGAGTGTAGTAGTAGAAGGAGTGGTAGTTCACATACTGTGTTCTGGAGAACTTAAACCAGCAGGATATAAATCAAGTTGGATTTACAACAAGAACTGATGCTTCTGGATGTGAGGATTTGGTTTAGTCTGAGGGGGTACTATGTAGAAGCTATTGGTCAAGGTAAAAGTACAGTTTTTAATATCCCTCTGTAGGAATCTAGATTTTATGCTTTGAAATTGAGTCTGTTTTCTTCTGAATCATGTTTTAGATTTTTTTTTTTGTCCTAATAAGGTATTTATTGAAATAAAGTCATTGCTTTTTAAGGAAACCATATCCAGTGGTATCATCACTGAATATATTTTTAGTTAGGAATGTTTTCTTGTTTGGGTTTTTATGCTGTTTGTCCCAAGAATCATAAAAAGTCATCTTTTTTGTTTCATTTCAAATACTTGGCTTTTTAGAGTTTTAGATTTCTTTGTTTTGTTTTGTTTTGTTGAGGTTTTTTGAGGGAGTTGGGGTGGTTATTTTATTTTTTTTCTATGTGCTTTTTGTTTGGGTTTTTTCCCCCACATGCCAAATTTTACTATTAATTTGTGGTTTCTCAGAGAAACTAGCTTTGCAGAGAAGTGCATGAAGAATGTGAAGAAATTTACCTGGAATTATATAAAGGCAGGCTTAACAAACCGTGGGTTTTAATGGTTCTGTCACTGGTACATGGGGGAGAGGGAAAGAAAATTAGAGTAAAATGTGCCTTCATCCTACTCATATACATCACTTAAAGATATTAATGTAATTGTGGATAAAGACTGTGCAGTTGCTGCTTAACCATTATTTCACATCTAAGTTATATTCCACAGTTAAAAAACTTTTTTCTGATCACGTTTTAAAACAGAATTGATATACTTTGCTTAGCTCAAAATTTGCTAAAAAATAAAGCAGACAGAAGAAAAAAAATTTCCTCAGAGGTTGCAGAGTGCTAGCCTTTCATGTTCTTAATAAGCAACCTTCCCCTATTTATATAAATGGACATATTGCATACAACAGCAAATTTGAGAGCCATATTTAGTTGCTTGCAGTGAACTGTATATTTAAAATATTACAAGCATGACTAAGATCTCATTAAAACTGTTCTTGCAGTGGTTTCTACCATTGTCTTCAGTGACACTATGCCTAATATCTGAGTGTCTAGAAGTATTTAGTGGTTAAAAAAAGAATAGTCAGGTTCCAGGATTTCCCCCTCTTTTTGCAGCTAATATCTCATTGTTTAATGTATTGATTTGGCAGAGGTCTCTTTTCAGCTAGGAAGAATTTGTTCTCTGTGGAGTAAATTGTTTACCAGCCAGCTATATGTGTTTGCCTTAGTGAATCTGAGTGAAATGGTCCATCACAAATTCATGTAACTGCATTAACCTTCTTGACATTGTGATTCTAAAAAGCTAAGATGAGGACAGAAGTGAATGACAGGAAGTGGTGAAAATGAGATTCTTGAACATGATGCATATTTTACTGTGTGTAAATAGGCTCAGAACTTACGTGACTTTTAGAGTTTAAATTTATTTTTCCCCTTTAGATGATCCTTGTTAAACAGGGAGAGTATGTTTTATCAGAATTTTAGTTCTTAATCCACTTTAATTTCTAGTATGTACTCAGATTTTATGTTTAGACAGGCAGAAGTTGCAGATACAGAAGGAAGAAAATTGATGGAAAAAACTTAATCACGTCATTTTTATTACTTTACACCAATTTCTTTTTCTGCTCTGATGTGTACCAGGATTGATTATTTATCGCACATACTTTCTATGAATAAATAAGCACTGAATTTTCTATGAAAAGATATCTCAGACTAGAATTAGTTTTCTAGAGAAGATTAATAAAATTTTGTCTGAGGAATTCAACTTTCTAGACCAATATACTGCCTTTATTTGCAAAAAACACAAAAATTATTCCACCCCCCAAAAAAAATTGGATGAATAATCTAGACTTTGCTAGATTATTACATACTGTCCAGAGTCTTTTATATATCTTAAGAATAGTTTATTTGGGGGAGGGAGGAAAGAATCAAATTAGTTAATTTTTTTTGTTGTTTCTTTTCTCTTTCTCTGTTTAGTTTTTATTTGGCTAGTGTACTGTATAAGGCAAAATGGATTTCATATATCTAGACTGATATATAGCCCAGCCTGCAACACTGCTCAATCTTACTTCAGAAATGCACAAAATGGCCACTTTAGGGAAGGAGAGGAGAAGGTGAAGATTTCAGTCTAGCCCAAATAGAGAATCAGAATATAGCTCCAGCATTCGGGAAATGCTTCTGGGTTCTCTGATCTGGATGTAACTGAAGTTGTGCCAGGAATCACTTTTGCTTAACCATCATGATTTTGAAAGTAGTAACTTCATGGACTGCCATGACATGGCATGTACAGAACAACCAGGCACAATCAGGCACAGCTAGCATGGGTTTAGGAAATGTAGGTCCTGCTTGACCAGTATGATCTCTGAAGACCAGGTTACCTGCCTAGTGGATGAGGGAAAGACTGTTGTCTGCCTAGATTTCAGTAAAGCCTTTGGCACCATCTCCCCCAACACTCTCCTGGAGAAACTTGTAGTCCATGTCTTGCACAGGTGCTCTCTTGACTGGGTTGAAAAATGACTGGATGGATGGATTTAGAGAGCAGTGGTGAGTGGAGTTACATTGAGCTGTCAGCTGGCCACAAGTGGTGTTCCCCAGGGCTCAGTGATGGGGCCAGTCCTATTTCATGTCTTTATCAATGATCAAGTGCATTCTCAGAAGTTTGCAAAGGACAGCAGGTTGTGTGGGAGCTTTGATCTACTGGAGGGTAGGAAGGCTCTGCAGAGGGATCTGGACAGCAGGGATCAATGGGCCAAGGCCAACTTTATGAGGTTCAGTAAGATGAAGTGCTGGGTCCTGGACTTCAGTCACAACAACTCCATGCAGGGTTTCAGCCTAGAATTTTCATTCTAGATTTTCGTATGTATCATTACACAAAGGGTGTTAATCTTGATTGAAGTATGGTAATTTTTAGGTTCAAGTGTTGCATGCCTATGCACTACATATGGGACTTCTGTACTGTAAAGTAAAAGTCTACGAAACAAAAGGTAGGGAAAGCTGAAGCAGTAGGGTGGACAAAAGAGGGACCGTTCTCATTGTAGTGATGGTTTTCCCCACAAGTACCGTATAACACCACTGGGATTTGCAGTTGCAAGATTGTGACAATAACAACACAAGACCTAGAGCATGAGAACATTAAGGGAAAATGAAAAGATAGTGTTATGGAGGGCTCTGGAAAACTCTGCTTCAGTGGTTTAGATGATAGCTTACAGGGCTGTGAATTGCAGACCCTTGACATTACTGAGGTTGAGACACTAATTTACTCAAGGCAAAACATGATTTAACAGCATTCATGAATGAAAAATTTGTATTGGATCATTTAAAGTTAACATAAGAGATATAAAAATTAGGATCATGCAGGCATAACTTAGAGCTTTTGCCTGGATACTTTCTTTTTCTCAAAAAGGAAGAGTATAGAGAATTCTAGGGGTATTTTCGTTTGTCTTGCTCTAGGTAAAAACGTAATGTATCAGTAAATACCTTTATTTTTAAACTATATAGTCATCTTTTAAAACAAAACCCCATAATTTACTTTATGTTTTACCATATTCATCAAAATGGAAACAGTACTTTTTTGTGCACTGTTTGTAAGTACTAGGTGACTTTGTATCCCTTAATAACTTCTATTATTTCATAATGGATCATTTGGAAGGAAGGATGTCCTCTCCTCCTAAGAATACATCATTTATCAAACAGTAATTGCCCTGGTACATTTAGATGTACTATGACTTTGTAAATCATCACAAGAATTGCCTGATATCCACATTACCCAATGCCTCAAGGTATTCCAAAATACAAAATCTAGCCACAGGCATTAACAACACATACACTGATTGCTGTCATATTTTGGTACTCTTCCCAGAAATGCCACATTCAGAAGGTTGTACTTTGAGGAATGATGCTGCATAATCAGATGGCTAAATTCATTAGAAGCTTAGGTACCACAACAGGGAGTACAGTGTTATGCTTGATGATCTTGGCTTTTGTGGTGGCAAACAGCAATACCCAGATCAGAATTTCTTTATCTGGTTACCAACTGATTCAGTCTTTCAAACTATTTCCAACACTGGCAATTTTTTTTTTCCATCACATATTTTATCTTAGCTTCAGTTTTCTCTCCTGAGAAAGCATTGAATAAATGCACAAGTTCCTTAATAGTCCAAGTAACTACTTTGGACAATGAGATCAGTATTTCAGATTTATTCTTCTTAGGGTTTGGCTGATACAAACTGAAGAAGCTGAGAAATTGTTACTGTTAATTCTGGATTGTTCTACTATAGGAACACTACTATAGGAAATAGGGAAATAGGAAATACTATAGGAACACTACTATAGGAAATAGGGAAAACCCCACAACCTTCGCCTCCGTCCTCCTGCGCCACCCTCAAAGCAAGAACCAACAAAACTGCTTCTTTTACCATATGCCTAACTCATTAGTTCTTCATGAAAGATCCTTACAGAGTTGCTACTCTGTTTCCCACTGTGAACAGTATATGTTCAGTAAGGCCATGCTTAATTTTTTTTTTGTCAAATGTCTGCTGAATATATTGCACAAACTAGGAGAAATAGAGATGAATGCATTTTAGTGTTAGTCCACATATTCTACATAATCAATTCATACATGTGCTGAGCTTTATGACAAAAATTTCACTCTTTTTTTTCTAAAGCTGGTTCAATGAAGACAACTTTGGTGAGGCACCAACAGTCTCTGGATTTCACTGATTTTCCTACTAGATGAGCATCTTTCTTTCAAAGATATCTCTATCAGATCAGTGAGGACGCTTATCTGTCTGCCAGTGTTCTTTGCTTCCTGCTAGTATATACTGCTTGCCAGTGCTCTTTGCTTCCTGCTAATATATACTGCTTGCCAGTGCTCTTTGCTTCCTGCTAGTATATACTGGTAGTTTAGCTGAGATGTCACTGAAAATCATGGTTCTGAATCTCTTGGAAATGCTGTGGGTTTTGGTCTTCACTATGAAAAAATATGGCTTAAGTTATTTGTTGCTCATCCTTCAATCTAGATACTTCCAGATGCTGACCAGATTAACTGTCTAGTAGGATTATCAAAAGTATATACAGATGACTGTTAAGATTTTTCTGAAGTTTTTAAGGAAAGACCTTGCTTGAGTCCCCTGTGGGTTGGTCTATCCTGCATACCAGAAATCTGGTTTTAAACTGAAGACAGTCGTGTGCAAATTAGTTATTTTAGGTTCTCAATGCAATTTATGGGAATAGTTAAGAGTTTTGGGATGCAATTAACCTTTTTTAAGGTTTTCTTCAGAATGAGATTAAGCACTTGTGATTAATGAATAAATTATTTTAATCAGGTGAAACTGGATCTTGGTCAGTTTACATCGTTCCATAGACTATAAGCTAGCTGTTGGCTTTCCTGTTCTACAGCCTGTCTGAGACCACCCATATTATTGGTGAAGCAAAGGTCCTTTACAATTTATTACTTTATTGTTATTTCTATCTATATAGTTACAGGTCTTGTTTTAAGATAAAGGACTCCTCTTTTCATGGCTTACAGTTCTTGATATTTAAATATTTGCGTCATTCTCAAGCACATTTTCCTTACGAAGTGGTGGGATGGTTGGATATCTAATCTACTTGAATGCCATTGATAGTTTAGGATCTAGCCTTTATTTTAGGTTATTACTGTACCTATTAGAGGCCTGAGTCATTAGACTGTATTCCTTTCTGAACTTCTGCATGCTAGCACATTTGTCAGGTTTTTGTGGGTTATTGGAGTCAAGAAATTTCACTCTTCTATCCAACATTGTCATTCAGTGGTTTTAGTTGTATGTAAAAAATATCAACTACTTTATTTTGATGTATGCAAATTGTTTTGTATGAAAGAAATAGAGTATTTTATATGCTGATTACCTCCAAGTACCTTCTGTGTGAGACATCCTTTTGAAGAAATATGTGGAGGAGTTTTACAGGATTTTAAATTATTCTGAATGTAAAATGGGTGAAAAAATACAAGGGGTATAGCATCTATTTGAAATAATTATAATAGATATGTTTTACTGTGGCTGAGTTTAAGGAGTCAGACTATCATCTCTTATTCTTTGCTAAGCAGAAAACAGTGGAGATGTGGCTGATTTTTTTGGGAGTGGTGAAATGCAATGTAGAATACTTACATTTAGAGGACAAAGTTCACTATATAATCACTGAAAATTTCATATGTATTTCAGAAGGAAAATCTCCACATGTGTTGCCTGCTTAAATGTATTTAACACATAAAATTTAAGACATAAAATTTAAGCTTCCAAAAGCAGCAATAAAGCCAGAAGCTTTCACTTCTAACTAATACTGAATATTTTAAATCCCCTACTCTTTTTGGAATTATGAATTGCAGTATGAAAATTTGGAAGCAGAAGCCTAGCTTCATTATTTATAATAATAGCTGAGTACATTGTATAACTCTAATAGCAAATAATTCTCTTTCAGTATTTTACTGAAGAGAACCAGTGAAGGGAACAGCTAATATAGTGGTTGTTGCAGCACAGGTCTCGCCATTCAGCAGCAACTGTTAATATTTATTACATGAAAAGGGCTAAAGATTTAGACATATATGGGTTTTTTTAATTGAAACTCATGTTGAAAAAAAATTCAAATGAAAAATTTTCAGTTTCTAATAAAAACAGAATTTGTGCATGTATATGTACATGTATTCTTCAACTCATTTCAATGTTTTGCGCTTTTTATTGTTGAAGAAAAATCTGCATGTGTCCACTTGATAAGCTTGATGGCCTTAATGTAGACCTTTTGTTTAATGAACAATTAAAAAAAATGAAATAAATGCAAACTCAAATTGTTTAAAAATGGAAAAAGGATCATCTGTAACGGTTCTTTTACTGTGAACAACTCTCACTTGAATACCATCGAGGGGAAGTTGTTTGTTTTTTTTTAGGACAGACTTTGCAGGTGGATTCTTGAATGAAATGCTAGCATTTTTTCATGCACCAGTAATCAGATAGTGATAATCTCTGTTCACAGTTGGAAGTACTCACATGGCGAGAATCTAATTTCAAAAGCTTATGAGCTGTGTTTTCTACAACGATAATTTTTCTTGATATCTTAAGTTCATTTTCAACTCCTGAGAGGTGAAAAAAAGTGCAAAGTTAAAAGCTCTACTTAAAAACTGCTGTAAGTTTTAAGGGCTTTATTTGAAAACAAGCATTTGCTCTATTTTGTTGTTTACTGAGGAAACATAATAATTGAATTACTAAGTAAAACCAGATGATGATTAAAACGCAACAGGTATTTTTCATTTAGCCATCTGTGAGTCTCAATTGCATATTAGCTTTGTGAATAGGAAAAAAAAAAGAATGAGAAAGAACTGCAAACTGCAATGGTTTTAAGTGGTTTTAGTACAAATTATATATTACTAGAATATTTAATTTATTTGTAGAAACTTCAAATTGTTACTTGCATGAAAAATACTTTGTTAGCATATTTACCTGTGGTTGGAAATTTTTATAGATTAGAGAATTTCTTGTTGAGAAATAACGTGCACAACATTTAGAGTTTGCAGTACCAGAGAAAAATAAGGATTTTATTGTTGCAGGGGTTTGTCACCAAAGGGGTCTTTTGACCTATTAGTTTTTCAAAACTTTTGAACATCAGGCCACTTAGGTGCCTTTGTCATTATCCTTCCAACTTATAACTTCTGCACACGTGTTTCAGGAGTTTTTGTGTACCCAGAGGAGTATTTCTACAAATATTTTAAAGCATTGTGCCACAACTCCAAGTTACTGGATCAGTACAAATCCTCACAATGACACAAAGTGCTGTTCCAGAGGCTGGTGCTTTTCTCAGGCAGAAAGTCCTCTGGGACCTGAACCGTGGTCTTTGCATAGCACTACAGTGCAATATGTGACGTACCAGTTTGGTCAGAGTTAGCTTTGTTTCACTGCGCGACTCAGGGTATATCATTACTTCCTAGAGCTTTTTGAGGTAAAATTTGTCTTGTGGTTTGCAGAGTGACAGCAGTTTTGTGTTTGTGGAAGAGACTTCTAAAATATGTTTCTCTTTAATGCTCTGCTTGAGACCTTGTGATAGTTATTGCTGTCACAACCATGCTCTTACGTGTGATTTATAATTTTCCAATAGCAGCTACCAGCTATTGTCAGAATTTCCTCCCAGAATTATTTGTCCAATTGACTGCAGTCAAGTATGAGACAGCAAGTATGAGACTTGGATACGTGGACTGACTTCTGCAGTTTACTGATCTCATGAGAACTTTTATTGACTTCAAAGGGCTCTGGATCAATCTCTTAGTTTCTGCTCAAAGCAACTGTAGCCTTTCTTCCGTTTTTAACACTGAAATAGTAAAAGGCCAACATATTCATAGCTCATTCACTCATGAATATCTTTATTCTTCCAAGTAACAGCAGGGTAGAGAAGAGCAATTGACTTCTCAACCAGATAAATGGGAAGAGTAGAGATATTGTACTCATGACAATCATAAATTTGGGGTTGTTATGACCTGTAATCAACAGCATATGATATAACCTATTGCTATTGCAGGCAGGAGATCTAAAGATGACTGACAGCCTAGAGCAAGTAAGATCTAGCTGAAAACAGAATGTTCTAAATACAGAACAATGACGCTATATATAGCCCTACAGTGAGAGAAATCTTTCCAGTTCTCCTTCTGATGGGAGACAAGAGAGGATTTATTTGACTTTTGGGAAGCTTTAGAATCTTCAGCAAATATTCCAAGACACTGGGAACATTTTAGGCAACTTACTCAGTTCATGTAATGGAGTTTAAATAAATTTACCAACACATTTCCTGCATTGGGGAAATGTGAGTGTTCTTATTATTGTGTATGTTAGTTACTTGTTCATTTAATTATTCTACACTGTTCACTCCTAATTTTAGATGATTCTAAATAGATTCAGTTAATACATGGAGTGGTTGATTAGCTGAGGATTGAGATAATCCATTGTCATGCATTAATGCATCTCTTGTGAGTATTCCAGTGACCTCTCATAACTCTTACCTGTATCTAACATTTGGTACATGGTTTATTCAGCACAATAAAACTATAATGAATGATTAAATTATAATTAATGTATTTAACTTCTTACATTTGACTCAGTTCTTAGTAGAAGCATTAAACAAACTGTATTTGTTTCACAAATGTCTTTTGAATGCCTTAAACTTAATCAAAAGGATTTAGGGTCACATTCTCACCTTTTATATATGTTTTGATTTTGGTTTTCTGTTGATTTTTTTCTGTGGTCTTCACAGTCTATCTCAAGTTACAGGGAAAGAAAAAACAAAACAAAACAAAACTCTTACAATGCCAAATGCATTTTCCACACCTGTAAAAAACCTTAAGTCAAAATCTCAAGACTCGATATGGCCTATTGCTGCTTGAGCTACAGGACTTCACACCATTCAGCTGAGAGTAATCTGGTAGTGAAGAGGGAGGTTGTACTGCAGGTCCATGCCCCACTTGTCGCAGAAACCTAGTTTAGTTTTCTGTCCAGAAAAATCCATTTCAGCCCATGTCACTGCCTCTTTTACTTCTAGAGATCAGGGATTGGGTTGATCATGAGATTCCTCTCAAGACAGGATCCCTTCTCTTGTAGTCTTCTCATGCCCTCCCAACATAATAGTAATGCTGGTAGTGGCTAACATCATTGCTGTTCTGTCATATTTTTATCCCTAAAAAAAAAAAGGAAACACATTTTATAATATTTGCGATTTTTTATATACTTTGATTTTGGTAAACTGCCAAAACTTCCCTGAGAAGGGAAAACTGATAATTTTAAGTGCAGCCTGGATAAGCCAGAATGGAATTTAATTAGAGGAAGAAAGGTTTCCAGTGAAAGATTTTTCTCCTCATTGAATTTGAGGGAAGAGGAGTTGGAACCTTAGATGTAAGTTTTTTTCAATTTTCTGTTGTTGCTCTTTGCTACCAAAGTAAATTCTGGCTGTATTTAGACTGTGAACCTGGGGCAGTATTTGAAACAATTGGGGCAGACTCGGCTAAAGACCCACGTTGAGCATGATCTGGAACAGCTTGATAGTTACTTTCATGCCTCTCTTTCTGTTTACTACTACTTAGAGTTATTTCATCTGTTGAAAGGGAACCCCACAAACACAAAAGATAAGAGAATTGTGTCTTTACTAGGAAGCCTTGTGATTTAAACAACGGTGGGAGTGAAGGCGATAGGGATAGAGCAATTAAGCTGCAAGCTCAGAGGGGCTCTCATAAACATCATGGGGAAATCTTGTGGGTCTCAGACGTGTTTATGTTTGCTCACATGGTTGTGGTTGCCAGACAGAGACTTAAGTGTTTTTTCTCTTCTTATCATGGAGACTAAAAGAGATTTTAAGGGTGCCTACATCCCGTTTCATATCACTACGTATTTTGTGGTGCTGGAAGAAGATAGAGTTGTTTATTTTCTGTTCTGACTCTGTGCTTTTCTGTTGGTAGGCAGGTGATTCTGTATGATGATTTAAACCAATTAGGAAAGACTTAAAATTTCTTTCATTCTCTCTTGATGATAGAACAACACCTGGAGTATAGGACTGTAGGAATTCTTATTCTACTTGAATCAGTCTTTTGCTCAGTTTTCACAAAAGATACTCACTTGAGATGTCAGAGATTATAGTTCAAGCTGTTCTTTAGTTGCTAATATTAAATGACGCTGCTCCGTAAGGAGAAACAATGATCTGAGTAATTGATGAAGTGATTCACTGGCATGAATTAGACATAACCAAACACTGAACATCTGCTATAACCTTTGAAACTGGAGTCTAGCTTGAGTCACTCATGTTGATGGCATATTCCGTCTTTCTTGAAAAACATACATGTATTTATGAAAGAACAGAATAACTGACTGAGGTTTGAAGGGACTTGTGGAGATCATTTTCTCAAGTCCTATGCTCAAACAGAGACACGTACAGCTGATTGTCCAGGAATGTGTCCAGACAATGTCTGAATATCTCGAAGGAGGGGGATCCTACAACCTCTCAGAGTAACCTGTGCCAGTGTTTGATCACCCTCCCAACTGAAAAGCATTTCCTGATATTCAGAGGAAAATTCCTGTATTTGTTTGTGCCCATTGCTTGTGGTCCTGTTACTGAGTACCATTAAACACCTGAAATTTTGAATTGAGAAAAAATAAAGTTTATAGAAATATCTGTTTAATTAATATTTGAATGCTTCTAATCACACTGATTGTTTTTAAAAATCATATCAGACTGCTGTTGTACTTTGGGTTTGTTTCTCTCTATCCCCCAGCTTCATCACAAGTTGCTTCTTGTGAAAATACTGTTAATTCTTTTTCACCAATTATTTTGAGGCTAGTAAGAAGGTTGGAAAAACACATTTCTTGTAGCTTAAATCATGTGGGTTTTAGTCCATAGGTCAGTGTAGAATGTGGTTGTGTCTGCCCCTAGCTTCTGATGTTCTCTACAAAGGTAGATACTGCTTAGAATAAATAAATTAATCAGTACCTTTTGGAAAGAGAAGGGATAGTAAGGGAAGGTGCTTATCAAGGTAAACAAAAGGGTAAATGTCTAAATGATCTGAGACTGTAGTCCAATGCTGACACTTCTATACCATCATTGTGGTTTGGATATTTATTTTTACCTGAAGATTTAATGCAAAATGCAGAATGATTGAACTAGTAACCTCATTGTTCTTTCTTTATATAATGCTTTCTACTAGAAAGATAGCCATTCTTACTATATTTCATTTGCGATGGCTAAATTTTAAGACCTTTTCTTGTATTAAAATTTCAGTTAGGTAATCTCAAAGTTTAGCAAGGTTTGTAAAGAGAGTTACCATCACTCATTTAAATAAAAAAATATGCTTAGATAAAATGTTAGACTTCTGGTTGCAGAAGACCATTTCCTAAGGGGCTGAAACCAAATTAGTGAACTTTACACTGATGGCTTGCTAGCAACAAGTGTTCTGAGCATTACCTCCTAAGGAAATATAGATAGATCCCCTTTCTAAAAACATATTTATCTACCAATTAGACCATTTGAGAGGCACTACCTTTGTGGCAGGCATAAGTGCTAAGATGGTGGCTCAAACATAAAAAAAGAGTGAAGTTAGGTTATAATAAATATGAAAGCTTCTCTAGAGAAGATGAATAAAGACGAGTAAGACTTAGGTCTGTGTGGAGTCTATAATTTTGAGTACTCAGAGTTTAAGAATTTAGTGCTTAGATGTATTTCAAAGGTGGTAGTCTGGGTGGTGTAACAGGAAATAGAGGAATGTTATAAAAAATCAGTGGTAACTAGTTTCCTTTCTTAAGAGATTGTGTGAGTTTATTCTGCTGCAGTGTTTGGTGTGGGTTTATCGTCATGGGTTTGCTTCAAGTTGTCATGATGGTGACTGAGGAAAGATATATTACGGGCTTAGAAGATGCAGATTTTGGTTATTATGTTATGGATGGAATGATGACTGCTGAAAGAAGGGTATAATCCTCATTTGTCTGTCATCCTAGGTCCCATCAGAGTTGGGTTTTTTTGACATGTTAAAGTCATTCACATTGGAACACTGTGTCATGGCATCACAGGGTGCAGAAATGTCAGAGGCTCTGCATGGAGAGCAGCAGGGCAGGACCTGTCAGGCAGGACCTGTCCCCGCGGTCACGAGCAGGACAGCCAAGGGCACCGGGGCAGCTTCAGCCCCGGGCATCGGGAACCTCTCTGGTGGGTCGAAGCCAGGATGGGCCATCGGCCGACTATCTGCCCGGTTTAGTGGGGCCGTGTCAGGGCAGGGCCGGGCTGTGAGGAGCTGTGATGGCTCAGAGGGGCCGTGCCAGGGCAGGGCTGTGGGGAGCTGTGCCCGGCTCAGAGGGGCCATGCCCGGGTAGGGCTGTCAGGAGCTGTGATGGCTCAGCGGGGCCATGCCTGGGCAGGGCTGTCGGGAGCTGTAATGGCTCAGAGGGGCCATGCCTGGGCAGGGCTGTCAGGAGCTGTGCCCGGCTCAGCGGGGCCATGCCTGGGCAGGGCTGTCGGGAGCTGTAATGGCTCAGAGGGGCCATGCCCGGGGAGGGCTGTCAGGAGCTGTGATGGCTCAGCGGGGCCATGCCCGGGCAGAGCTATGGGGAGCTTGGGACCGGCTCTGCTGCGGCATGCCCGGGCCGGGGCTGACGGGGAGGTTATGGGCCCAGGTGGGTCAGGACTGGTGGTGTCCTCAGGGAGGTTCTACATTGAAATACTTTCTGAAAAGTTTATTCTGGATAGGCAATACAGATGGGTCACATTCTGTGAAGTATCTTACCGACATTTTAGGCTCATTCAGGAGAACTGGTAAACACCATGGAGGTGAAAATGAATAAGAGCTCAGTTTTCAAGAGAAGAAAGTCTCAGAACATTTTTGCTGTCAGTCGGGTCCTCGTTCTTTGTATTCTTGGCAACTTTCAGTGACATCAACACAACTGGAATATCCTCCCTGTGCATATTTTATCCATCTGAAAGGTGTTTCAGTAGTGTAGGAATGGAAATTTATGCAGGTAGATAGGCAATTCCCTAAGAGCAGACAGATTTTGATGCACTGATTTCACCTTGATACCTGGGATTGCAATTTCTGTTGCCTTACACTGAATTTTTATGGGGTGCGTAAAAGCCAGCTCAGTGGCTTAACCAGCAATGATAGTATGTGACATATCATCTATGGAAAGATAAAAAACTTTTCCACTTATGAGAGAATGTTCATGTTTTCATGTATGAGTTTTATTGAATGAATTTTTAGTTATTCCAGTCTTTCTGGCTGTGAAAATTTTAGGAGAGTTTTTTTCCTGAATCACTAGGCTAAAGAAAAAAGAGATCATAAGGGAGAAAGGTATATTTATCAGAGTTTGCTTGTACATAGAGACGCATATATAATTTCATCAAAGGTAATTGCTTTACTAGTAGTAACTTCGAAGTGACAAGGATAATTAACATTACCTCAAGCACAGCAAGAGCCTTGCTGTAATAGCTACTTAAGTGCCTTTTCGTACATTTCCTCCTATTAGTTTCAGACAAAGAAATAATATTAAAAGGCCCAAGGAGACTTAACTAGATAGAAGTGAGGACCAAAAGATGATCTGAACTCCATGCCACTGGGTGGATTTTCTGTCTTCTATTCATCTTATTCCCTATCTGCAATCTCTGAATGCTGTACCTTGACAAGTTTGAGTGCTATTATGTGGAACTCTTGCTGTTCCATCTGATCTTTAATTTCAATGTGTCTCAGCATGGTCTTGAAGCTCTATTTGGATTTTGTTTCTTTGACTTCAGTTTTGTCCTTAGTATTTTTTTTTTTTAAATTCAGATTGATCTTTTCTCCTCTGCTTTCTGCTGTCTTTCTCCTTTAGCTATATTTTGTCCTCCTTTTCCTCCTCCTACTTAATCTCAGGGTTGGCCTTTCTCTTATCCTTGGCTTGAAATTCAACCTTTTCTTTTGACAAAGGGCTGGCACTCTCCCCTTCTCTTTGACCTTAGACTTAGCATTTCTTATGTCCTCCAGTTTTTCTGTGTCTTGTTCTACATGCTTTTTTTGGCATTGTTACTTTCTGGCCTGGAGTTTCCCTAAGGGGATTTATCGTTCCATTTGCCATTCAGAATTTCTTAACACGGCAAATTACTCTCTTCTGCATCTTCAGCATTTCTCTGCTCTGTGTGGCTGTTTTGAGCCTAGGCTTCATGAGTTTAATTCTTCCTGACTTCTCATAGTAGTTTGCAAATTCTTCAGAAGATTTGTTTTGTTTTGATTCAAAGTAAGTCTAACATCTTTGTTTCCAGCCTGCTTGTTGTATTTTGGGTTTGTTTTGGTTTTGAGGGGTTTTTTCTTAGGTTTGTTTAGGTTGGATTTGCTTTTTTTCTCCTCAGCATGTTATTTTTGTTTGTTTGTTTGGGTTGTTTATTTTTTTTATTTTTTTTACAAATTTCAGGTTTTGACCTGTAGTATTATTAGGTTTCTTTGGAACCTCAATGCACCACTATTGTCATCATTTCATCCTTTGTTTTGTAAAGTAATGTGTATTGTATTCTACTCAAATATTTATTTTCATTTATTTTCCTGATGAGGAGAAATTTTTAATCTTTTTTATCTGCCTATATCACACATGATATCTTTATTTTGATAGATGGTTCAGAATGTTTCTGATGTAGCTCACATGAGAAATTATTCTGTGTTTTGCCAGTTGTATTAACAAAAATAAATATCCAAATTATTTTGAAGGCAAGATGATTTCTCAAGAAATATTAGTACTTTATGGAAAAAAATAAGCATCACTGCAAATTCACATCACTTGTTCCAAGCTGCCATCATGTCTTACACATAGCTTCATTTCTCCTCTCCATCTGCATCCTGTGGAGATGGCCTCAGACTTTCCATTTCTGTGTTACTGCTCCTTTGCTGCTGCTGTTGTATCTTTGGTAGCAGCCATTTTCTCTGAAGAGCAGTGTCTGTTAGGCTGTTCTTCCTACTTCCTCTGTTCATCTTTGGTTTCTGCTAGACTTTTCCCTGCCCTTAGACCTTGCCAAGACTCATACAATCCTAATCTTTCTTTTTCTTGTAGTTTCTCTTTGAAGCCACCCAACTCTTTTGTGGGATATTTTAGTTATTTGTGGCTGAGGATACAGTCCCTCACCTCTGGCTTCAGAGGAGTGTCAATCTTTTTTCCCTCCTTTCTCTGACTGTTGCTACCACAAGGGTGTCCTTATGGGACAGGCAGAAATCAAGTCTAGAGGTACAGAAAGGTTCAGAGGTTCAATTATTAAAACAGAAATAGATAGCAGAGAATCATGAGGCATGTATGTCACAGGGAGGGAGAAGAAACACAGGTTTCATATCTCTTTCTGCCCTACTTGAAGACAAGGACTGTAACTCAGAATATGTACATTGAGAGGGAGCATGTGGATGAGAGGCTTCCTGTCTTCTGGTGTGCTGCTTTTGATTAAAGTTGCGAAATTGGTCTGCAAAATGGGAGGGTTTTTTTTCTGGATGAATTTCCTTCCTTTAGGCAGAGAGTTACTGCCTATTCAGCAAAAGAAAAGTTACATTTCACTGCCTTTGCATTATTTGATACTTAATTATATTTGGTTCAGGTAAAGAAATTAAGATGCCACCACTCATTTCTTAGATATCTCAAAATTAACATTACCTCAGCTGGTATATATGAAGAGTGGGTAGTTTGTTTTCTAACTTGAAGCCCATACAATTTGACTCATGAAGATTAATAATTCTTCTACAATTTAGGATACCTTTGGAATCCTGTGGTCAGATTTAGTTATTTTGCTTTCATATATTTTAGTTAAGGTAAAAAAAATATTTCATTTGCATATCTCTGATGCTCCTCTAGCTGGTCTTGTCTGTTTCCTGCTGTGAGATTTACCTCTAGCTAGCTTTCCTCTTCTAAGCAGCGCCTTCCTCACAAACTGTCCAGGCAATAAAGAGTTGAAATACCAACATCTACTTGATTTATATTCTGACTCCTGGACTGTTGATGCTGAGGGAGTATCACAGAACTGCCTGCATGCATTTACTCATGCTCTCAGGCACATGGTGTGATTCTTGGGGTGTCCTGCACGGGACCAGCAATTGGACTTGATTATCCTGATGGGTCCCTTCCAACACAGCATATTATATCCCACATTGTTTAATCACTGATTTTAATTTTTTTTAAAGTTAAAAAAGACTCAAAATTTCAATGCTGTGAAATATGTCACTACAGATGAAATTTTTCAATTTAACAGTGAGAAAAGCCTATTGTGAATATTTTCAAAAGAAAGAACTTGGTATGAAATTGAATTGAAAGGTAAAAGGGTATAAATACTCTAAAGGTCACAGGTTTAAAGATGTATTTAAAGATGTCATGAACCTATCTGCTCAAAGCAAAGTTAATTACAATAGTCCAGTAATTGTGTTGAATAAATTTGAGCATCAAATAATTTTTAAAAAATGTTTCTAGCTTATATTTAGGTATTGCCATGAGCTGTCAGGGGTTTTGAGGATAGCTGAAGATAGTGGGTCATCATGTTCAAAACAAAGCAGATTTTTATTATGAGACAGAAATTTTATTTCTCAAGTAGACTAAGACAACTGTACATTATGATAAAATGTCAGTATTACTGGGTTCTTGTTGTATCACCTATAAAATCAGAGACAGTTGTGGTCATACTGAGAAATGACTCAAGTAAGCTTACACTGGGTAACATTAAAACTGGGACCATTATAACACCATCAGACTTAAGTTACAAATGCATCTGTGGAATGGAAAGCAAACCTGTTGTAGATTTCAGAAAAATATGCTTAGAGGGACTGCCATGTTCCCATAATATTTTTATCAAAATTTTGTAATTATGAGGAAATAGTTTGTCACAGATATGAAGACAAAATAGCTCTTTAAAAAAGAAAAAAGTGTGTAGACAATGCCTATATTTTGTCTTAGAATTGAAGTGCTAGTATCTTAATGTGTGCCCATACTTCCTGATAGAAAGGAAGTGCAGTATTTGCTGTTGCTTTTTTGAAAGCACTTGACTGTTGCAGAGATAAAGTCTAAACATGATCTTTAAATGGACATTGTGGTTTAATAAAATATATAAAATTTACCTTGTAACCCTAGTCATCTACAATCAAATTCAGTCTGCCAAAGACAACTAGAAGACAGTGTAAGATAATGTGAAAGTGAAAAGAATAGACACATAGGTACAGAGGTAAACTTGGAAAACCTAGTTCCCAAATAGTACCTTCTTAATTAATTTTTTATGCTTTAAAGCTGGGAACTATTTTGGTACCATGGAGAGACAGGAAAATGCAATTCCTGTGTTCACCAGTAAAGCTGAGTTCTCTCCTCTCCTCTCCTCTCCTCTCCTCTCCTCTCCTCTCCCCTCCTTAACCTATAAAGGACGCTGAAATAAAGAAATGCAGGTTTAAAGAAACTGAGAAGGAAAGCTTTGTTAGCCTTAGTAGATTTTCACTGCCATTGCCAGCCATTCCATTCCTTAAAGCCTTCCTTATTTCTTATAGCCTAGGTTTAATGACATACTACTGTTGGAGAATTGGTATGGCTGTCAGTCTACAGGAGCAGTGAAATCTCCAGTAAAAGTGCCACTGTCATATGGATAGATTTAAGACATTACCATAGCTTGGAATAAAGATTGCCCTAAACTTCAACATCTGATTCCTCAGTGGGTGTGTATGAAAAGCTGCAGTGTCGCCAGCCTTCCCCTGCAGCAAGTGTCCAGATGGACACTTTGACAGTTTAGCTAGGGTGTTTCACACATTCCTTATTCATAAGGAATTCTGTATTTCTTCACATTTCAGAATTTCTTCTTTTTAGATGTGTGTTCACACAGCCATCCACTGGTACTTATTTCCAACTTATAAAGATAATCACTGTGTTTACACAGAATTGAAGCCTGTGTTCGCAGCTGTTACAGAGAATTGCACTTACAGGGAGTGGTTTGGCTGAAAAAGTGTTCACTGTGATTCAAATTACAGAATCTACAATCTATGTGCTGATCAACTTAATAAAAATAACAATAGATGATAAGAAGTGCCTTTAAGAGCAATACAGAGGAAAATAGTGTGCATTTTTCCCCTGCAAATTGTGTGTAGGGGATAAGTAAAGCCCAAAAAATCTGCTAGCATTGGAGGGAAGATAACTATTTTGGGTATTGAGATCTTGAAAAACTATTAAAATTACCTGAAATACCTTTCTTAACACTATTAATGTTGGAGTTTTAAATCACAGTGTCTCAAGATACTCTTGACAGAATAGATTGTTGGTAAATACTGGAATTTAATCTATCTAAATAGCAAATCTGAAATGGATAGATTATTCAGAAATAGTCTATCCATTGAAATGTCATTTGAAGTATAAACTAGTTTTCAATTACACATAGGAAAGAATAAAAAATAGTAAATTTTAGAATTTGATTATTTATTTATTTTAGAAATTGATTGTTTATATTTATTCATAAAATATATTTTGAGAAATATTTAAAACCAAAGTCAAAATTTCTTTTGTTTCTTGGATTTCAAAGTATTTACTTGCCTTAGCAGGTTCTCAGAAATGTATACTTTTTTTGTTATGCAAGTTTAAAGATAATTCTGTCTTTGTATCAGTGATCAATCTGCAAAGGAAGAAATATTGCTAATAATATTTATGACAGAAATAAATACACTATGCTTAATGTATTTATTGTGTTGTTATTAATATTGTGATTTTTTGTAATCTTGAAAAACAGCATTACAGGTGATTTACTAAGTGACCTCTTTTTTACCATTTGTGACTCATGTGCATGCATTTCTTCTCTTCATTTACTGAAGAGCACTATATATTTTTTCCTAACAGGAAAAATTTCTTCTGTAACTGAAATGACATTGTGCTGCCTCCTGTGGGGGAATGCTGAAGCCTTCTCAAAAATACAGCACAGTGGTAAGTACTAAAAGTATGTTCATAACAATTCCTTCTTTTCATAAAATCATGTAAAAGAAAGAAAACAAGTCTCTGTTGCTGGTGTTCTTAAATGTGTTTGAAATATCTTTGCAATATATACATCCAGTTAAAATATTTATTTACCATGTGTTCATCCAATGAGACTTGGAATACAGTGCATTCTAAGCATTAGTGTTGTTTATGTGCTTACTCATGATAGACATGAATTGTTATTATTTTTCAGCTCTGTAAGTATTGAATTATACCGATCAGTTTGTAGTTAAAACACATGACATTAAACCTGGCTATTGTGATGCTGCTATTCAGTAAGTTTTGGGGTTTCCAGGCCACACTGTACCAGATAGAGCTGATTGTCTTCAGTTCGCAAGACAAGGTTGGGTTCCAGAGTTCTAATGTGGTTGTACTAAAAAAGAGGCTTGGTTGCTGTTTCATATTGTTACCATAAAGATCTATTTCTTCCTCTCAGTTGTTAGCAAAAGATGAGAGAACATATTTTAATATATAGCATATACACAGAAAATACATACAGTATGTGTATATATATACATATGCACACGGATATACAGACATTCTTATTACATAATTATGAAATATGTGATAAGGGTTTAATTTAGAAATCTATGCATAGAATATATTCTATTTATAAAACACCTCAATCTAATTACCATTTTTTTCATACTGTGCCTGACACATTGATTAATGAGAAGCGAATGAGATGCACCAGTGACCAGAAAAGTTTCTCTGGTGCACATTCTTTCTTTTCACTTTATTATTATCCATTAACTTCAAAGCAAATGCGACTTTTTCTGTAATCATTGCACTAGCTGTAGTACAATGACGTTTCCATTTCGCATTGACACTGGGACCTAAACTCAAGGAGAAGGAATAATAATATATCTGATATGATAATAAAGTTGTGAATAAGCAATAATTCAAAGTGTGACAGGTTAGTTATGAGAATTGAGGGTACCATTATTTGAAGTGTAAAATTCAGACAAAGATAATAAGAGCTTTGAAAATTCCTGTGATTTTTGCATCACTGAACCATGTTTATTCCAATTTGTAACAATTTATATGTAATTGAATAAAAAATACTTTATGAACAGGGGTCTGTTTAATAGTTTAGCATCCACACTGATTGTGATAATAGCTGAACTCTTAGGAGTTACATAGTGAGTAGTACAATATGTATGAGTGTCATACATAGAATTCAATTACTTACTCAAGAGAACTCATGACATTTTTTTTTCAGGAACGAGGCAAGCAACTGATATAAAGAATATAAGGCTCATATAAGACTAAAGTAAAAGTTGAAATAGTAACTTAATTTCTTTGGAGCTAACAATTTGTGGTACATTACCTTGTCTGGCACTAGAATAAGCTGCAGCCATTCTCCAAGAAGGGAAATTCTTATCTCTTGATCTATCACAGTACACTGAGATAGACCACAGAAGCTGGGGAGAAGATTTTGAAGGGGAAACTGAGGGATGGAGAGATTTTAGTTTTGTTTTTTCAGCATTTTGTTTGTTTTCATAACTCACAGCAGGAACGTTAGAGAAGAGGAGAAGAAAAGGAAGCAAAGAACATTAAAACAGAAAAGTGAGAAGGAGCCTATTGATGTCTGGCTTTGTAACTCACTCTGCAAGTTAGTGAACATCAGACGCCAGCTGTGCCTTTTGAAAATTTCCTTGTTCATGTAAGGTGATAATTGGACTATACACTAAAAAACAAAAAAGATGAGAAAATGAAGCTATAAAACAGCATAAAATTTATTTCTTCTTCTCTGCATGCCAATTTTCTGAAGTAGCCACAAATATTTGTGTTCAACTGCCAATCCAAAATACGCAACATAAATACAGAAATATTTGCTAATTTCTTACTTTGTCTAGAAAAGGTTTGTATTGAGAATTTTTTCAGGAGACAAATAGAAATTGATCTGAAGGTCTTCAGGATAATGCATAATCCAAGCCAAACTAATCCTGAAGTTGTACTTTAAGCAGTCAATAAAGTTCTATTTGAATGAACAAAAGAACAAAAGGGATGGTAGCTTGGACAGATTGTAATTATGACTTAGGCTATATTGTACTCTTATATTTAAGAGAAATGCAGAAAGAAATCCCTACATCTTGAATGCTTTAACTGCTTACTTGCTATCTTTCTCATCCATAATCTTTCTCAAGAACAGGTCACCCATGCTTTGTCCTCAGATTATGATTTTGCATCAGAAGTGTAAGCGAGTTTAAATGGTGGGATTTCATTCTAGAATCCCAACCTGACAGCTGAATGTGCAGATGGAGCCCTGTGGTAGTCTGTGAAGTGCAGTGTCATTCCTTTGATGTAGCCACATACTGTCAGATTCTTGATCATGTTCTCAGACTCTGATCAAACCTTCTGTCTTGTATCATTTATGGTAACAAATGTGAAGGAAAAATAAAGCCTTTATATTAGAAGGCAGGAATAAATTGTTCCACTTTTAGTCTTGGGAGTTTTAGGAAACGGATCAACTCTTTATTCTCTGAGGAAAATCAGGGCACAATACAATTCTCATTCTTAGAGCTGTCAACTCTCCTCAGCTTACTTTTCAGCTCTTGGGATTCAGATAAGAATCTTTGCCTTCCTCTTGTCAGGGTTTATGGCTGTACACGAAAGTACTCTTAGCTGAACAGTCCAACCTCTGGTTAAGCAGCATCTTCAACTCCTCCAGTTTTAGGCTCTCACTGATTTTATACTCTTAGGTGGAAGAAAAATGCTTCTCACATTTTTTCTCCCTTGGTGAAATATGTGCACAATTTTACCATGGAAATCCATCAGTTATGTAGGCTCTTAAGATCTGTGCTCTGATATGTAGGCTCTGCTGACATTATAATGTGCATTCTTCCTACCAGTTCTCTTAATTTTTAAACACAAGGCAGGCAGGAAGGAAAGAACTCAGTTTAAAACTCTTCCCTTTTATAATGGCGGAAAGTGTGTTTTCCATACTGAAACATAAGTGATAAGCAGGAGCAACTAATGAAGTTACCAATTGAACCCAGACTGATGGTCTGGTCATGTCAATTAATTGAGGACAATGCTCAACATTTAAGTAGGTTTCCAAATTGGAAACTGTATCTTCTTCAAGAAATTGTGGTAGTGTAAATTGAATTTAACACCTACTGTTTGGAAATTTAACCAGACTTTAATGAGAGTTTTTCTAGATTTTGTTGTAGGATGTTCCCCAGCTCTCGATGCATTTATAAATTTGTTCCCAGGGAGAGTATTCTGAAATCCTAAATCCAGTTTAGCTGACTGTTTCTCAGTTGATTTAGAAAACATAAATTAAGCTGCATCATCTGCTTAATTTGTGCTGCATCATCTGTGAGATGTTACTGGTAAATCCATTGCATCACTGATATTAGGGTGTGTTTTCCATTAAAGGTAGAGACCTACTGTGAATAGTGAAATCAAAATATTAAGATTCTCTAATGACTATAAATAATTCCTTGCTTCTATTTGAATTCAAAATGACGTGTCCATTATTTTTTTATTCCAATACTTAGTTATGTATTTCAGTATGACTGACTTAAAGTATCTAAAAGTAGATAAACTCTAATGGTCTCCACCAATATGTAAATTTCTTAAGAACCCAAGTGATAAATGTAAATATGAATAATTTGTAAAGTATTACTCAAATATGAAATAGCAAACACCAAAACTTTCCAGGTCATTAAACTGACTTTCAGTTGGCAATATAACTGAGTAATTTTAAAACTTCTACCTAGTTAATTAGCTTTATAAAAAGCATTGGGAAGATAGAATTTTATAAAAATATGAGTCATGACTGTCTTGAATCTTTAAGACTCATACACTGTTCTTTTCTAAGTAATGCTTCCAGAAATATAATTGATTTTGTAGAAAATTAATCTGAACATTATATTACGCAAAGTATTATACAACAATAACAGAGAATGATTAGAGTAGTGTAATTTCAACATTATACAGACTTCATGGATAATGGGAGTTCACTGAATCATAATATCACGAGCAATAAGTAAATGTGAAATAAAAAACAATCACACTGTTTTGCACAGAGAGCTCATTTAAAGTTCAGTCATGTTCAATTCAAAGAACTGGAGTGCAAATATTACTATTTCAATGTTTAAACTTGAAAATGTTTTATCATTGTGACTAATATAATTTAAATCCACTGTACTGAGCAACAGGTAATGGTGTTATATGTATTATATCCGTTTCTGCAGGGAACTCTTAAAATAAGTTCATAATAACTCAGTGTCGGTTTTTTGTTTGTGGGGTTTTTTTGTGTTTTTTTTGTGTTTGTTTTGGGTTTTTTTTTTTTTTTTTTTTTTTTTTTTGGTTTGTTTGTTTTTGTTTGTTTTTGTTTGTTTTTTTTCCTAAGAGCAATAAAGCTTTTGAGAACAAGATTCCAGTGTAAATGAATTATCTTCATTTTTAACCACAAGACCACAACTTGTTTTTTTTAGGACAACTCAGTAGTTGACAGGAAAGGAAGATCAGCTATATCTGTTAATAAATATCCCTTTACCTGTTGTTTAACAGTTATCTCCCTCAGTTTTCATACAAAATAAATAGCTCTGTGTAACAGCAAAATCTTGTGTCCTCCTGGCGTTCACCTGGATGGTGAAGGATTAAAAGTAGCTTTGCAAAGAAGGACTTAGAAGTACTGTTGGATGAGAAATTGATAATGAGTGAGCAATGTGTGCTTGCGGCTAGAAATCCAACTGCATCCTAGGCTGCATCAAAAGAAGTGGCCAACATGTTGATGGAGGTGATTCTGCCCCTTTCTTCTGCTCTTGAAACTCCACCTTGAAATGATGCATCCTGCTCTGAAGTCCTCAACACAAGAAAGACATGGACATGTTAGAGTGGGTCCAAAGAACAGCCACAAAGATGATCAGAGGACTGAAACACCTTGCCTGTGAAGACAGACTGAGACAGCTGGAGGTGTTCAGACTATAGAAGACTCTTATGAGACATTACCAAAGCTCTTCAATATATAAAAAGAAGCGATAAGAAATGTGGAGGGAGAACTTTTATCAGAGACTGTAGTGACTGGGAGCAAAGGGGAATGGCTTTGAACTAAAAGAGCATAGATTTAGAGGGGCTGTAAGGAAGAAGTTCTTTATTGTGAGGGTGGGGAGATACAGGAGCAGGTTGCCCAGAGAAGCTGTGGATGCCCGATCCCTGGAAGTGTCCAAGGCCGGGCTGGGTGGTTTTGAGCAACCTGATCTAGTGTGTGGCATCCCTGCTCATGGCAGGGAGGTTGGAATCAGAGGCTCTTAAAGGTCCCTTGCAGCCAAACAATTTTAAAATTTTATGATATTTCTGTATAGTATCATGCAGTGATTTTCTATGCATGGTATAAAACATGCTAGATTATTAAGGTAAATGGCTGAGTATATATATAACGGGTCGATTTTAACACTCATATAGCACTAAAAGGTAGCACTGTATGCACCTCGGCATCGGAACTGGAATTTGGAGATAAAAATAGAAAACCAGTAATGATGGACTCATATTCTGTTTTTTGGGAGCAGGTTTTTTTTTTGTTTGTTTGTTTGTTTTTGATTTTATTTGTTTGGTTTGATTTTTTTGTTGTTGTTTTTTGTTTGTTTTTCTGTTTTTTTTCCCTTGTTTTTTAAAGAAATTCTACCACACTGGAACCCTTTTGAGTAATGCCCCCAGCATAGTGATTTGTAGCTGATTTCATGGTTGTGTGCCCTATCCATAGTATGAGACTTTTTATGAAACAGCACATCAGAAGAATTAGGGTTTTTGGTTTTTTCAGACAGATCTGGGTTTTTAAAAATAGGCTTTTAGTACAGTTTTAGGAAAAAAACTTGCAGCACCACTCCAGAGGGCCTGGATAACCCATACATTCTATGTCATATCTGCTAAAATACTGAATTATTTCCATTCTCTGCTAAATGCGAGTAATTCACCACAATTATGCTAATCACTGCCCTGAAAACAAATTGATACAGCTGTTGAGTGACTAGGGAAGATGATGGCATATTTCTTTCTTTTTTGAAAGAAAAAATAAAATGTTTTTGCCAGCAGGAAGCCAAACTGCTTGTAGAAATTACTTAGAATTGAAAATCACTATGTGATTCCAAAAGTAAATATGTTTGTTTGTATATATGAATATAAAATACGTTAAGCTTTAATTGCATGCCAATTTAGACCCGGATAGCTGGTATTGTACAGATTTTTTAGAGCATTATTTTGTTTTTATTTTCTACTGATGTTGTGAAAAATATATACATATATACATATATGCACATACATAGTGTTTTCTATTGGATCTTAAGTATGGAAGCTAAAGTATCTAAACCACTCTTTATACCAGGTTTATTAACACCCTCCACACACTTCCTTTCATATATACTGCTTTGCATACAATTTTTCTTTTCCATGAAAAAGCCAGAGAAAGGGAACACATCACAAATATGGTAATATTGTTATCCACAACTTAAAAAAACCCCCTCAGAATATCTGAGTGCAGGTGAAACTACTCAGGTTAAGTAATGTCAGATTCTGTCAGCTTTCATTATAGGCTCTGTTTCCTATGAAGATGTATGAAGTAATACTATTCTCTTTTTCACCTGGTTGCAGCTGTATTAAAAGTGATGGAGATTTGCCTTTCTGCGCTCACAGCATGAACATGGATTTAAAGCTTACACAACTCTTCACAGAATGTTGGAAAAAACAGCCTGAATATTTTATGTTTCAATGTGACTTCAGAAAGTAACTGACAAAATTTGGTTTCTAGTTATAATTTTAAAAAGCTGGGTTTTATTTTTTTTTTTTTGTAAGAAATCAATAACCTGAAACCAAATATCTATTAAAATTGTGGTCTGTCCCTTCATGGTGGAAACAAAGGTCTTTTATCTGGAGCTAAATCACACATTTAATTCTAATGTACTTTGCAGTCAATGCAGTTAATTATACAGAAAAATTAATTAATCTGAAAAATCTGATACTTTTTGCTTGGCTTTAAAGGTGCGTAGGTGATATTTCCTATGCTGTATCATACCCTTGTGACTGCTGTTACTGGTAGACATATGTCATTATTTGATTCATAAAGATGAGATGCAAATCCTTGAAAAGTAGCTGTGAATAATGAGATGCAGTCTATTCTTATTTAAGCAATGTCACCAAAACAGGCTGCATGTATCCCTTCCTCCTCAAGCAGAGGGGCTGCACTAGATGAACTCCAGAGGTCCCTTCCAACTTCAACCAATCTATGAACCTGTGATCTTCATTTAAGAGCAACTGAATTTTTCTTTCAATGGATTTAAAATAACAGTATGAGCCTTTTCCTTTCATTATATGGAAGTATCAAAAGGGATGGAAAAAAACCCAAACAGTTATGTTACAAGTTGAAATAATGATGCTGAGTCACTTGAAAAGTTAGGTGATGAATAATTAGAGACTTAGTGTTTCTGTTAATACAGTTCTATTTAAAGGAAGAAAGTTAAAAGAAATATTCTTTATTTGACCAAATAAAACAGAAGTTAATACCTTAAAGACTACTGAGATAGTCTTTATTTAATATTTTTTATAAAGTATTAGTGAAATACAACACATTGAGTGGCATGGTGTGAGGCTACAATACAAAGTTCAAACAATTGCAGAACTAGAACCTGTTTTTGTTAGAAGCCATTAAAACTAAAATGCATAAACAGTGAGGTAACAAGCTACATAAAGGGGTAGTTTAAATTATACATAAGGGATCTGATATATTCAGCGTCAAATGTATATTATTTTGAGATCAGAATTCATTAAAGCATATGTATCTGAAAAACAAAGCTTTTAGGATAGTGCAGTAATTAAGCAATGTGAGTTTATTAATTAACAAAGTAGGAGTTTAAGTAGATGAGCTTGACAAAGAAAATGGATGTATTAAAATTTTACCAATGAATATTGAAGCTGAGACAGAGCCTAAGCACAGCAATTACACTAACAGGTCACTCTCTTGGCAGCTTCATTTTCTTTTGGAATATGGATTTTCAGCGGTTTTAAATATTAGTATAATATCAATGCAACTTTATCCAAGCTTTTTGAAATGTAAATATTACCACAGTATGCTATGAGGATAACTTTAAAAAAAGGAGTTAAAGAGTTATCAAAACTTGTGTTGACCTTTATTTAAAAACAAATTTGAACTCATTTGGTACAGAGTTTTTTTCTGTGAAAAAATAACTCATGGGGAACCTATTTTAATTCTTTAGTTGAAGAATTTTTCTCTACAGCTGTTTATGGTTTATAATTTGAAATCTGTATGCTGGAAATTATCAAAATCAGAAAAAAAACCCTCAGTTTCTTTTTTTGTTTGAAACATGAAATATATAATCAATATTGCCAGAATATGGCAACAACACTTAACAGTTTGTATTAATGGCAGGGTAGCTCCCATGTGGTGCAAGACAACCATCTTGGTGCAAGACTTCAGGAAAGAGAATTGTTGCAAATATGCTGTAATTCAGGGCCAGAGAAATAATGAACCAGGACTCCTGCATGGTTATCTTCAATACCTATAGAAGACAATATTAAATTCCAAAAAAATAGTGGTTAGCGTCTTGCCAAGGTGATAGCTGTATCATCCTTTTGAGGGGTGGACTTCAAGGAGCAGCAGCTGTCTAAAGGCAAAAAGGAGATTTGTTTTGCTTGTTCTGAGAATCAATAAGAATTCTGCTGAAAAAAACATAAGTGCACTTTCCCACCATTTAAAAATAATTATATACAGCTGCAAGCAAGACCTTTAGATGATAGACCTTTTTCTCTCATTCCAAAGAAGGCATTATGGAAGGAATTATTTTGAAGAATAAAGTGTAAGTCAGATCACACAGGAATTACTGACATATCTCCAATATGAGGTAGAATAATCTTCTCCTCTGTCAAAGGGATTTAATTGTCTGCCCTGACCTCCATCTGTTCTATTAATTGATTGCATTAGTTTGTGGTAGATATTTTTGGTTGGCATTATGTTTTATTAGTGAGATTTCTTAAGATGATATAATAGAAGCACACGGGAAACTGTAACTCCTGCCATGTGACAAGGTATAGTTTTTCTCAATCCTGACCTAAATCAGTTGACTGAGGGCAGGAAAAAATAGATCAGTCCTTCCTAGTTAACCTGGCAGCTGCAAATTGTCTTCTGGTTTTTCTTCTGTAATATCATCCAATACAACACGATACAAAAAAAAAAAACCCAAGGAAAAAAAAGGAAAAACAACCCAAAACAAAATAAGTAAAGAAAAGCAGAAACCCATTACAAAAGAAATTAAATAAATTCCTTCTACACATTAAAATCAATTTTACATTGATTTATTTATGGGCATATTACTTTTCCTATATAAAAAAGTAAGCTGAAAACAAACGACCAGGGAGAAGAAAAGAGTCGCAGGAAAGAATCAGGATTTAGAGAAAATAACATGCTAGCAGTGTGAACTCTATGAAAAAGATTTGAGAATTAGAAAAGAACTGAGAAGACTGTGTGCAAAAGAGGAAAAATATAGAAGGTGCATTTATAAGAGGACTTTTTCAAGCAGGGAAGAACAAGAGTAAAATGGGTCTTGAAAAGGTACCAAGGTATAATGTTTTTTCATGCAATCATATTGTTAAAAAATATTTCTCCACATATTTTAAAAGGCCCATGTAGTTTTGCAGTCTTGTGAAAGCAGTTGGAGTGTGCTAAATAATAATATGATAATAATAATAATGTATGGGTCCTGTTAGGAAGTCATTCATAAATGGTACTCATTGCAACCAAAAAATCATGGAAGACACGTTTTTTAAAAATAAATAACCCAAATATTTTTAAGATAATACTTGTTTTCCACAAGCCTATCAGTTCTGTGTTGGTAAAGGTTAATATTAGGTGAAGATGGAAAAACTGGATAAACTTGTTCTCTGAGATATGATTTTGCACCATGGATGATTAATTGCAACAGTTTTTAAAATACTTGAAGATGGCTATGGGAATAACAATATTAATGGCAACAATACTAAAAACAGCCCCAGAAAATTAAATTAATTGAACAGTAGGTGAGAAAATATCTGAATTTTAGTCTTAACTTTGTATACTGAATTTCCTACCAATGGATGCTACATCATCTTTGATAAACTATAAGCACAATTAATGAGAACAGACAAAAACTGTTAAGAAACTTACAGCAGAATAACCTGTTCCTGATTTTAGTAATGAGGACTTTGTTCATGTATGAAACAAGCAGGAAACTTACAAGGTTCTTAACTCTGTGTTTATAAAGATAATTTTGTATATATTGGTGAGACATGAAAGAAAGAATCATCTTGCTACAGCTCATTAGGACAGTTAGCTGTCTAAACTAGGCAAATCACTTGGGCTTTTTCAACATAATCTTCAGGATGTTTTCATAGTTGTTGACTTCAAGTAACATTTAATGTCAAATACCTAAGTTACAGTAGAAAGAACTACTGCCTGAAGTGTATGCTTCTGGTGTAGACAGAATATCTGGCTTTTTCATGTACAGTTTGGGAAATGAACATGAGCTTTAGTATTGATTTCCAAGGTAGAGAAGGTACCTATTCATTGTGCTAGGCAGAGATGGAAACATTCCAATAATTGAAGTGAAAGGATGAACGGGACAAGAAATTATAACTTCTGTGTTTTTTGTTGGCTTCCATTTCCTACTCAGATACAACTCTACACATTACAAAGCAAATATTATATATTACATTAGCATTCTGAAAAAGCTTTGCTGCAAGAAAATATAATTAAGTTCATGTGACATGCCTTTGAAGTTTCCCATGTAGTAGAATGATAGGGATTGTCATGGAGATAATGTTGAGATTTTTTTTTTTTCCTAAGAGAAAAGCATCATATATTATTCTGAGATTTCTCTTGGAATTGTTAAAAGACCATGAAAGATGGTTTGATTTTTATCATTTGGGAGTGTGGGATTTGAAATGGAGGTCCTTTTTAACTGAACAGAAAACTACCTACGAAGGATTTGATAGCTTTCCCAAGGTTAGCTTTCCTGCTTTTTTGGCATGTTCATCAGTGGTGAGGAAAGATATCTCTGGTTCTGTCCATTAAGTTATATCTTAGTCAATAAAATTGTCCAGGTCCTGTTCTCTGCCCCTGAGGCCACATAACATAGCAGAGCTTGCATCTCTATAGTAAAAATCTTATTAAAAAGGAAAAAAAAGAGCTGTCTTTTTTATATATACCTCTGGCCTATCCTACTCCCTGTTTACTCCTTTGTATTTTCTGGGAGTTATGAATACTGGGGCAGGACAGGTTTGAAGTTCATGCTCTAGCCCTATCTAGTTTAATGCTTAGACCCTGAATTCCAGTGCTTACTGCATTGGCCTGAGAACAGCTGAAGATATGGATCCATAGTGGGACTTTTGTATGGTAATATCATGCTTAGCTTTTAGGGGTCCATATTATGTAATAATATAATTGACAGATCCCAGTACTTATGTCAGCTATAAAGTTACCAATTTCATCCTTCATTATTGAATTCAGCATAGACAGGACAGTAAGCAGAGTATATGACACAAACTCTCTTCTAGGCAAGCTTTTAAACTGTGTTTGCTGGGAAAAGGGGAAGGCAGCCTAGGCAATAGTGGTTTCATTAATGCTGTCTAAAATCAGCAAGAATAATATAACATTTTTAGTAGGAAAATGATTCTAGGATTCAGCACTGCCACACCCACCACTAAACTGTGTCCCTAAGTGCCACATCCACATGCCTTTCAAATATCTCCAGGGATGGTGATTCCTTCCACCACTTCTGTGGGCAGCCTGTTCCAGTGCTTAGCAACCCTCTCGGTGAAAAAAATTTTCCTAATATTTAATCTAAACCTCCCCCACTCCAACTTAAGGCCATTTCCACTTGTCTTATTGCTTGTTATTTGGAAGAAGAGACTGCCCCCACCTTGTTATGCCATCCTTTTAGGCATCTGTAGACAACACCCCTAAGCTTCCTTTTCTCCAGGTGAAATGACCCCAGGTCCCTCAGCCACTCTTCGTATGACTTGTGCTCCAGCCCCTTCACCAGCTTCATTGATCTGGTAACACTGGTCTAGTGAGTGATTCTGGTGATCCCATTTTTCACAACATTTTGTGAAGACTTATTTTGCTGAGACATGTTCTCTCACCTCTTAAATATAAGAGGTTCAAGACAGCATTTAGCAGGGGAAAGACAACTAAGCTATGAGGAGGAATAATACAGGTAGAGAAGCTGGAGGACACTTTTCCTTATGGTGATGAAGTTGTCCACTTTGAAACAAATAAGGGAAATATAAGGGGAAGATTTACTTGATAAAAATTGATGATGTAAAAGCATAGTAAAGATAATATCCAGTCACAATTTTTATTTTATGGAATAATTCTCCTACAAACTGAATAAGACTTGCTTGATAGTGAGAATACCTGTCCCAGAAAATTTGTACTTGATGGGAATCCAGTGTTAGAGTTTTCTCATAGTCCAAGGTTAAGAATCTGAGTGAAGTCTTTCGGTTCAGGGAGAATGCTTCAGAGAGTCCTCATAGCTATCCCAGTCTTATTTAAAAGCTAATGTTTTGACTTGAAAGAGGGAGCAGTGGGTTTAGATTTCTTCAGGTTATTGAGGTTAGTCGCTCAACTTCCCCATTTCCAGAATGAATGTATAATTGTGACATTATCATATGAATGAAGGCAGTATCACCACCTGGTAACTGAACCAGGTAATGCAATGAAAATGTCCTGCCTGTGTCTTCTATGTAAATAAGTTCTAAGAATTTGTATAATAAAGCAGCAACTCTTTTTTTGGCCATATAATCTGTTACTGGTGTGTGTGTGTATGTGTGCGTGTGCGTTTGCATGTGTTCACATGCCCAGCTTTCTGTTCACATTCCCAACCTGTTTCTGGTTATTGTAACATTTTTAATGTCTTCTCTTCTGAGACTAGAATGCCTAGAGGGAGATATCAAATTCTAATCATTAAATAGCCTCAAGAGATCAAATTGCATATCAATCAGTCCCTTAGACAGTTTCTCAGTCTGTTCAGACAAGAGTTTTAGTTTCTTTCATCCTTGACAAGGGCACGCACTTCAGTTCAGTGGTGAAGACAAGAAAGAGAGGACTGAGACCTGTGAGTTTCTTTGTAGAATATTTAGACAAAACCTGTCAGACTTCCTTAAGAATTTTTCTTTTCAGTTATTTGACCTTTCTTACTGGAGAGGAGTTAAGACTCATTCCATGTTACAAATGCTTTTTTTTTTTTTTGAGGTCTTGCAGTGGTAGTGGGTAATGAACTTTGGTTTTTTTGAGCGTTTATTCCACTTATGAAGGCCTACTCTGTAAGCCTAATGTATAAAATATTGATTTTTGTGTGCATGTATTTTTTTTTTCATACCCATAAATTAGTGGTTTGCACCAGGCACAAGAGATTTTACTCTACAGGAGCTTTTGCCTTAAAGGAAACTCAGGGCTGAACATTCTGTTTCAGATCATAATCTTTTTATTTTTGTAGTAACACATCTGAATTTAAGCAAAGAGAGGTGTATAAAAGAAATGAAGAGAGACCCAGAGTTACATTTATTTTACAAGGCTATATCAGAAGTAAAAGCTGGAAATGATGCCATCGGTTGTGCTAGATGGAACTGGTGCTAGTTTTTGTACATTTTCCTAGCATAGGCACCAGAAATGTAGTATTTTCTTAAGATTTTGCAGCTGTAATTAGACCACAGTTAAATAGCTAGTGTTCATTCAGTCATGGGAAACTTAAATTCAGATCACAATTTGAGCTGACTGGAACACACCTGTAATTTTGGGATTATTACTTATTTCAAGCTTGTGTTTGTAAGGAGTTTATACCATGTTTTTCTCTCCTAATATTGAAACCTCATGTTTATTTGCAGTCTTCATCAATTTATCCTAAGAAGCAGAAAGTATCCTGAAAATTGTCTAACCATTGAAAATTTTCTATACTTACATGTAATAGCAGGTGAAATTACTGTACAAAAAGTCAGTGAGATAAGTGCAACTGTCATAACTGAGCATTCCCAGTTAGTCTTGGTCCTTTTGGCCATAGTTTTTTTCATAATTTTAAATACAGAAAAAATAAGGGAAACTATATCTATGATTGTTCAACAACCACTTCTTATAATTAGATCCAAACAGCTAGGTTTTTTTTTGAGAATGCTGAGGTGAATTTCTTTCTTTTTCTTGGAAAAGAGTGATAATCACGTTTTCTTTCCCTCTAATTGCTTTTCAAATTGTTTTTATTATTGAGAGAATTGCAGTTTTCAAAAACATTTTAGGGACCACACAGCTTTTTCTTACAATCACATTGTTCTTTTTGATAGTGTATGAGATTTAGAAACTCAGAATAAGAGTGGTAGCTCCAGGCAAGAAGCAATGATATGAAAGAAATGTGTGCCCATTTTCTGAAAAGTAAATGGTGATTGTAGTTTCTAACCTGAGGGATCTACTGACACTGTCCAAGCCTATCTGAGCCTATTTGTCTCACTTGGAGAAATTCATAGAAGAGTAAATGCAGCATGTTCTTTAAAAAAACCCAAGCCTGTTTAATTCAATGCTTGTATATAGACTTTATTTCCATGTTAATTTTTTGTTTTAAATCTACTTTATCTTCAGTGACTTCTAATGATACAACTAAAACCATCTTCAAGCTCAATCCTGATGTTTGTATATCTGGCATTTTTTACTTTAAGCAAGGGTAAATCATAATTCTTAAATATGTAACACTTTCTTCTCAGTTTAAACTTTAAATCTTGAAGAAATTTTTGACTGTGAATTAATAAATTATAATTCCTACCTAAATAATTCTGTTTCACCAGATTATAATAATAATTCACCTAAATTATTCTGTTTAATGTGAGACATTATTCAGATACTCATCCCTAATGAAGTTTATAATGCTAAGTTAGTGTCATGACCCACACAGAGTACAGCACATGATGTTCATTATAATTTCTCATCAGGCTGAGCAAAGACACCAGACCATGTGTCAGGGAACTCTTCTGCTTTATTCTACAGCTGTGCTCATAAATGTGGCAACCACTTAAAGAAAAGGAGGAAAGAGAGGAGAAAGTGAGAGAGGGTGCAATCTGTATGCCTCTTATGTAAATTAGGCCTTTTGTATGTTTTTTCACCCCTGCACAGCCAGCCCTTCCCCAGGAGGTGAGCTGGGGTGAAGGGGACTGAGCAAAAGTCTCAAGGCAGAGCAGGGAGTTGGCTCAGGACAGCACTGCCCCACCCCTCCTCTGATCACATTTCCTGAAGCAATGCTCAGAGTGTTTGAGCCAAACATGCTTAGATCTGATCCTCTACAATTAGGATTATTAGAAGGCTAGATTTTGGTTTTTTTATTTTGTTTTGAGGGTGTTTTATGTATATTTTTAAGACTAATTTAATAATAAGAAATTTATTTGAGTTGGCATAATGCTTACAAAAATACAACAAAATAAACATATACATAGGAAAAAAAATATTGTAAAACTTAGCTGCATGTTAATTTGAAGCCAGACATTGCTGTAGTTACAGTTCTGAGATTCAAAAATATCTTAGGATTGGCCAGTTTTGGTAAATAAACTTCCTACCAATTTTCCAAGTAATCCAGTCTAGAAGATGCACATTTGTTCATGGTTGGTGTTCCTCTGTGTTGTTCATTATTATTTTGCCTGGTATGTCTGAATAGCTTTATGTAGGATAAGGAAAAAATAAGCTTAGCTCTTTTAAGTGTATCATAAAAGTTTTAAATTCTAGAAGCTCAGAAAAAAATCCCTAAAGAAGTTAGAACTGTTTTGGTTTTTTGGTTTTTTTTGTTTGTTTGTTTTATTTTGAAAGATAGAAGACCCAGTATGCATTTACTGATATTTTGAAAAACTTCCCATTTGTTATTAAATGAACATTTAAATACAGTGACTATTAAGAGGGTGCAGTGCTGATTATAAGGTAGAAGTGTATTTAAACCTGCTTTGGTGAAGAGCTTTTACAGAAGATAACTGTATGATTAGCTTTTTGCAAAATCATGTATGAACATATGTAATTTCAGATCTTCCTTGACTTCTCTTTGTGTGGTGTGCTGCCAGAAGTTGTCCTTTTAAACTGAATATTTCTACTTGGATTGATTGTTTTTGATTGTTTGAGTGAGTGATACTTCCAACTAAGATTCTTTTGCCAGCAAGTTTATATGCATTTTTCTAACATTTGAAGCAGTAAAAAAATACATGGGAAAAGTACAACACTATTAGTGGTAATAAAGGCATGACAAGTACATGTCTTCCTGAAAACTTGGTATGTAAAGGCATATTAAATAGCTGACTGTATATATAGAATTGAACATCAAACTAGTTTTGATATATCTAAAAGCTTTTCTAGAATGTTTACAGTTTTCCATTTAAGATTAACCCCAATTGAAATATGTGACTCTTTATTCACATCTTCCAACATTTTAATGATGTATCTAACATCATAGCATAGTCATCAAAGTTCACTAATTAACAGGTAGTGTGCCTCCTTCTTTACCTCTCAGTATTGTTACTGAAAATTATTTTGTGTCTTTGTCTGAGTGGGTATACATTTCACATGTGAAACTGACCTTAGGAAAATGGTAATTCCTCTAGTAATGTCAGTAAACTGAAATGTGTGATATTGTCTGCCTAATTGGGTAGGAATCCCACCCTAAACAAGATATTTTTGCCTTTCTTGCCTCAGTCTGGGTTTTTTGCTCAGACAAAATCAGTTGTCCTCAGGATGCACAGCTCTCAGAGCTGGAAGGTGGGGAAGTATGGAGAGCTGAGTGAAGCCCCCTTAATCCAGGAGGAAATGGTTAGTGATCCGCTACTTATTGACCTATAGCAAATTAGACACGAGTCTGTGGGCTCAGATGGGATGCACCTGAGGCAGCCGGTGAAAGAGCTTATCAAGCCAGTTTAAACCACTTACCAGCAGTCCTGGTTATCTGGAGAAGGTCAGTTTGGTGAAAAATTAGTAAATATAAGGCCCATCCACAAGAAGGGTCAGAGGGATCACCTGGGGAATGACAGGCCTCTCAGTCTGATTTTAATACTGGAAAAGGTAATGGAGCAGATAATTCTGAGTGCCATCACATGCTATGTGCAGGACAGCCAGTGAATCAATGCAGATGGTACTCTTGAATGGATTTATGAAGGGCAGGTCCTATTTGACTAACTTGATCTCTTTCTGTCATAGAGTAACCTGGCTGGTGGATGAGGGAAAGGCTGCGTATTTTGTTTATCCAGATTTCAGTAAAGCATTGGATACTGTTACCCACAGCATTCTCCTGGGGCAACTGGCTGTTCATGGCTTAGATGGGTGCAGTCCACACTGGATGAAAAACTGGAAGGATAGTCAGGCCCAGAGAGTGGTGAATGGAGTTAAATCCAATTGGCAGCTGGTCAGCAGTGGTGTTCCCTAGGGTTCAGTGTTGGGGCCAGTTTAATGTCTCTGTTGATGACTTGGATGAGGGGATTGCGTGCATCCTCAGTAAATTCACAGATTATACTAAATTGGATGGGAGTACTGATCTGCTGGAGCATAGGAAGGCTCTGCAAAAGGAACTCGACAGGCAGGATTGACTGGGGCCAGTTTTATGAGGATTGATAAGGCCAAGGGTCAGGTCCTGCAGTTGGATTGCAAAAACCTTGTGCAATGCTCCAGGCTTGGGGAAAAGTGTCTTGAGATGAAGGAGACTTGAGGGTGCTGTTTGAAAGCTGGCTGGATATGAGCCAGTGTGTGCCCAGGTGGCCGAGAAAACCATGCTGTCGAGTATGTCACATTATTTACAATTGTATATTATCATCTCTGCTGTATCAGCGGAGGATTTCCTTCATGTTGTCAGTTTTGGTTCTCTTCCTGCTGGTAATGAGTTCACTCTTGTTTGTTTGTCATTCCCATTTTATTTTCTTATTTTGTCTCCTCTTTTTTCACTTGCTGTTTGACCAGAATTTTTTTTTCTATCCATCTTTCATCATCTTGATCACTGTGTTTCCTTCTACCTTGTCAATTTTCTTAGTGCTGTATTCCACATTTCTTAGCATATCATTACGAACTTCTGCAGTGTGAGTGTCAAGGGAATAATATCTGTTGCTCCTCCCTAAGTACAGATTAAATCCTCAGTTGGATATAACGGGAAAATCTGATTTGTGCTGCATGATCAGTAAAGTATGCCAAAGTCAGGATGAGACAGAGAAAGACGAATATTACTCAAAATCACTCACCTGCTGCTGATTTTCATTGTTAAACATGGTGGGAAGAATCAGGAGACAAAGAGGCACTTGAGGAATTTGGAGGAGGAGATAGCTGGCTGACCACTCTGAGTGCCAGGGAGCAGCTGAGGTGGGGCTGCCCATGGCAGAGGATGACCCACGAGCTGTGGACACTGCAGAGCTGGCAGGGCAAGACTCTGAACTCCTAATGTCCCTCACTGAGGGTGGGCTGAGAAAAGGGGCAGGACTCTGCTATCCCCCAGTAATCATCAGGCGAGGCAGGGGGAGGAGTCAGGTCCACCTGGGGACCCAGTGAGGCCAGGATCCAGGCTGGGTGAGGGGTTGGGCATAGGGCTTCCTGCAGCATGATTCAGGGACTGATGGCCCTGGTAGTGCCCTTGGAGACATGAAAATTAGGGCTGTTAATGATTTGTCCTTCAGAAATGGTGCTCAAATTGCAAGTCCTAGAGAAAATGTCAGTAGAAATTTTAGTCCATCACAAGAAATATGTATCTAGTATTTTTCTTGCCTCTGGTACTCTGGTGTTTCAACAGTTTTGTGGTAAGAGTGCTAAAATGAAGTAATTGAAGAATTCCAGGAGTTTTGAAACAAAAATATATCTTTTAAATTATTTTCTATGTCTGAGTCCTGACTGAAAACAGGATCTGCTATAATTTTGATATATAAATGTGTGTTCATCCTACCAAATATAAGGTATCTGTAGCAGTTTCCTATAACAAGTAATTTTTTACTTATGGATTTTTTTACATGTGAAATTGTTGTCTGTGCTTTTGAAATAAATAATGGGTAAAAAGGAAGTCCGTAATTTCTTTGGGCAGGTAGAAGAATGTTGATGTGTGTTTATTTGTACACTTTTAATGGTTAGCATATACATGTGAGTGATGTGTATTTCATTAAAAATTTACGAAATTATTGTATGAATCACCTTCTATTTAAAAATAAAAGTAGGAGAATGCAAGCAGGTAATGTTACATAATTGTAACACTATGTAGGCCAAAAGCTGACTTAAGAGATTGTATAATGCTTTTTATTTTATTTTAGTTTTCCATTGTTCTGTTTGTCAGACATAGAAAAAGATATGAAAACCAATAAATATGTGTCTCATTTTGACTGTTCTCACACTTGATTTGAACTAATCATTAATTGCATTTATTGGAATTTCTGAATTAGATGGAGGTAAATTAGGTTGTCACACAGAAAAGAAGTCTTGTCTATGAAAATACTATACTCTGTAGTCATCCTCTTATAGCAAAAAGAGATTATCCAATACAGGAAACAAAAGTAACGAATGGTTCCTGTGGGAGTGCAAATAGGCTTAAAAAGGAGATTCTGTTTATTTAGGGCAGAAAATATCCTCAAGCTAGCACTTAAATGTGATACTCTTACTGAAATCAGGAGTGTTTGGGCTGTGGTTTAATTTAGAGAAGCAGAAATGTTTGGTTTGTCGTATAACCTCTAACAAGCTTATGGCTTCAGGTTTAGCTCTCTTAACTTACATATCTTTGGTAGCACAGCTAACCGTGTTGTCTGAAGTTCATAAAGCATTTGTAGGCCTTGGCATGGAGGTAGTGTGTGAATATATTTTTTTGTTTCGTTTTTTTTTTATTATTTTACATTTACGTCATCTTAAATTTGTCTGTTGATGTGAATTGCTTGTTTTCTCTTGGCCGCAGGCTGACTGAGTGGGCTGGACTTACTGAAAGGAGCCATTTTACTGGGGCAGTGGAATAACTGCGGATCTCTCTCTACTCTACTTGTTGGGAAGTGCTGTGCGTTGCCAGGATTAATTCAACACTAAAGTCTGGGATGGGCCTTAGGGGCAAACACTCCCTTGTTTCTTCTGACATTGGGATTTGTCTACAGCCAGTTAGCTGAGGCACCTACCACACATCAGCTTTTGGTGGTTTTTTTTTTGCCTGAACGAAGATACGTTTTCCCTCACTGCATCTCCTTTTGACCACTTTTTTATCAGTTTGCATTTTCCTTGACTGATTAATTTCTCCTGGCTGTGGAAAAAAGAGCCCTGCTGATGTTGATTTAAATAATGTCGAAACCAATGGGACTCCTATGGCTGCCTTTGATCTTCACACCAGTGTGTGTCATGTTGAATTCTAACTTCCTCCTGTGGATAACTGCTCTGGCTATAAGATTTACTCTCATTGATGGCCAAGCACAATACCCAGTTGTTACTACGAATTACGGCAAAATACGTGGTTTAAGAACACCTTTGCCTAATGAGATCCTTGGTCCAGTGGAGCAGTACTTGGGTGTTCCTTATGCTTCCCCTCCAACTGGAGAAAGGCGATTTCAGCCCCCAGAGCCACCGTCGTCTTGGACGGGCGTCCGCAACGCCACACAGTTTGCCGCTGTCTGCCCGCAGTACCTGGATGAGAGGTCACTGCTCAACGATATGCTGCCAGTCTGGTTTACAGCCAATCTGGATACTGTGGTGACATATGTCCAAGATCAAAATGAAGACTGTCTGTATTTGAATATCTATGTGCCCACAGAGGATGGTAAGTACCCTGAGACCCGCAGTGCAGTGTGCTCACCAGTTCTACATATGAGGAGTGTCCAGGTCTTCAAATCATCTTACTGAGTTTCATCCATGTTTTATCTGTGGAAATGTATAATGCCTCTGAACATGAATTATTAGTAATACTTTGTAGTTTTAATATACTTGCATGGATTCTCTCTTACATTTCAGTGCAACACCAACATGCAGTTTTATTGCAAGTGGTGGCCTGGGTATGTCAGCCACCCTTATGCTTACATCTAAAATACACCTGAGAATCATTCACAGAGAGGAAGGGGGAAATAAACATTATCCTGAAGTAATATAGTTATTTTTCCATGTGTGAATGGTACAAATTACTGTCACATGCTAATTTTTAAAGGAGAATTTACCCTTTTTTTTTTCTTTATTTTATTATAAAGTTTCTGAGTCTATTGTTAACTATGTTTGATTTTAATAGACAATAGCAAATTGTTCTAGTAGTTTCTTTACAATTTTTTTCTGTGAAGCTTTTCGGTCTAGCTTTTTTTCTTCATTCTCATAAATTTAAAACAAAGTCAAGGTGACATATTATGCAGATTTGAACAGGTGGCTTTAAACTTTCATCTGTTTTGTGCAATACTTTCTCAAGAGGGCTACTTCAAACCACTTTCTAGAGGCATAAAGGGTGAACACAATTGGTAATACAGAACTTTTTGAACATTTATATGATCTCCATCTTAATAATTGCAGCTGTATGGCATTATGAATGTATCTTTGGTAATTTTGAATAGTATTACTTCCTACAGGCAAGAAAACCTGTTTTTATCAGACCCCAAATGTGCTATTATTTCACAAGGAAATAAAAATACTACTGGCACTTATATTTAATATTCCACTAAAAGCTAGTGCTTTCTGCTAATTAGAATGCGGTTACTTATGTATAACATGACAGATTTCTCTCAGATAATGCAAATCTCTTCACTTTTGCTGAGGGTTGGATTTACACAACCAAGGCATTGTTATTTCTCAGTAACCATACTCTAAATATGCAAATTTTCTACTTGGATTATTATAATCTTTCTGCCTTGATTGGCTTCTTTACTCAGAATTTCCAAGCTGTCTGCCAGCAATAAACATACCGCCTTCTTTTCCTGTTCTCATCAGCTGAAGCAAAAACATGAAAGCTAAAAATAAAGGGGTAAGGTTTCTGAATATTGGGAGCTTTGCAAAGGTAAATACTACCAAGCTGCTTAAAGGAAAAGTCCTGTGGAAGGAAAGCTGTCTTTATGGGGGCTCTGAGTGTGTGTGCATGGTGTGTGTGTGCCCCTGTGTGTAGACTAAACAGCAGGTCTTTACAACTCAGTTCTTTCCCTCTTCCAGTCTCATTGGACTCCTTCTTACTCCTTGGATAATGACATAGATAATATTTTCCAAAATTTGTTTATGTTCTGGATTTTATGCTTCATCTTTTAATTAGTCACTGGGGTAAGCTTGCCCTGGGAAACCATTCTGGTTTAAGATTTTATTTGTTCTCTCTGAAGGAACATCAGCTCTGCTAACTCAGTCTTATTTCAGAATCCTTCAATCTAATAATAAGTTTCATTTATTAATTAGGGAATACAGGAAGTTAGACATGGGGAAAATATATGTGAATACCTAGGAAAACAATATTTGATATCAAATGTAGAATAATATGTGTGCTGAATGACTAGCAACCTGTAACACGCATCTTGCTATAATAGCTAATGACATTTACTGTTACATTTAAAGTAGAAAGGACAGATTAATTTTAATTTTACATTCTGTAGACTTTTCTGTCCACTTACTTTTGCAAAAAGCGTGGTTTGCTCTTCCTGGTTTTAGATTTTCTTTACTCTAAATAGCATGTAAATGGCATATATTTACTTTTATATCTCCTGTTGAAAATATAAACACATGCATAAAAATATGTAGCTGAATAATCAGAAGACAGGGTTTGTGTTAGTGATGAGGTGAAGGTAAGGTTGTTCCTAAACAATATAACTGACAAGCATTTTAAAAGTTTCCATTGGGAAACAAGAAGCTCAAGAATGAATAAATGAAATACATGATGATTTAATTGTATGCTGTATATCTTATCATTAATTAATAAATCTCAGTGGCTTTTTTGGTGAGGAATATGTGCAATCTTCTGACCACAAAGGCGCTCTAAGGGAAATTGACCTACAAATCACATGCTCTAAGTTATTGTGTCTCCAACTCACTCTAAACAGTTTTAAATAGTAGTTCATACAATCTGATTAAAAATGTTCTGCTTCGTTATATGAGTTCCAGTTAGCAAAAATAATCCATGTTGTTATGGAAACAGACCATGAAATTAGTTTTTGAAGTGAGATTTCAAAGTGCGTAACTTGGAGTTGAATTTACATTTTCAATTCTTTCTTCAGTACAGATTGATTTAAAAGAGCTTTGAAACTGTTTTCTAGAAGAAAAGGTGGCTGGAATGATCCAAGCCTAATAAATGCTCTTATTATGAAACTTACTCTGAATCATTTTTTATGCTTTTATTTTAGCTTTGGTGAAAAGAATAGAACAACAACTAATGAATTAACTGCAGTCATTTGCAGTTCTTACTTCAAATCAATTCTAGTGAATAACTAGTCAAAATGAAGCTCAAGTTTGGGGATTTTTTCATTGTTCTGTTTTGTTGCAGTTCTTTTTCAGTATATAGCATGACCTGTTTTTTTTAATGATTTTTGTGGTTTGGCCAAAGGGAACCAAATTTTGATCCTGTATTTTTAATAAAGGGTTGACGAATAAATGCACATATCTCTCCATAAGGTTTCACAATTGCTTCCCTGGAATCATTCCATGATAAACTATGGAAATAAGAGTAGAATACAGTCACTTTAACTTGGTGGATAAGTTCAGGTAGTTATAATGAAATAGTTTGAAATGTTACTGCTTTTGTCTGAAGAAGTACCATGAAATTAAATAACATATAAATATATTGTTCCTTAAAATAGTTTGAGCTTCTAGGTTAGGAAATTAAAATAACCTGTTACACAGTCTGTGTCTGTATAAATCCTAGCCTTTCTTTCGACCCATAAGATTCTGGATTTAAAATGTCAGATAGCGGGAGAAGCCTGTCAGAATTTCCCATGCTAAAATATCCTTACAAAGCAAATGCTATCTTCCTTTTTAGGGTGTGTCTTTTTTCATTTTAGGTGAAGATATTATTTATCATGGAAGTCAATACCCATACCTAGATTAATATTACTGCAATTCTGTCTGTGTAGATTTTTACTCTTGTGCTGTTTTTCACTGGACAAGTGTTTTTGGGTGGCCTTTTCCTTACCGAAATACGTCTATTTCTGAGTATCTAAGGTAGCTGTAGAATTTCACTGTTTGTTTTCTTTTGCCTTTGGAAGGGGAAAAGATTGAAACCACTGTGATCCTTTCAATGTTTAAAATTTTTTTGGTCATAAGTATAAATAATAATGCAGTTGTTTTAAAGACACACAATACAAACAATAAAGATAAAATCAAGAATATTATTTTTTAAATATGTCAAATCTTATTATTAGTAATAATAAATTACTCAAAACTGAAGCAAGTAAAATTTTTAGAGTGAAACAATCTTTTTTTATCCAGTTGCTTTCTAAACATTTGGCTTGATCTTCAGTATTATATGTGTGGGTGTATATTGACTAGGCTGCTTTTTCTGTTACTATGAACTGTAATTTTCCACAAGAATACTTGAATGTCAGTTTTGAGGAGGTCATCTAGGGAAATGATATTGAGGACAGTGTGTTTATTATAACTTCAGTCTGAATATGGGTTTATCTACAGTGGAAATGCTAGATTGAAGAGGACACAGACTGTTAATCGGCTGTGTTTAATCCCTGGCCTTTATGATTTGAATCTGTGGATTCTGAAGGAGATTGCTAACTCCTATCATAACCAGGGGAAAAAAGTATAACAAGAGAAAAAAAACCCAACAAAAATACTCTTTGTATTTTTTTCATGATAAACTTCAACATTTTTATTAATAGCAAAGCAAGATTTTGAAAAAACCAACACAGCAAAATAAAAAAGAACAAAACNCAAAAAAAAAAAAAAAAAAAAAGATTACTTTTTGTTGTCTTTGCTTGATCGATAGTAAACATATGTACTTTTTTACTTAATTTGGCATGTGGATAGAGTGTACATTTTACACCAAAGTGGAGCTCCTTACCCACTACATATCTGGTACAGAATAACTCATGAAGTATTTAGCATCTTCAGAGGTTTGCTCTTGTTTCTTATTTGTGAGCTCTTGTTTTATTTACTTCAGAATAAATACAGCTGAAGTGACAACAAAGGGTGGGAGGCCATGACACTTAATAAGGCTGAATGGTGATAATTTTTCATTAGATTATAGGAACTGAGGCATGCCCCGGAAGAAAAAAATTNNNNAATTCTTGTGCAAAAGCAAAGAGATCAACAGTGCTCCTTCTCAGGGTGGTGACTGACGAAGTCTACCTGCAGCTCTTGACTCCTGTGTCTATTTGACTAAAATATAACAAAATAAAAAATTTCAGCAAAGCTGATTGAGAAGATGAGCCTCAGACTGTCCCTTTTGCATATTATGAAATGTCAAATGTCTGTTTAATATATAATTGAGTGTGTACAGCTTTCTTCTTGCCATTGCTGTCGAATTGCAGTGTCTTATCTTGGAAAAAGTGTTTTTATCAAAATTATCTAAAAATCATAATTGATAAAAATTGGGCAAAGAAAAAGGTTGTCTAAAGATGTCTCTTCATTTTGATAGCATAGACTGAAAAAGTAAGCTAATCAATGACCTCTATTACTATGAGAAATAAGGGGTAATACATAAAAACAGTGTCCTATTGAGCAAGATGGGTGCAATATGTACAACATTATTTTTGTTGACTTATTAGGAGATGATGCTAATAATAGAAGTAACTTGTCATTTCCAAACTAACTCAATTTTCTATACAATAGATTCTTCTAAACTGTATGTAGTTTTAGGTTTCAGTAGATGTATATCAGACATTTTTTAGGTAGTAAAATTTTAATTGTACTATTATCTCTTCACTACTTTTGTAAATGTTAGTACCTACTTAAGAAATCGAAGCAAGGATTTATGTATATATCTTTAAGGAATTAAGAATCCAATATCTCTTGTCTATAGGTTTACAGTTTATATTATTCTCTAAAATCTTTACTTCATATATTTAAAAGTCAGTTATAATTTTTGTAGCTGTCTTAGGAACACAGAGTTTTACTTATGTTTTCTGAAGTATTTTTAAAAGCAAATTAAATACATTTATTTACTTATAATATATTTTAAATCTGTTTTAAATCATACTTTGGACTTCTGTAGATAATAAACCATTTCATATTGCAAATAATGTTTTTCTGAAAAAAACCCAGGAATATAGCAATACTTTGTTTTCAGTTTCATTATTGTCGTAGGTTTTGCCAGTGACTGGTTTATTTTAAGCCCCACCCATTCAGTTAATTGTTTTTATACTTTGGAAAACTAAAAATTAATTACTAACATTTTATAATGAAAATGTATTTCATCTTATTTAGTGTAATTTTTAATGTCTTTTTATAAGATATACCCTTTTGTGAAATGATTGTATTGCTTTCCAGAGTGAGCAGGATTGATAATAAATGATTATTACAATAGAAAATTACAATGTTGGAATTAGTGCATATAGTACAAGTTGAACATAAACATATACTTTTTAGCATCAGAGAGAAAATTGCTCTCCATTGTGAAAGATAAACTCCCTGTTGTGTCAGACTGCCTCAAGCCAATTCTTTCACCATTAGGGTCCAATATCTCCCCTCCTTCTAATCCAGAAATACTGCAGCATCTGTGAGAGAGGAGGCATATGTCTGGCTGTTCTCTGCCGACCAGGATAAAGCTGTGGGTAATCCAGGCCCTTATTTTACATTCTTGCTTTTAACAGTCGCAAATACCTTCTGACACCAAAGAGCAGGACTCTAATCTAGATGAAATAAAGTTCTTAAATCCTTAGAGATAAATTCAGATTTAGTTGCTAATTTCAAAATGCTGTCCTTTCCCCCAGGAGCTGCCCATTCCACAGGCATTGCACATTGTTACAGGATTGCACCCAAATGGCCTTCTCAGGAACTGGTAGGCAGTGAAGCCTAGCAAGAAGACTCAGCATTCAATATTACTTTAGTTAATCCCAACAGGATTTTTGGCACCGTTTCCTAGAATCTCATCATTACCTCATATTGCAAGACCTGCTAGAATGGGGGGAAATGTTCTTTAAAACACAATGAATTAACTTTTCTTGTGCAAAGACAAATTAATGTTATCCTTTCAGTAAAAGAAACGGTGCCTTTGGAATTGTAGAGACTGTGCCATTTGGCTCAGTGACACAGTTGTGTGGGTCGTGAGACAGATCAGATTTTACTTCATTTTGTCCGCTGACTCCCACTTGTCTATTCAGGGTGCTTTTTGTTTTGGTTTGGATTTTTTCCTGTGTGTTTGCTTGGGGTTTCTTTTCTGTTTTGTTTGGGGTTTTGTTACTTTGTTTTGTTTTTAAATTCAGCTTTCCTCTTCACTCCTGCAGAGCATGGCTTTGTACGCTGCTGCTGTTCTGTGTGTGTCTTCTCACTTTCTGTCAAAACACCAATCAGTGTGATACCTGCACTGAGGCAGTGCCTGTGTCCTACAGCAGTGCAATGGGTCCTTGGCGGGCTTGAGTGGTGAACAGTGCAGAATATGTGCAGTCAGATCTGAGCAGTGTCTTGGCCACACCATTTGTATTAGCTTTGATTTCCTGTTAAGGCTTTGTGATCTCATCGTTCTTTCTTCAGGTATTTTTTGCATTGGTCTGAAAGTTTGAAAAGCTATTTATATATTTTCATTAAAATTTGGTTCGGTTTACTTTAATTTGCACATTAATTGCAGGTTCAAACAAAACTGACACATGCTGAATAGCTCAGCTAAATCAAGGCTCATAAATCAGTCACATATGTGAAAATATTTTGAGGAATTTTACCCACATCAATATGATAGTCATAGGTAGTTTGTCAGCTGGGAAAATCTACAATTCTCTTCTGCAAATATTTAGGTATCTGCAAAATAAATTAACGCAAGTTTGAAATAAAGCAAATGAACCTTATTTTCACCTCAGGATTCCTGAAAATAATTTGGATAAATGAAACAAAGACAAAAATTTGTCCTGAACATGACAGGTTTATGCACAGCAATTTGTTTTGCCATCATTTTTAGCAGGGGGGAAATATTTCTGGCCTTTATTCAGTGCTTCTTGCTTACAATTCCAGATAAAATTCTCAGAATGGCATATAATCAGTAACGTATGCTTACATTTTAGGATAGTGTTGAATTTATTGGTTGTAATCCAAAAAGAACAAAGGAAAACCACGGAAATTAGTGATAGTGAATTTCATTTGTGTTTGTGATATCGTCATCTAAAGAAATATAGATGAATTTATGTTCTTGGGTTTTAGGGCTTTTTTTAATCTGGACCTTGCTCTTGGTACCCAAAGAGACAAACGATAAGAAATAATTATTATGAAACCTTGAAAATGAACTAATGCTTATAGCTGTCTTGTGCTGATGTGTTAAAAATCCATTACAATAGAAGTAAATTTTTTCTTTTACAGTTCTTGCTGTAGGCAAACTTTCAGTGAAGAATGAATTTACTTGCAATGCTAAGCCAAATTCCTACTCTATATATGTAGGGAATTTTAATTACAAATAGATTTCTGGTGCCTCATTCCAAAATGCTTATAATTGCTGGGTTGATGGTAAATAGATTTTTCATTGACAGGGTGTGACATGTTTAATCTAATGGAGGGAAATTGCTTTGTGCAGATTCAAATGACTATTCAATTACTCACTGGTAGTGTTTGCAAGCCATCATAGCTGGAAATCATGGATACATTGTATGTTTTATTAAATATGAAGTAGGACAAATGAAAACCCAATCCAAATGTATGTCCTTCATCCTTTTTCAAATAAATCTGTATCAAATTATCTTGTACGTAGTATTTTTAGGGTGGCCAGGAAATTCAAAACATCATTCTGCATTTGTAATACTACCCCCATGGTAGTGCTTTTGCTGGCTTTTCATGCTTGATTCAGACACCAGAGGGAGCACAAGTTTCCAGCAACTCATTTTTTTCTGTCCCTGGGAATCACTGGAAGAGACATGGTGGTGAATGCAGTAACAAAACATGTGAACAGGTGCTGGTTTTTACTGTTTAAACAGATAGGAAGGGATCTGATTCCACCTTTACCAAGTTGAAACTTAATAAAGTTGACAGTGTTGATTCTGGTGTTGTGGACTAATGAATTTTTACGAGGGATAGAACTTTTCCAAGCAAAACGTGCACACACACTGACAAATTTACACAAAACTATTTTTTATTGTAAAGTAATAAATGTTTGGGTGATAAGCATACTGGAAATGCAGCAGTTTTTAATTGAATAGTACTTGCAAGGCATTCAATGGCAGACCAGATTCCAAAGTAGAGAATTTGTTCTGTTTGGTTGTAGTGAGTTAGCACAAACATTCCTGCTTTAAAAAATACTGATTTGGTCCTTCCATTTCAAAACCAAAATATAAAGAAAGAAGAATTTTTTTTCGATGAATTCCATTGTCTTTCTGTCTTCTTAGTTACACAGCTCAATTGTGTAAAGTGCCAAATGTGTTTTGTCTCCTTCTATTTCACTGAGACAAAAATGTTAAGCATGTTGAGCTTTCACCCTAACATAAAGCATCTTTCAAGGTTTTGCTATCACTTTCTTGGAATTAACAATATAACTAAGCTATATTATTCCATGCAAAGTGCCAAATTACACAAATGCTGGAGGGCTTCTGCTCCAAAATAACTTGCTTTTGCATTCATAATGTATCTGATTCAAAACCACTGTTTTTATAGTGTTAAGGATTTGAGGTGCTTTTCACTTCTACCCAAGCCAGAGACCTAGTTCTGCCTCCAAGGATTAGATGCAATAGGCTGAGTTGCCATTGGTGGCTAGGGTGGGTCCTTGGGAGTTGGATCAAATCAGATTTTTACAGGGGTGTTGCATAAAACCATCTTTATGGATTAACTGCTATGGCTTGTCACTAACAATTACCTGAAAGCATACCCACGTCAAAGAAAATGACACAGACATTGCACAAAAGGAGCAGTTCCATACGACAGTCTCTCAGTGGGAATACCTCAGTGAAAACAAATTGAAGAAATAACTGAATAGAAATAAATACAGTAATGTGAACTAAAGAGTGGGATAAGTTTTTAAAAGTCACACTCTACAATGTATTCTTTATTTTCATTCTCACAGGGTTATCCATAATGCCTTCAGTGTTATAAACTGTAGTAGATGGGTTGCATAGGTAAATTTTTATTCTTAACTGTGTCCATTTTCACAATAAACTGCTGAGAGATGTTCAAGATTTATTTTTTCTCTATCCAATTTCACTATCCCTTGTAACCACTTCTTACCTACTTTGGCCACTATCATTTTATAAATTAATCCCTTTGCACACTGTACAAAGTAATACTATAAAGTAAGCCTAAACTTATTTTCCATTTCCAAAAGTGCTGTTATTTAGATATTCTTCCTTATCTATTTTTTTATCAAAGTCACGCACAAGAAGCAGCAGTAGGTGAGAAAACAGCAGCTATGATTCTTAAATAATTTTAGGAAGGGTAGTTATGTATATGTAAGATATGCAGTAGATGTGAAAGGATCAGGCAAAGAGAGAAAGCTTGATTCTCTTTCATGTATTAGTCCTTCTGTGCCAGACTCCTTCAGTGGGCTGCTCAGCTATGCGTGCCAACCTGCATTTGGCCTATAGGATACTACATGGGGATCCTAATGCACTCTGCTCTAGTAGGTTGGAGTTTGCTTTAATTTACTTGTTGTTGTTTGCTGTTGATTTTGTTTTTCATTTTTAGCGGAACAGTTCTTCCTTGAATTCTAGTTGTCATCATGAAATTCTCACCCCACACCCCATGTATAAATATGCCCATAAAGTATTTTGGATATGGCAAGAATCAAAGGGAAGGATGATGTTCAGACACTGATTTTTGAGGGTTTTCTTAAGTGTCTGTTCTTTAAATACGACTAGTTTTGTATAAAAGTGCAGGAGTGTCTTGGAAGACTGTTAAAGATTTCCATCATGTAACATTTATCCTGCTTTAGTTCAAACAGTAATTTTCAGTTTTTAGTACCTTAGAAAGTGTGTCCTGTAATGCTTAAGTTAATTTTCTATTATTCTTAAATAAATTAGGAATGTAGTAAGTAATTAAAAGTGTAGAAAGCATCAGCATGTATCACTTCTTAAAAATATTATTAAATTTATACTTTATTCCATTTTTGAGTGCTGCTTCTGGATTTATTACTTCATAATACTGTATCAAACTTCTAAATAAAGGTTACTTTACCATGCTTGCTTTGCATATCTAATACAGTAAATCAAAATGGCTTAGTTTTGGAATTATTAACTTGATTCTTTCAAATTCTAAGATATAGCTTTTGGTTTTATTGTCTATATTAATGTTCTTTTTCTTCTTGTGATCTTTTTCTTATTTTGTCTCAACACAAATTATAAGATAGACACTGTTAGTCCCTAAAACCAGTTAGAAAACAGTTATTTCTGCATTATAAGTGGACCTAGTTTAAGCATTTTTTCCTTCATGATGCAGTAAGCAAAAGTATTATTTTAGTAAAACTAAGTTTTATTTTTTTTCTATTTTGTGATTTTCTGCTTCTTTTTTAAACCTAAATTGGAACTACAAACACCTACCACTTTACCTAACAATTTCTCCATTTCTTGTATAGATTTATTAGAAGGTTTTTTGTTTAATACAGAGATGTGAAGCAAAATTGCCTGTTTTTTGTTTTGTTTGGTTTTATTGTTTGTTGTTTTTTTTGTTTGTTTCTTGTTTTAATAAATTACCAAACCCACTGTATTGCTTAGGTGCACAGGCACTGAGACATTCTGATAGAGATCTAATAGATAGAGGTCTAATAGAGAGAGGTGTGAGATCAATCATCTGATGCCTTTGTGCCTTGTTTTTCCATTTAGAAAATGAGTACGACAGTGTTTTTTTCTGATTAGGATTAGAAACAATTGCAATGGGGAAATGCCTCTGGGTGACAAAAGGCTCCAATTACTTCCCATATACTTATAGCCTAAAAGACTATATTGCTTTTTTTGTGTGTGTGCATAGCTTTTTTTAGCATGTCTTACTTCCCTTGGTGATCCATTTACTGGCAGCACTTTGCATATCATTGCATTGTATTGTAACCTCCAAGCAAAGCTATGAAAGGTCTAAAGGGCAATAGATTTGGGAGCCATTGCACCATAATGAATTTAAATAATTGGGTAAAGAGATTTAAAAGTAAGGCATCTAGAAATTGATGTGGGTCATGTACATAGAAGATTGAAGCCTTGCTATCAAAGTTTGCATTTAGTTACTTACTGTCAATATTCACAGAGTATTCAGAAATGAGACAGCAGATAGAATTTTTCCAAGAGTTAAAAAGAAAAGGAAATAAAGAAATAAGGAAATAAAGAAAAAAGACTTATGCCAGAAGAAGATCCCAAAGCATTTAAATACTGAAAGATGGGGAAAACTTTGTGACTGGGTAAGGTGTATAAGCTCTCAGTGTAATCTGTTTAGAGTCAGAAGGGATCAGCTAAATTTCTGATGAATGAGAAAAGGTTGTTACTAATCCATGATGCAAACTTAATAGTTTTCTCCTAAAGTTTACTGAAAGCAAGAAGTCAAAAGTGGATTTAGGAAGAAATTATGCTCTTTGCGGATGCAACAAATGGCTCGGAATGTTTCTGCGAGTCCTTTAATTTTCTTCATTATCTCTCAACTAATAAAGAAATTACTCTTGAGTACAATATTAAGTGTTTGCTCTAAGAAATCTGCCAGATGGCTATGATCTAGCTGGCATAACCCTTGTAGACCATTCTGAAATGAAAATGTTGCATGACATATAAATCCCTTCCTGAGAACAGACCTGATGGGATTTGTACTCTTACACTGGGTCGGGAATGTTGGGAACACCAGATGCATTCTTTATACACAGAACTTGTTTAGTGCTGTTTTCAGTCAGCTAAAATTGTGTAAAAACCCTAACCCATATTGTCTTTTTTTACTTTCTTTTGTCTGCTAAACCATCCTTGAGGAAGCAACCAACTACCTTTGATTTTGGAGTTTAATTCTTCAAAGACTTTGTATTTTGCATGCAGCACACTTACTTTGTGTTGAGCTAGAATATGCTGGGTTTGTACATAACCCAGGAGGTGGTTATTAAAAATATCCCACCTTTGCCCAGTTCCCATTACCTTGATAACGCATTTGGTTGGGTATTCTCTAGCTTTATTCCTCTGATCAGTTAGCTGTAACCTTGTCCGTAACCTTGACAGGATTCCACAGTCTAAATGGTTCCATGGAGGAATGTCCCCTTGCTACTGGCAAGTGCATTTTTCCATCTTCCCCACAACTTAGAAGGACTGAAAAAAATTCAAACACAATTGGGCTATAGCAGTATAATATGGATAGCTACATGAGTTGACTATGCACTTTCTTAGTCTATTATAAATGCCCTGGCTTTTAGCCTAGGTGTAAAAAAACATTAATAGAGGATGCTTAAGCTAAATGGATTTTATCCAAGTTTAGTGTTGAGTCTAAGGCACACACACTATGAACAGTCAGTTTATCTAATGTGTTGTAATGGTAATGATTCACACCGTGAAAATTTAGGCATGTGTCAGCTTTAGTAATCAAGATGACATATGAATATGAAATTGGTAATTTTATGTTAGCCATATCTGAAGACAATGTGAACTACAGGTGAAACAGAGTAAACCAGTGAGGGCTAGGACCCTTGTATGTTCATGACCATAAAAACACATACGGGTCATGTTGAGCACCACCCCGTCGTGTGAGATAATGATAGGCAAATGAGAATATTTTCTGGGATTATTTTTAATCAATAATATGATTTTAGTAATTTGGAAATCACACAGAGATCGTATCTGTGCTTTGTTAGGTTCTTCATGGAAATTTTAGACCTGCATTTATTAACACTTCTTTTTTGGCAACACAAAGCATGACATACTCCTGCAGGCTTAATGTCACTCAAATATAGCCTATGCTAATTCCTGAAGTTTATGAACAGATAATTTTAAGAGCCTTGCATATTGTTTTCGAAAAATAGGTTGGCTTGCCTGTAGCCCAGAAATTATATACACCCTTGGGAATTTTTCATGAACAGTTAAAATGCACTAACCTCTTTGCCTGATAATTGCTTTGAAAATTATATTCATATTTGATTGACATTTCCTGCAAAATTACCTGCATACACTGATAATTTGCATTACACTTCAGTACTCCCTGCTGCACAATAGGGTAGGATAGATAAGCTCTCAGGTAAGAGAGATAAAGACAAACTCTACATTTTTGCTGAAAAGTTACATTTCTTAGATAAAGTCACTGACTAAAGAAATTAGTACAGAAAAATAAAATGTTCCTTTATTCTCTTACAAGGGCTGTCAATGCTTCAGCTTGGAGGAAAGTATTTTAAGGAAGCTGGTAGACTTCACAAGTCTCCACCTAAGGAAAGCTTCTGTTGAGCACAACAGCCCTTATGGGACGAGGTGTAAGCTCTATTAGATATATAGGCACAGTATTTGCTGTCTTAAGGCCAGCAGACAGTAAGTGGATTCTTGCGCAGTCTGCTGTCAGAACATCCAATAAAGGAATATCTGATGGCAGCCAAGTCACACACTGTGCCCACGTCAAATACTTGGGCTTAATGATGGAGAAAGGTGCTTTGGGGAGCAATCCAAAGCTCTAGCAAAGTGGGGAATTGCTAACAGCAAATGGTCATGGCAATACATTTCTCTAGTTTGGACCTCACTGAGCAGGACTGATTTGCTAGACAAGCTTACTAAAGGAGGAAGCAGCAGTGACAGCGAAAAAAGCAATTTTCACCATCACAGGGAAGTCTGGCCTGAATTCCTACCAGAACAAAGAGTACACAGAGAGCATCATTAATCCTCTCTGGTGAGACTGGACCGTGGCAAAGTAGATCTAAGCTTTCTAAAGCCCACATTTTCCCAGAAATAACAGTACAGATTCTAGAGGACAAGTGAATAAAAACAGTTGTGACAGGATACAGACATTTTATTATGATGTTTCCCACTTTTTTTTTCCTAAGTAGCACAGCATCTTCACTATTTCTTAACTATGCTCCCTTTACTATATCTATCCTCTTTTTTTTTCTCCTCTGCAAATAAGGTACTTTTCTAAATCAACCCTTAGCATTTCATTTACCTCTTTTTGGACTTACATTCAAAGGTCTGAGTAGGCATATTTGCTAGTTTTAGTTTTATCTTTTAGTGTAGGCAAAAATAAGCCCTTTGTTTAGTCATAAGTATATTCATTTTATCTATAATAGTCATCATCTATACTATGATGACATTGAGGTATTTTTATCAATATCTGCTATATCCTGAGTGTATAAACATGCCCACACACATGTACACACACACACATGTATTTGCATACACATACTCACATATATACATACATACAAATAAATAGTACCTGCTAGTGAAATTTCTTCTTCTCTAGTGCATACTTTAGTAATCTGACATTAAAATATTTAAAGGAAGTTGCAACTTGATCCCTTGTTAGAGCAGACTTTCCATCTGAGAGAAGATCATAGGTTCTTTGATTCATGAAATCTAAGTAGTTCACAGAATCAGAGAATGTTTGAGATTGGAAAGGACTTCTGAAAATCTTCTACTCTAACTCCACTGCTCAACCAAAGCAGGTTGCACAGGGCTGTGTTCAGGTAGGTTTTGAGTATCTCCAGAGAAAGAGACACCACAGACTCTGGGAGTTCCAATGCTCTGTTGCTCAGGAAAGAATAGATTCAAGAGAGTCTCTTTCAATTTGCATTTGAATGTATGAATTTTGCAGTTACTAATGACCATTTATTGCCAAGGTGGTTAGAAACTTCTTGTGTTCTGCAGTTTTAAGCATCTTACATATTCTCTTATGAATTTTTCATTCTCATTCTTCTCCTGTTGTGTTATTAGACAGGATATACCAGAGTAAATTCTTTTTTTTTAATTGTTTGCCTTAATTGATATCTCATATGAGCTTTATTATAGAATTATTAGTAGCTCCTGGAGTTTTGAGCAACTTTGTCTTACATATTTGCTATTGGACATTTTTTCCCCCAATTCATTGTCCTCTTTCCCAGAATTTCTGATTGAACTATTTGAAAATAATACTGCTGGACTTTCTTGAACACAGTGGCTGCCTGTCTGTTTCACATCAGTAGCCACCTGTTCATCCTTTTCTTTACTATAATCCAGAATGAATGTTTATGTCAAAAAAAAAAAGGAAAATAATAAAGACTTAGCAAGGTTTTTCATTAGCCCTTTTAATTGCCTAGTTAGCTGTTGCTCGATTACCTGTTGCACTGCATTTACTGGAGGTTTCAGTGTCAGCCTGTGCCCTTGAGATTCCACTGGACTGCTAAAGAGCACTTACGCCCTTGTAAAATAGATGTCTTAGTTAACATTAATCAACTTAGTAACTATTTGTTTATCTCTTTATTTTACCTCCATTTCTTCAAAGACAGGCATGTAAGTAACAGGAAATAACTACTGAGAAATAAACATCACCTGTCATTTCACTGCTGCTAATTTCTTCACTATAAGAAACTCTGCTCCTTGATCTGACTCAGTAAAATCAAACTTACGTTCTTTTGCTGTACCCATCCTGTAGATAAATGGATTATTTCTGTCTTTAGAGTTGTCAGTGCAGCATATTCATGAACAATAAATAGGTTTAAAGCTTTTCAATTAGCAGACTAACATACTCAAAGCCTGCAGAGCAGCATGCAATTTGTATGACAGTTTTAGCCATTGTTCATGAAGGCCTTTCTATAATTCTATTTTATTTTTGTCTTTTTTTAACAAACTCTTCAATATATATATACTTACAACTCCCCTCCAGATATTTTCTGTTTAAACTACACAGTGTATAAAGTTGGTAATAATCTTTTTTGTTGCCAACATTATGTCTAAATTTAGCTTCAGAACTAGCAGGAAAAACTTCAGTAGAAAGGCTTTGTATTAAGGATGCACATTGCCAATAATTAGTGTACTGCAATAATTTGTATATTAGTAGCCATGTGACATGGCAGATTTAGATTTATGTTGCATTTTTAAGCTTTTTTTTTTCTTTCTTTTTTTTTTTCTTTCTTTTTCTACCAAACAAGATCAATGCATCCAAAAAAAGAGGAAGTCAGGCTGTGTGGACAGTATAATTTCTTTGCTGCCAACAGCTCTTGTGTGGACCACAAAGGCTAAATTCTGTGAGCAAAACACTACTGTCAGTGTGTATAAAAAGAAACACATTAACTTGGTTCTGTGGAATCGCCATATGTTAATTTGTATATATTAATGGACTAAACTAATGAGAGCAGCTGAATGTTTCTTCTCTGTGCCCCTGCACTAGCACTCTCATTTATTTAATAATATGAGAGCTCTTGGATAAATAATAATCATTTGAATACCAAAAAAACCCAAAAAACCTTGTTTCTTAGACATTTGTATAATTGGTCTCCTGCTCAATCTCTCTGACTCCCCACCTTTCACATTGTTCCCAGATCATTCCATGTCATACATGACAATTCAAGGCAGCAAGAAATGGTTTAATTTTGGGTAGTCCTGACTTAAACACCAGCTGGGCTAGACTGATTAATATGGTCGTGCTGGTAGGGCTGCCAATTGTTGCAGTACAGTAGATAGAGTTCCTGAGTCAACCCTTGCTTTCCTCAGAGGAAACATTAGTTGCTTGGTGAAAGAGGTGTTATTTGTAAAAGAATAACATATGTAATCTAGTATAAAAGAGCACCAGGAAATTGTCAATTATGCATGTAACACAAGGCGGTATTGATTACCACTAATAACTGAGAGCAGCAGAACTCTTGTGGACTAAATTTACTCTCTGTCTGGATGTAAGAACAAAACAATCACATGAATAAAAACATTAGATACAGAATAGAGCTGAAAGGACTATTTTTTTTTCTCGTTTACGATTTTTATTAAAGCAGCAAAGTAAACTCTTGCATAGAAAAAATGTTAATGGTGCAATTGGAGTAAGAAAATATTTCTTGACTTCTTGTATGAAAAATTTACTGTGATCTAAGGATAAATTCTTGTTGAACATTGACCTTTGCTTCTATTACCTGTTTTGGTAATAGATATGGTACCACAAGTGTTCTATTTTTATTATATTGGTTTTGACCAAATTAAACGCAAGAGTAATTCCAATGATGCAATTATCCATCAGGATTCTTTTGAAAAGAGAGTTCTTTTTGTAGCAAGTACCCAGTATGGGAACAAACCACTATACGAACAAACCATTGTGGGGATACAGGCTTCCTTCAAGGTTTAGTATGGTAATTTTGTATAAATATTCAACTGTAATGTTACAAGTATTTCCACAGAGTTGAATGCTAGTCAAAGTTGGATGAAGCAGGACACAATGGATTTATAAGAGCGTATATTGAATGTGTGTCCTTCATGCTTTTGTGGCAGCCTTCCCTGCTGTTTAATTGTATCCAACTAGGTGTAGAATTTGACTTTTTTGTTGTTACCTAAGAATATACTTTAGAAAATCTCAACATTAGAAATGACAGCCCACATGAAGCCTGCACATGACATCCATCCTAGATAGAGCAGGCTGTGGTGAAAGCCTCAGGGCAGCAGAAGCGGGGGTAGCTCAGAGCAGGAGCCAGGGACATGCACCTCATGTGAGCCTTTCCCCACTGGGCTCCCTCCAGGTGCATCCCACAGGAGCTGCTCCCTCCAGTGCTGTGGGAAGGTGTCATTACAGCCAGAGATTATGAGGCCACTATGGCTGTCACTGAGGAACAGCAAAAGAGCATGGCATTTGGGACTTCACTAATCTGAACCTGTCTGAAAGTAATACAGATAGAAAAATAGCAGATAGACAGAATGGAATGGTACAGATGAGGAGGATTCAAATACTGTAGCTCCTACTTTGATTGTTCATTTTCAGTGATTTTCATCTAGTCTAGCTGAGTTTTCTAAAACAGTCTGTATATGCACATTTTACATTTTTGTGTGTATTTAACGTTTTTGCATATATTTTATATTACGTATATATTTGTTTGTATATATATATATATATATATATATATATACGTATCTCTGAAGAGATTTCAAGTAAGAGGCTATCTAAAATAGATTGTATCAATATTTATTTGGAATTCTAAGTTGTAGTGCCAGTTTCGGCCTGTGAATTACACTTCTGTAGGAATCAATTTTTGTAACAATGCAGCTTGCTTTTACAAGGGAAGGAGAACAATAATCTTCTTTTCTCTTTCATAATGATTAGGAAAAAATTAATAAAAATTATATTTAATTCAATAATGAAATAAGTCAAATAGTAGCTTAATTTTTTTGTAAATAATAACTGACAGTGTTGAAGATTCATTAGAATCAGATCATTTAGTGTACAAATATTCATTTAAACTAATGCTACATTTACCTCCATTGTACCTGACAAAGCCTGCATTGATCCATTAAATTGTGAAAAAATATTACATTTGCAATAGCAATGTAACAATAATGATAATAATAGTAATAATATAATACTACTGCTATTTCTACTACTAATAATGTAATAGTAAAAAGTATTTTTCCTGCTCCAGGGATCTTTTTACCTTGATGTATTTGACAGTACCAAATTACTAGTAAATGCTCAAAACAAACGCCATTGAAATGAAAAGGATCTGTTTGTTAAATAGAGAATTTAACTTCCTTAATTTTTTTTTTAAAGAAGCTCCATCTAGACTACATGTTGTTGTCACCTATTAGACCTAATTAGATGAAGTAGGAAGAATGTGAGTTTTTCTGCTTCTTGTCACCAATAAGTCTGTTTGGTTCTAGCCCAGAAATATCTGTATGCTGCTACTTCATACATGGCAGACAACCTCTTAGGAGCTCAGGGAAGCTGTTTCTTTTTTCCCCATACTTGAAACTTCTATGTTCTTCTGAAAGCTAATTTGTGTTTTAGTATTATATGGGTTGTTATTTTTTTTTCCATTTTCTGTCTAGTCATTGCTTTACTACTTGTTAATGTAATCTGTAGGGTTGGTTGTTTTTCTTTTAGGTAATAAACTGGACAGCAGAAACAGCAGAAACTCTGTTTACAAAGGAATTACAGATACACATATTAAATCTAAACTGCTTAGTGAGAGCTCATAAGTCCTTCCTGTCACTTATGGCACTTACAGCTTAAATTGCTTCCTGAGGGGGGCTTCTTCTCTCTAGTGCCCTTGAAGCTTCCTTTATTTTTTTTTTTTCCTGGGTTTAAAAAGTCAGGATTTTTGTGTATATTACTCAGGCCTTGCTCCCCAATTCTTTGTCATATTTCTAGTATTGCACAATAAATATTTATATCTGTGAGTAATTATATCATTTTCAGGCCATTCCTACTAATTTAATGTGTAGTATATGGGAAAAGGGCAGAAATCTCACTTTGAGTTCAATAAGGGTTTAAACCATCTTCACAAAGAATGAGACATTGATGCGTGTGAAAAAACCCTATGAAATGGTTAAGCTTTGTGAAACCTGATTCCTGGAGTTGGAGCTACCTCTGGTAGTCACTTTTCTTTTTATGAAATTTTTTTACAGGTTTTCAGTTCATTTGAATGCACTCATGCATGGCTTTATGCACTCATGCACGGATTTCTGACTTTTGCTGCTCTCTGACTCTTCCTGGTGCCTTTGAACATAGTATAAACTATGGAAATATTCCACTATGACCACTTATCTGAACCTTGCTTGAATGATTACCTTTCTTTTTCCTCTAGTGGTTTCGACATGACATGTTATTGGTTTCCTTTCCAATTCCTGCCCTCCAGGCAATACAACTACTTTATATGATATCAGATGTAGCCAGGTTATTCAATCATGTGTGCTATGTATAGAATTTAATTAAGTTGCCCAGGATTTTCAAAAGCAAACTTTACAGCAACCTTTGGCCCTATAACCACCACACTCTTTCCAGAATTAATTCCCAAAGGAACAGGATAGAAACTAGGGAATTTTAGTGTGGTCCAAGGCAACTAGGGGAAAAATGGATGTAGTAAAAAAAGAACATGCATCATATTCTTTGTACAACACTAATAACTTAGGTCTTAGTGGAGGTTTCATGGAAACATAGTGTTTGGTTGTTTTTTTTTTTTATTATCTGAACTGTTAGCTAAGCTGCTCGTAGTCTGACATGCTGTCTGCTTTCTGCATATTCTCTTCCAGTCATGTATGGCAACTTTGGAAAGGGAGTTTAACGCTGGAACTTTTAAAGGCTTCTTATATGAGCTTGTAAATGATTTTTGGGATCAAGTTCTGCTGTTAAAGAAGTTTCTTTAGAATTCAGTCCCCAGCATATAACTTCTGTTTATTTATAGGTATCCCACTTAATTGAATGGACAATCAGAAACAATGAGTTAGAACAAGTCAGTTTCTTCATATATAAATTCAGTATTTTTGTTTTAAATTGCAGGTGGACTTGAGATAATAGTTCTCCATTAAACTCATCCTTTCCTTCGTATCATTTCCAGGTTCACATTTGCAGCATGTGTATAAGCAATAGAACAAGCAGAACCTGCATACATGCTTATGGTCTGTCATCCTAGCAATGTTTTTAGAATACATGTGACAGTCACCCTAACAGGTCTTACAGAAAAGCTCACATTATGTTTCATCATACTGAGAATAAAGTAAAGATTAAATAACCTGTTTGCCTCTCTGCTACCTGTTGACCCTTTTAGAACTTCTAGGATCCAGAAGCACACATTTATGTGCACATACAATAAAATCCATTCCAGAAAAGAGCAGATACTAAATTTAATGAGGGTTGAGAAGGCAAGTTATTAATGTGCTAAATTTTGCCTTTTCTAGTTCATTTTTCCTAAGATGACTGAGGCCTACTTTTTTCCACAATACTGCATTGTTTCAGCAAATGGATCAACAAAATAGTCTTCATCTCACTCCATCTACACAAAATAATAACAGTATTTTGTGTAGAAGCAAGACATGTCATTTCATAATGCTACTGACTGTAATCTCTGCCTATGTTAAAGTCAGTGGTTGTTTTTGCTGACTATATGAAGATGCATTTCTACAAGTGCAATAAATAGGAACATTATCATGTTTTAAATAGGGATTAGGACTTCAATATAACAGCAGTGAAATTAATGACAATGTAATGATTTAGGATAAATCATGGCAAAAAGCAGACACCTACAGCATTAAAGGTAGTAAATCATGTTACACAAAAAATATATAGTGGGTTCAAAACCACATGACACTGGAACTTTTAAAGGCATTGTTAGATTCCACACAGACTTGCTCTACTATTTAGGTACTTCAATTTAAATTAAATTTGACTCTGAGGTTAGTTTGAAAATATATGAATGTGACTATAAACAAATATCTGTAGAGCTGTGTATCAGTAAAGAAAAAAAAAAGGACATACTTACCTACTCATGAATTATTTTTTTAATGCCAGGGTGCATCATTTTGCCAAAGACTTCTCTTGTGTGTTACAAAACTGAAGTTTTCATTCTGCTGAAACACTCATTCCTTAATAGCTGAAGCCCGATTATTTTAACTTAGCTTATGATGTTGTGAATCCTTGCTCCTTGGGTGCAGGAAGAGCATAATGCTTTTCACTAAGGTGGTAGAAAATTACAGCATAAATCGTCTTACTGATTATAAGGAAATTTAGATGTTTTAGCATAAGCCTTAGAGCAAGTTCATCCATAAGCCTCAATTTTTCCCTTAAAGGCTTTACATAATCTACAAAGGAAGCTTTTCGAGTTTACTTAATGTTTATGGGATTCTGACCTGATTCAGAGTTGCTTAGAAACACTTTTGCTTTAGAAAAAAATGAGTCTTTTCCAGATTCAATGATATGAATATTTATTTATGGCTAGATTGTGCCTTTAGGCAAAACCTGAAGTGAAAGCTGATTCATAATGAGCATTGTCCCAGAAGGAGCCCTGGAAGTTATAGTGTCTCAGGAACAGCCTTCAAGTTCAGTCTTTTTTCTTCACTTCCTGCTTCAGGGATCCAGTTATTTTAACACAGCAGTGTTAAAAATTGATTGCTGTTCAAACGCTGCATCTTAGGATTATATTCTTCACGTAAACCTACCCATATTAATAAAATCACTGCCTAAACCACTGTATTTACATTGGTTTTGTTTTTGTTTTCCTTTAGAATGGCTCATTTAAGATTGTAATGTCTTTCTCTTATTCACTTGCAGTAAACCTGCCTCTAGTTTGACCTGATTTCAGAGAGGCCATATGTCTGATACATCTATAGACTTTTCTGAAGTACCAGGATCAAGGTTTTATTCTAGAAATGTCTTTCTCTTTCTTCTGTCTGTTACAGTTAATGACTTTGACTGTGTCATGATCTGATTACAAGCACTTGATTAGTATTATTTTACTGTAGGGGAATTTGATTTGTCTTGTCATTAAAGGTGAAGGACTAGGAAGAATATGAAGATAAATGAGATTAAATTCTTCTTTTGCAATTTGGAGTCACATATTTTTGAGAAACAGTTGTGTTGAGTGCCTTCATTGGCATCTGCTGCTTTATCAGTTGAGGTTCCTGCTTCCTGATGGCATAATACCACTCTGCTTTCTAACTTCACTCGTAGAGATTGAATTAGTGTTTATCTTTCTCCACTAAATTCTTAATCCTTCCTTCTCTGCCAATCACTTCTCACCTGCTTAAGTACTTCAGAGAAGGGTATGTCTCCTCTTCACACTGCAGCTGTGCTGACAAAGAAAGTCCCTGCTTGCCACCCTCCAGTATAGCAATTTCTGCCTCTGCTTGTGAAGCTAGTCAAATGATTGTCTCCTAACCTATTTCAGTCAGAGTGTTTTAGCTTTATCAGTGTAAAGAGTCATTCTTTGTTAACTTGGCACTTTTCTGTCTGAGATGAGCTTTGAAGAAATCACATGTGCAGTTGAATTAGCTTCTAGCAAGAACATAGTTATAAACAGATGACAGAGAGGCTGGGATTTAGTCAAGAAATGGTAAATGCTTTCATGACTATAACTGCAAATGGAAGAGAATGCATCTTCATAGCTAAATTGAAGACCAACCTTAAAAATTATTCCATTTATGTTCAGTTCTTCAACAGAAATTGATATTATCTGGTTTTGTGTACATGTGTGTTTGAGCAAGCTGTGTGTACAAGGTGGAGGGCAGAGTAGAAAATCACTGGGATTCTGCATCCTCTGTATATACCTATTGCAAAGATAGACAGAGTGGAAGAAACATTAACCAAAGATAAAAACAACAGTAAAAATGCAAAGTTTTCAATAGAAATAATTTGACATAATTTATGCTCACATCTTACAGGAAAAAAAGCAAGAGTCTTCTAGCATATGACATCATACTCCCCTTGGCAGTTTTTTGCATCCTATGCTCATGGCTATTCCTCCATCTAAACATAAACATTAAGGAGTATAAGATTAATAAAAAAATTAGTGGTTTCCTGAGTATGATGTGAGTATGGTGGATTTTTTTTCTGTGTATGAGCATTTAGAAAAAAGAGTGCTTCCCAGGGGATGGTGTAAAAAAACAAGTGGGAAATAACAAACTTACCGTGGCCTGTGACAAGGAAATGACTTCAACCATGCATGTAAATATCTCTCATATTTTTAAAATTACAATACTAGTAAAAATTGTCCATACCTATATTTTGATGCTTCTGCCCAAGAGTTAGGGACTAGCATTAAGGCTAGACTAATAAAAGAAAGGAAGGAATAAGGTGAGACAAAGATTAGACTTGTTTGGCTTTAGTCTTAAATAACTAGGCAAATGATTACAGTTGGTATGCAATATTCTCTAATCACAGTTGCTGTTGCTGTTCCAGTTATTTGCATAGTCTGCTGGGCACCGGCTCTACCGTCAACCACAATTTAGCTGCTGCAGACACCAGCTTGTGCAATAGAGACAGTGGCAATGACACAGTTCAGATACCTTCAGCAGCCTGGTTATTTTCTTAGAAATTGTTGCTTCACCTAAGCTGAAGCCTGGTTTGGGAGGACAAGAGCACAACATCCATGCCGTGTAGTAGAAGCTTGCCCTTAAGTCCTGCCTTAAAGTTCTACTTACCACATTCCATTAGGAAAAAAAAAAAAAAAAGCCCCCTTTCCCCCCTGCAAAAGCAGAACCCCCTGACTGAACACAGGTGTGTATTTTATTTTTAAAGAGGAAATATGCTTATAGTGAGAGTGATCCATCTGGTATTTTTCCCTTAATTTACTTGCTCCTAAGTTAACTGTATACTATATTCATGTGGATGGCTTTTCATATCATCATCAGACTAAGCCTTCCTGCATGTTCTACACTTTGTCATTCTTATATTTAGGATGCTTTTTAGTTCTGTTTTGCTTCCTGCATTTCTTAAGCCGAGAAAGTTTCTATCCATGACCAACCACAAATACCAGAGAAATACAATAATATTAATTAACTGAAGCAAACCTCTCTTGGCCACGGTGATCATGTGGACAAGCTGAAAAAGTGCTGACCGAATGCGATGTGTGCATTGCATTGCGACGGGTTACATCACTAGTCGTAACATGATGTAACCCAACGCAGCATGATGTAAGCGTCGTGATACATTGGAGGCTTAAAGAAACATCAGCATTCTCCTCTCTCCCTCTGCTCATTTCCAGTAATGTACTGTCATTCATGCTCTAGTAGTTAATAACCAACCCCTCCTGTGAGTCTTGTGAATGCTCTATTCTTATTCTTATTCTTCTTCTTAGTCTTAGTCTTAGTCTTAGTCTTAGTCTTAGTCTTAGTCTTCTATTCTAACTCTAAATCTTATCCTTAGTTATAACAGTATTTTCCTTTCTAACTATGGGCAATGCAGCCTCAATCCTTAAAGGGGGTTATTTTGATTCTATGTACATATATAAGTACAGTTGCTCTCTGTCAGTTATCATAGATTTCTGATGAAAATTTAAAAGAAAAATATTCATGCTGTGTTTAAAAATATTTCACAGGTCTGAAGGTAAAAATGATTTATTCCAATTTTAAAATTGTGTAGCCAAACCACAGGTTGAAACACTTTTGACTGTATTGCCGGTTGCATGTGGGAAGCTGTGCCAGGCTCTAGGCTTTTTTTTAAAATGACTGTTTTTTTTTAAATGCCATTTTGTTTCTATTACAACTTGGTGCATTTTTTGCAGCATCACTGCAGTTCTGAATCAATTCAGCCTGTTTTCTGTGTGGATGTTAGGGTGATATGTCTTATGACAATGGCTTCCTATTACCATTGCTGCTTTCAGGACAGATTTTTGCATGTTCCTTTTATTACTGTGTCCATCCTGAAACTAATTTAGCAGGCACATATACTGCAAATTTTAATTAACCTTCAAAACTGAGATGGAATTCTTTTGTGTACTTGTGTACAAGTAATTGTGTGACTAATTTTGATGTTTTGAGAAAGTCTATTTTAAGAAATATGTGAAGCAGGTGTAATTTTCTAAGGGTGGACAGAGGCCCACATTTTATCCCCTAACAAAATCATATTCCTTTTATGATCATAAAGACAGAACAGAGCATGATCAAATAATATAGCAAACTGTAAAGGTTGAATAAAATAAACAAGAACAAAACCAACTCATTTGGAAACTTAATTATAGGATTCTCTGACCCCATGTGAGAATTAGGGACAGTAACTAGTCATTCTTCTTCAATATCAATTTAGCAAGTGCTTTTGCTTTCACTGTTACCACATCTTAAGTAATTCCACTGTTATAAAAGTCAATTTTCTCCACAACACCGTTAAAAACTGAGGTTGAAAGTGGTTTAGGATCACACAAAAATATTTCTATCCTGTTCAAACTGTCAGTTCTCTCCTGCATCAGAGTAAGGAATCCTGATGGTGCAAGGCACTTCTGCGTGAACTGAACATCACTGTGATTTCTTCCCAGAGAGTTTGGTGGTTGATCTATGCCATGAAACACACAGTTCACCATCTCTGCCTCATAACTTTTATTTTGAATATAAATCAGTCCCACTTATCTCAGTTAAATTGGACTGTGTGTTTTGTCTTTTTTTGGAATATTGGTGTAATACGCTATGTGGTGTAACATGCTTAAATGCTAATAATAGTACCAAATGCTAATAAATATTTGGTATTTTATTGCATTGTGTCTTTATCAATTTTTTAAAGCTTTTATTGGTTTTGAGTTGTTAAATATTAAGGGCTTTCAAACATATTCAATTCTTTAGAGGAATTCAACACTGTGTTTTCACAGAAAAATTCGCTTACTTCATACATGAGCTCTGTAAAGGAACAATTCAACAATGTTATCATTCCTGATATTTTTTTCTGTTCTCTGGATATAATTGAAGGTTCTAACTGAATCTGTTAACATGCAAAATCATTTTTGTCTTCCATAAATATAGAATACTGATGGAAGACTTTCTGCTATATGTTGTGTAAAAAAGAATCTGTATGTGAATGTATCATTCCTGATATAATCTGCTATACCTGGTTATTACATGTTGATGTACAATATTTCTGTATTTTCTGAATAATTTCATGCCATGCTTTGATATTCTGAGTGTTGCATTTGGCACCTTTTTTTTAAGGTTCTCATCACTATGACTGGAGTAATGCCCAAGCCTTTTCCTTTGAAAGTTATGAATAATTTGGGATCTAACAATCATGTATTTGGCTCCAGTTATTGATTCCACTGTGCATGACTTTTAGTTTTTAAACATACTACTTTAGAAGTACATCCAGCTCTGTGCTGTTTACTTTTTACTCAGAAAGAATAAAAGAGAAATAAGTACACCTTGTTTGAAATTGTCTCAAACTGGAGCAGGCATTATTTATCTCCACAGACTGCAGAGTGAATAGCTCATATTTCATAGGCGTGTAGATGTTTGTGTGATTTAAGTTAAAAAAACATAGCTTCTTCATTTCCCTAGCTTTATGAACTGCCTTGTAAGATATTCATATTCTTTCTAGCCTTGGCTCATGTAGTTTCTGTGCCTGGAAAATTGTACAATATGATAATTTATCCTCTTTTGCAGATGATTAACAGAATATTAAACAACATCAGATTATTATACAGAATATTTCACTAGATAATTAATCTTTTGCTGTATTGAAAATTGACCTCTGGTTACATTATAAATTACCTTGTGTAGCCTTTTTTTTAATCCATAACATTACTTCACCTCTTTCTCTATGAATTATTATGTTCTCAATATCTCATGGAAAAAGGTTTATGAAAGTTTTTTTGTTTTTAAGAAAAAAAAAATTTAAAAAATTTATCAACATCTTTTTAAATGAAGATTTCTAGCAGATCAAAGAGTGATGCTTGTTTTTCAAAGAGAACTATGGCTTATTTTCTGTGTATGTATATAAATGGTCTATGATGCTTCTAATGACTGTTTTCCATAGGCTACAGTAACTTTTTCCCTTTATTTTAATATTTATATTATATGTTCTACTAATCTCTTACAGTCATTTATTTTAATTAGACACTGAAACATTTCACTGGGGAGTCAATAATTTTATTCTCAAACTCTTTTTGGGAATAACATAATGGTTTATAATTAATGCATCTAAGGATATAGGTGGTAGTAATTATTCTTCTCACCATTCAGTTTATCAAAATTTGACTTGTTTAACTCCCTTTTATGCATATTTAGTTCCTGACTACTCTAAGAGAAATGTATATTGTCTTGCTGCTTCTTGTAAAACTAGTCTTGTAAAACTAGAGAAGGAAAAGAGAGTAGAACAAGGTGATATTAACAAGAATTAAGTCAGAGAAACTGAAACAACATTCAACTATTACCGAATGCTGAAAGATGGAGAATAACTGAAGAGAGCATGAGATTGAATTAATTTTTATGTTCTAGGGTCTTGTCATGGTAAACCCCAGCTGGCTTACTCACATGCTCACTCATTCCTCCCCCCAGTGGGATGGAGGATTGTATCGAAAGGGTGAAAGTGAGAAAATTCATGGGTTGAGATAAGGACAGTTTAATAAATAAAGCAAAAGCTATGCACACAGTCAAAGCTAAACAACGAATTCATTCACTGCTTCCCATGTGCAGACAGTTGTTCATCTCCAGGAAAGACAGGATCTATCAAGTGTAACAGTGACTTTGGAAGACAAATATCACCACTGAACGTCCTCCTGCCTTCCTCCTTTGTGCCCTGCTTTATATGCAGAGAATGAAGCCATATGATATGGCATATGCCTTGGGACAACTGGGGTCTTCTGTCCCTGGCTGTATCCCCTCCCAGCTCCACGTGCATCCCCAGCTCCACGTGCATCCCCAACCCTCAAGCTGGTGGAGTAGGGTGGGGTGAGAGGCAGAAAAGATCTTTACTCTGTGCAAGTCTTGCTCAGCAATAGCTCAAACATCCCTGTGTTAACAACACTATCACCAGCACAAATCCAACATGTAACCCATGCAAGCTGCTAGAAAGAAAATTATCTCTACCCCAACCAAAACAAGCAGAGGTAGTAAAGTACATATTGTGAGAAGTTAAGCATGATCCTAAAGTAAAATTAATGGACAAATAAAAACATAATGATATTAAAAAATGAAGGGGAAAGAAGAATCAAAGTCTTGTAAGGAAAAGATAAGAACATCACTTTAGAAAGCTTAACACTGTGAAGAAAAAGAATGGTCTCAGAGGATGCAAAAACATGCAAAGGAAAGAGTTGGAAGAAAATAACTTGTCAGATGATGATGGTTTCTTGGTGCAATAATCTGAGAGCTACTCTTGAGAGAGGGAGCATTATCAATTACTTTAATGATGTTGTTTGTACCATACTGCTGATATTAATGAATTTGAAATCTATTTTCAAAGGCAAGAGTCTGAATTACAAATTAAGGGTTGTTACTGGAATTGCTGCTTTTTACAAAAATCTGTAATAAGCTTGCAAGGGAAATTTATGTAGAGACCTGTGAAATGAGATGCTAAAATGAAATGTGTGTGGTAAAGTCAATATGGGACAGAGAAGGGCAGTGCACTTTGATTTTGAGGAAAATTACATCACCTGAGTTAAAATACGGATGACAGCAGGGGTTTATTTTGAAATGCTAAAATGTAGAAAGTTGTTTGCACTGGATTCTATATGCAATTTTTCAGAATGTCCCATCATAGATTTGTTGCAAGAGTTATTAAACTTGTTCGAAACCTAATGTGTCATAGATTTTAGAAAACATGCAAAATAAGACCACATCCCTCAGTAATGGTGAGCATGCTTATTGTTATGCAGCCAAGATTTTAATTGGCTTTCTGGGCTACAAGCCTACACTGACATCTCATGTCCAATTTTTCATCCACCAGTATTCCAAAATCCTTCTCTGCAGGGTTGCTCTCAATCCATTCATCACCAGTCTCTGCTGATGCTGGAATGTCCGGACCCAGGTGCAGGACCTTGCACTTGGTCTTGTTGAATTTCACGAGGATCACCCTGGCTGGCTGTTCAGGCTTGCCAAGGTCCCTCTGACTGGCAGCCCTTCTCTTCCATGTGTCAACCGTACCACACAGTTTGGTGCTGTCGAAAACGTGCTGATGAAACTCAATCCCACTGTGTTGTTTATAGAGATATTAAATAGTATTGGTCCTAATGCAGACACTTGAGGGACACCACTGGTTACTGATTCCACTTGAGCATTGAGCAGTTGACTTTTTTGCAGCCATGGAGTCAATTCTTAATCCATCTAAATAGTTTCCATACAAAAATATTTATCCATCAAATGTTTATCTCCCCAATTTATCATCAAGATTGTTGTAGGGAACCATACCAAACACCTTTCGGAAGCAGAGATATGACATCCATAGCTGTTTCCCTGTCCCATAATGATCATGGAAGGCCACTAGATTAGTCAGACATAATGTACTGATTATAATCCGTTCTTCACTTTCTATGGCCAATTTTATCAGGGTTTACTGGTAAGAAGTATGAAACTACCCAGAGTGGTGCCTGAAAAAATAAAACACAATGCAAAGGACATTCTCAGATTTTTCCTCTGTTGTTAAAGGATCCAGGCATGTAAGTCTAAAAAGAGTGTGAGAACTTGGCAAATGTCACACTGACACACACGTACAACCATATATACATACAGTGGAACTAATGAAATTTCCCTTTTGGCAGCTGTCCAGCTAGGGAACAACTACTACAAAAATAGCCTTTCACCTGGTGCTTTTGTTCCTTTTAAATTATGCCTCAAGAGAAAAACAGTTGGCAGAAACTGAGTGTTCTTTAGAGGGGAGGGGAGAAGAGAATTTAAAGGCACAGGGTAAATTCATCTGCTACATCACATGTTTTTTGTCAGGAGGCTTTGAGCTTGGACAGGAGGTTTGGTTGGTGCCAGGAGGAAACCCTGACAGATTTGATCACAGCAATCTGTTTCTGCTGTGTTTTTACATCTGATACATTCTTCTTGTTGCCATTAGTGGTAGGAAAGCTGGCTGTGGTGCCAGTATTTCTGGTTTGTTTGTGTAAGTGTATTTCAGTCCCGGTATGACTGACAGAGTAACAACAGCATACACACAGGTATAATTTGGACTGATGTTGTGCCAATTTTACCTTCAGACAACCTCAATAAATCACTTTGTCAGTGACCTTCAACAGACTCAATCTCTGTGGCTTATTTTCCTGAGCAAAACTGCCAATTATAGTTAATTTCCTCAAATAGATGTTAGGTGTTTTAAATTGTAAATTGCACTGATTGAGAAAAGAAAACAGTCAGCTCTCTTCTACAGCTGAATACAAGTACAGAACTAATTTTTTTTTCTGTAGGACTTAAAGGTGCATATGACAAGAAATAACATCAGTACATCTACAATAATATTGCTTAAATAAATCAAAAGAAGCAAAACTTGACCTGTTCCTTTTCACAAGAACTACTTATATTTAGTCAAAGATGACTGGAATTCAATTTCTCAGAAGTAGTTGCATATATAAACTGTATTATTTCACATCTAATTCCATGTAGTTCATATATAATTCCTATGAAATGCAAAATTTACCTTGCCTTTCTTCAGAGGGAATAGTAAATCATATTATACAATATTGATATTATATCATTCTATTATATTATATTGTATCAAACAGCACATGCCATGTAGTATTTACATCAAAAAGGGTTTTCTATTACTTGCTTCTAATTTCCTACTTCTGTCAGATAATTATAATTGACAAGCTGCTGTTATTCCTTTCTAAGCTTTAAATAAAGTGTGAGCCCCAGCACTGAATGTACGAAATGTGAATTATGCTTGGAACATTGCAAAATGGAAAGGCTAAATGAGAAACGAGTTTTCATCCAATTTGTTCAATAGACAAAAGATTTTTCCACCAGAACAGATATATAATCCACAAATTGTTCAAAACCAACTGATATTTTCAAATAATGGAGTTTAGATGGATCAGATACTAGTGAGCTCCGTGCTGTGTTGCTGAATTTTGAGTTTATATCACAATTCTGACCACCAGTTTTGAGGCTAGCTTAATATAATTAATAATTATATTGCATGTATGAATCAAAATTATCCGAGTTCTCCTTTAATATTGTAGATAAAATGTCACAGCTTCATAATATGCCCAAAACTAATGCTTGGAAGCAGTTAAACTGTAAATAATACAGAATGCTGTATGTTTTGTCTGTGCTTTCCCCTTTTTCAACCCTCTTCCCTAACATTTTTTTGTGAAAACGAAATAATCTTACCAAGTTGATGGCAAAAAGGTATTGCCAGTTGTTTGGTATAAGGACACTAATTTCTGTTTTCAAAACTCATGCACATTTTCAGTACTGACTAATAATGAATAAAATATTTACATGAACTTAATATTCAAGATTCTATCTTATTTCCTACACATCTGTTATTCAATTCTGGGAAAAATCTATTATGTGCCCATACTATTTTGGGAAGTATTAGAATAATTAATTATTCATATTTCACATTGGAAAGATTTTCATCGTATACAATTTAGATCTGATTTTTACAGAAATAGCTATATTATATTCTAGTCCATCTTTTTAAGTTTTACTCTTTTTATTAGCAACTAAGTTATTTGATAGTCTAATTGTTTAGTTGGTTTGGTGTAATTAATTCCAGTAAGATTTAATACACTGTTGTGTGTAGATGAGGATGTCACTAAAATGTAGTAGAGAAGAAAACCTGAAAACACGTCTACATGCTAAAACCAAACCAAACAAACAAATAAAACCCCAAAACCCACAAAAGTTTCATCATCATTGGATGTCTCATAACTTCTATTTACCTGTAACTAATACTCCCAGGAGTTCCAAATAAAAACTAAGGAGTCAAAGATCCAGTAAACATCAAAATATGGTGCCAAAATATCATCTATCACAACAGAATAAAATTATAGTTTCACAGGATCCACTGACATAACAAGCACAATTACTTCCTGAATTCTCCAAAGCTAACCACAAATTGAACTAGTCTTCAAAATGAAGAAGTAAATAGCTGCATCAAATAATTAAATGTATTCTTAAGAGTTGATTATTCAGTTCACAGCTTCCAGTGGTGCCTACAAATGTCCAAAGGGAGAATTTGCACAAACTTCATCAGAACTTTTTAAATGCAGAGCGTGTGCTTGCGGTGTTCAGTTGTCTGCAGAGAGGGTTCATTCACAGTCATTTTAAATGGCACACAGGTACTTGCTTAAATGTATTTGAAAGTAATCACCCTTTACTGTAGGTAGTATTAAGTCAACATTACTGAATTCTTTCTGCAAATTTTACTTGTCTACATTAACTAGAATGTAGTTGCATCTAGGCTTGGAAATTTTGACTATTGATAAATGTTGAATTATCTTCTAATTTAGAAGTCAAATACATTACTGGCAACTTAACTGTCATATACTCATCATGCCAACAACCTTTTCCATTCTGCAGCTAATTCCACTCCACTCTTCGTTACACTCACTGACTTGACAGTGCAGCATTAATATACTCTGAACAAACTTAGCAGTGGGGTTTATAGATCCTACCAGTATATGGCCATGCTCCTCTGGCTTCTTGTGCACCAGCAGAGCATGGGAAACTGAGAAGCCCTTGACTTAGGGCAAGCATTACTCAGTAACTAGAACATCAGTGTGTTATCAACATCATTCTCATACTAAATTCAAAATACCACACTGTACAAGTTACTATGAAGAAAATTAATTCTATCCCAGCTGAAACTAGGACACAGCTTTACTACACTCACACTTTCACAAGTGCATCTCTTCAGCAGAGAAATGTTAGCTATTTGAGGTCACTGCTCTGCTTTCATACTGACAGTGTTTCAGCTGATGCTCATGCAGTCAAATATGTGTTTCTTTGCGAATTAATTTAACTATATGATACTTTTATGGTTTTAATTAGCCTTTCATTATTGAATCAATAAACATTGCAGGCTTAGTCCACTTTTCCATCAAATAAACAGATTCAGTTACACTGGAAGTGCAATAAACACTCCTCTTATCGGTTGGAGGTCACTAAAAAGGATAGGCTTCACAATGCCCTCTTTCTTCTTAGCCGTTATGGAATGTTTTGTCAAAGCAATGTACTATATTTAGAAGATGATAGATTCTAGTTATGGTGTAACTTGCCTGACAAAAACTCTTATAAGCACTATCAGTGAATTTATGTGGTTACCTCATTTCTATTTTAGTTATGACTCCTCTAAAGTAATAATAATTTTACTAATACTAATATGAATGAAAACAATAAGTTAAGTGTTAATTCAATAGCTTTAAAAATTATTATTCTTGATAATTTTTATTCAAAGCAATTTTAGGAGGTAAAAAGTGGGCCAAAATGAATTAACAGGGGTTGAAATATAAAATTTAGTCTTTTTATAAATTCTTTTCCAGGATGAATAAATACAGTCTAAGGGCAAATATTTTCAGAAAAAGAAATAACATTTAGGTGCATTTCTTTCAGTAACCATAACATGTGTGCAGTATGTGTCAGTGTTTATCTTCATCACAGACCTATTTTTAACAATCTTCTTAAAATACATTGCTCACTATGCAAAAATGAAGTATATAGGAAAACTTAGAAGTATAGTGAAGACTTTGACAAAAGGGAGAGAAACCTGATTTTTCCAGTTGCATAACTTAAAGGCTTTTTTTTTTTTTAATATCTTACATGGAATAACATTTATTATCAGTTACTTTCTTAACAAAGAATATTATAATTGGCATTTAGAGCAACCAGAACTTCATGTAACAGCGTCTCTCCTGAGTAATAACTGTTGCTGCTATTTTTTGTTAGCTCTTTTTGGTCCTAACTAGTGATCAAAAGACATATCATCTGTCAAGATAGTCTAAAGAGTTTCCCTACCTCAGAATTTGTGGGATATTATAATTTCTTCATTGACTTGAATCCATATCAGCATACTGGTGTGGAATAAACTTATAAAATAATGAACTCCCATATCAATCACAGATCTAATAACTCCTGTTAAATCATAGTGAATAATTGTATTCACAACATCCCTGCTTCTGAAAAGTGCTTGTATTCTTTTGTAGAAGTATATGGGACCCTAGAGTCACTCTGTGTGACAACTCCTATAGTCGATTGCCCTGTATTAACTTGTTGAAAAATTTAAAACATGAGAAACTGAGTGATGGATTGATTTATTGCATTTACTTTGTCCAGGAAAAAATCTTGTAGTAACCACATAATTTAGAGTATGGACTAGTCATTATTTCTCTCTTTATTTGGTACGAACAGTATTCAGCATACTGCCATTTTTACAATATCATCCCACTTTTATTGTACATGGAACATGTTATGCCCAGAAAGATGCAAGCAATTTGTTTTTCTTTTCTGTAATGATGTAACTGAAACCTATAGGCAACATAGAGTACAGAGCTGAGGTAGTATAACAATCCCATATTTTTAATCCAACCTGTTTTTCAACCTCAGAATTTTTCAATAGATTTCTTATTGGTTCTCTGAAACTATTTGAAAAAGCTTCTGAAACAGCATTTTCTTTTTGATTTAATCCTCGCTAATGCATGGAACACAAAACTGTAGGGATTTCAGCTGATCTTCCTTACAGTCCATCAATTATGGTTATCACACAAAATTGTCCTTTAATTCTCTTTTCTTGAAAAGGAACATTTCCTGGATATACAACAATATCTATATATTTTTTTTCTGGAATCCCAATAATTTTTTGTGTTGCAGCTGGAGCGATTAAGAACATGAATTCAATTATGTTGCATGTTCCTTAGTTAAATGTTGCTGCTTTACAGAGCTAGCACTTGGAACCCAAATGGTTTTGTCTGGTTGTTATTAATGGCATTAGAATAATGGCTACTGTAATTGTGTGTCTTCTGCTATTTAGGGATAATATAGGAATTAAAGCAAAACTAAACAGGCAAATTTAAGCAGATTTCTGAGCTTTCATTGAGTTTCACCTTGAAAACTACCTAGAAAAGTAGAAATCTAAGTCTTCATATTATTAAGGAAAGAGATAGGAGATATCTAATTCATGACTAAGGACTGCATTGAAATCATCAAATATGGCTGTTTGCTGTAGTTATGTACATTGTTGATGTATTATAACTTAATTTTAACATGATTATGGGAAGGGAGTACCAGAAAATAAAACTGATTTCTTTCTGGAAGCTGATATAGCTGTAGAGAGGTTTTTCATGGGCATTTATGTGTATGTATTTGCTTACATGTGTACACCCACACACAGTTACATACACATGTTGCCATTATTCAGTAAAGAGTCAAGAATAACGGTTACTTAAATCTAGGCAATATGAATATATTTTTTCTTTCTTTGATTAAATTAACAGACTTCCCAACAACAAGTATATAGATATTTTGCCTGCCTTTGTGATCCTTCTTAACAAAAGGGATCTACAATCAACTTCTACATCATTTTAACAAGCTGAAATTCTAAACAATCATTCTCACCCACTCTATTTGAAGTGTCAAATGCCTCATTTGATCTTTCTTCAGCTGCCAGAGTAGAACTTCATGTTACAGCTTTAAAGGTAGCTGGAGAGCCTTGGCCATAGGGATGAGCCAGGTACAGTGTTATGACAGCCAGACTATGCCACTGATGGACCCCATTTTTTGGACATGAAATGACTCAAGTCTTGCACGCTAGGTGAGACTCAAAGTGAAGTTATTCCACCAGTCTTAAAAGAAATGCTAAAAGGAAATTTTGCTTTTCTAATGCTCTCTTGAGGCTGTAATGAACTGTTGACTTGACCTGATTGTAAAAACATGATAGTTTCCATGGGATGGGAAAACAAGCGCTTTAGAGTTCTGTTAAAATGGCTGTATAAATAAGACATATCACTGAGAGAATTACTGTTAAATCCTGTATTAATCTGGTTTGAACTGGAAATTTCCAGAAGGTTAAGCACGTGTTATGTGAAACTGGGAGGTCATACAACTAATAACGTGCTGTGTGATTTCTGAAAACTGAGCCCTTTTCCAAATTTAAATGGGGTCAAAAGGTATACTGTGTGACAGATGGAGCAATTGCATATAAAGTGCAAAGAAATGGCATCAGCTTAAGCAGTTGTGGATGATTTTTTGCTGCCATTAGAGGCTTCAGAGTGAATACCCAATATGCAAGCCTGGTAAACTGCATGCATGGGATCTGCTTATATTACATATATGTGATTCATATTATCTGAATGGAGGAAGATGAAACATAAATTGTCAGTACAACTGGGACAAGTTACAAAACCAGAAAATCTGTTTCTGAATGAGATTTTTATTCATTATGCAAGGGAAATGTGAGCCAGAGGACATGCTTACAGCAGGATGACTTCTTAATTTGTGATAGATTTGTGCATGACATTGAGAACAAATCTGAGAATACAAGGTGACTGTACATCCATAGATAATGAAATCAACTACTTTTTAATAGTTTATTAACACATTGATCAGTGTTCCAAAAGTAAAACCTTTTAGAGATGTTTGCTGGCTTGATGTTTACAACTGCATTGCTTGCAATGCTTCTTAAAGAGGAAAAAAAGTAGCCCACATGAAACCCTTTGTTGTGACCATATTGACTGGAGCTGTTTTCAAAACAGCTTATATATGTGTATACATATATATATGAAAAAGAAACAGTTTCTGGCAGACAAAGATCCTTTGCAGAAGAGGTTTGCCAAAATTCAGTAATAGATTGCACCATGCTCTTTTCACTCAGCATGAATGGAACTGTGAGACAAAAGGAAAAAGGTCACCTGGTCTTTAATATATGCATTACAGTCACATATTTCTCTAGTAATTGTCATTAACAGTCAGATATATTTCTAAAACATGAACCTTTATAAAAATACATTCTTCAGTAGAGCTACCCTATCTGCAGCATATTTAAAATATATAATTAAATAGTTCCTAGCTTTGACCATTTGGAAAAAGAAATCCCATCCTATTTACATTTTGAAACATTTTTCTATGTTACTTTTCAGTATCATGAAAAGTGAAATACAAGCTTTACAAATCAATAACTCTGGTCAAGCACCAGGTTAGTCAATAGAGATTCTCAGGGAATTCAAACTTTAATGCACTAGACCATTATTACTACCACTGGATTCTGGAATGCTGTTGAAATTGACCGTCCATGTTTCATATGGGATGACTGAGTAAACCTTTATTAGACTGCAGAAGGGCCAAATCCTACAATATAGTGATAATGTTTACTTGGTGTATGGGAAAGGTTAAAATTGTGCTCCTATGATTTGGGATAAGGAGAATAGAAGATATGGGAAAAAAATTGGCCCAACCCTGAACACTCACAAAAGAAGCCCCAAAGCAGAGGGTAGTGTTGATCTGCGTGACAATCAGCTGTTGCAAGCAAGCAATTTTTCTGGGCAATGAGAGTTTCTGAGTCATAATTCCGTTCAGTCTCCTAAATTAATGCAGCCTTACAATAACCTTAGAGGCGCAGCAACTTTTTATCTTATGACAGGGATTACCATCTTTTTTTAGAAGTTTAAGGACAAATTAATTGAGATTTTTAATGAAAAAAACACAACATGTTTGGAAAATTCAAATTTTTGCTGTCTGCATGACACAGTATGCTTCTAGAAGTTTGTATTTCTGAAAGATTAATATAATTTTTCTATGCAATGCTCCTGAGTATTTTGGGTGGTTTTAGAGCTACTGAAATAATTCCAACAATACCGTCTGTTCTCCTCAGACTGTTTCATGCTAACAGTATTATCCACATGGCCTGTATCAGCAATAGTGTGGCCAGCAGGACCAGGGCAGTGATGATCCCCTTGTACTCAGCACTGGTGAGGCTGCACCTCAAATCCTGTGCTCATTTCTGGGTGCCTCCCTGCAAGAACATTGAGCCACTGGAGTGCTCTGTTATTAAAGGACAGCAGAGGTTGTGAAGCGTCTGGCCACAAGTCTGAGGAGTAACTGAGGGAGCTGGGGTTGTTTAACTGGAAGAATATGAAGCTCAGGGGACATTTTATCACTCTCTACAGCTACCTGAAAGGTAGCCAGGTGGGGGTTGGTCTCTTTTTCTGAGTAACAAAGCATAGGGTGAGAGGAAATGGTCTCAAGTTTCACCAGTGGGGTTTTAAGATAGATATTGGGAAAAACTTCTTTGTGGAAAGGATGGTCAGGCATTAGAACAGTCTGTCCAGGAAAGCATTGAGTCACCATCTCTGGAGGTGTTNAGAATATGAAGCTCAGGGGACATTTTATCACTCTCTACAGCTACCTGAAAGGTAGCCAGGTGGGGGTTGGTCTCTTTTTCTGAGTAACAAAGCATAGGGTGAGAGGAAATGGTCTCAAGTTTCACCAGTGGGGTTTTAAGATAGATATTGGGAAAAACTTCTTTGTGGAAAGGATGGTCAGGCATTAGAACAGTCTGTCCAGGAAAGCATTGAGTCACCATCTCTGGAGGTGTTTAAGATGTAGATGTGGCACTTAGGGCCACAGCTGGACTTACCAATTACATGATTTTATGGCTGGTATGCATGTATTAAAAACATCCCATATGATAGGAACACAGAAAGCAGATTTTTCAGAACTCATTGACGAAACCCATCTTAACAGATCTCAAAATGAAGATAAAATTCTCTCAAACCCAAGAACTTAGTTACAAAAGTGTATTCCAGTTGCCAATAGGCAAATGATGGTTTCACAACATGTAGGAGAAACAACATTCCCATTCACATTGTAAATAAATATAAACTAAGTTATAGTCATTTCTTCTGAAAACGAATTACAACATGATATTATATCTTTGAAGATATATCTTTATATCTTTGAAGAACATAAAGAAGCAATAAGGGATGTTTCAAATATTAAAGATAACCTTACATACCTGTGGTGTGAGCACAGTTTCTAAATTCTCATTACACTTGTGTTGTTCTTTTCAGAAGTACACTGAGCCAGAGTCACATTGTGCATTAAAGAGAAAATCCTTGCAATATGTTATTGATATGTGTATTGAAGATTTTGGGGTGAGATATTAGCCAAACTAAAATGTTTTGGGACACAACTACTTTCACTTTAAAATACTTGAAATAGGAATTACAGTCCTAATAATTGTACAGTTTTTGTCTACAGGTATTGTATATATGGGGTCACACTGACTTTGATATTTTTTAATTCATAGGAATAAAAAATATGTGGTAGTTGATTTTATATTTGCCATGTGATGATCATACTTTTCATCTAACAATTAAAATAATACCTCCCTGGGGAAACTAGTATTGAAATTTGTTGTGTGCATTCATACTTGTGTCTATATGTATTCATTGCCTATAAATACCTATTTCTCATAAATATTTTACATAAATCAAAAATAGTTTAAGGGCAAGGTTGAGTCCTTAGTTTATTTAAATACAAAATTAACTTTATTTGTGTATCACCTGAGAAAGTATTCAACCTTCATTGGGCTATAAGTAATTTTGGACAATATTGCATAAAAGGATAAAACATGGATGGTGACTGAGATTATAAGCCTGTATCTATTACTTCTGAAAGAAATTAGAGATAAGAGAACATCTATATTTCAATGACAGGGGTATTTTGTCTAGTTAATTATGGACTGGATATATATAATGAATCCACTGGTGTGATGCATAAACAATCTTTTGTACAACAGTGTTGAAGATGGAAACTTTATGTGGAGATAGAGTACCAGTCAGTGCTTTTCACATTTTTGCTCACTAACCGTCATCACTGATATGTTGTGGCAGTGTGTATCTGACCCTATAATCTCGGGAGCTATACTCCGAAAGCCCTCGGTTTATTAGGGCGATACAAGGATGAGGAACAAAAGGACGCTCAATTCTTTCTGCTGAATTCTGTTTAATCCAAGTCCATTCTTAGGCAGGGCGTGGGGGAAGGGAGGTGCAGGTAGCTCGCCTGGCAGCAGAGAGAAAAGAGAGCGAGCCACGTGTGTCTTGGGGGTTTTGTCCCCAGGGACAGGGGGACCCTGGGAAGGGACCCTGGCCAATGAGACCACAGGAACAAACTACCCTTCAGGGATAGGGGTGGGGGGAAAAGGGGCCGACCACCACGGGTAGTGTGGGAAAGTACAGCTACTTAGTGCAACTATTATATGAATTTAGTGCAACTAGAGAACCCCGTGTAAACATCAGATATAGTTCACCACAACAGCAGTGCTTCCAGAAAATGCCTGTAGAAAATGTGTATCCAGAAGACAAATAAACTAGACACTGACCTCAAAACCATATATATTAAAAAATCTTAAATATTTTAGTAACAATAAAGACATTCTGCTTTACAATGATGGACTAAGATTTAATTGAAATCTTGGATTTTGAGGGATATAAATATAGTTAAAAAGTAGAATTTAAATAGGAAAATAAAACAAGTAAATAATATTTAAATATGATGTATCTATGAAAAATTTAGACTTCACACATAAACAAAAGTATACTGTTCTTTTTCAGCACATCTTGAAAAGGCACTTCAAAATAAAGAAAATTCAAGAAAATACTGATTTGCATGCTTAGACCATTTTATTTCTTTAATAGCTATGTTTAATTTCTAAGCTAAATTATAAATTTAGTTTCCTATTCGTGTTTCACCCCTTATCAAGTAGCTGTTTATATTACCGAGGGCTACTTGCTACAGGAGTAAGCACAGTATAATAGAATGCTGGGTGCAAAGATAGCTTGGTGAATTTTTATTTTTTTAGTCAGAAAACAGAAGTACTGCCCAAGGATGGGGATGGTGAAAACTACGTTTATTTCCTCTTGCTCCCATCAGCACAGGCTATGACATCTGTGAGCAGAAATATGTGTGTGTGCGAGCCTGTGTGTGTGCATGCATGTGTACACCTCAAAAGTGTTTTAAGAAAGCATATTGAATATAATTAAAATATATTTACTAAATCTTCTATTAGAGAAATGCAAGTTCTTAATCATGGTAAGTAAATGTTTTCAGTCAATTTCTAGGCTTTTCTAAAGAGCATGAAATATGGTATATTTTGAACCAAGGCTGGTTTTGGACCAATTTCATGTGTGAGATTGACTCAAGTCTGTTTCACTTTTGTTTACAGTCTTTTTTTAAACATTTTTTGCTCATATGGGAAGCAAGATGAAATTTTAAGGAGGTCTTTATGGTTTATGTTGGTCCAGTTAAGATGTGTAGAACTTAAATGATCATTTTATTTTCATTAGTTCCATCCAAAATTCAGGTTGTGGCTATTTCTTAATAAATTCTAATGCAGATGATAAGATGTTAAGTCATACAAGAAAGTAACTGAAGGCATTATTTCCTTAAGGTTGCAAAACAGAATAAAAAAATTTGCATTTCTTATGTAAAAACATAATTTGGTGATTTTTAACTTTTTTTTGTTTATATTATTCTTTTTTAATAGCACATTAATTTGGTTTTTTTTTTGCAGAAATCACTTTTAACTAAAGTACTGCATTGTCACAAAATATGATACATTTTTTCAAATATTTTCAATTTGTTCTTCTTGACATTTTATGTTTATGTGCAGTTTGCATCTTTTTTGTTTTTCAATTTCAAATGTAACAGATTTTGACATTTTTGTTACATTTTTTGTACTAGTGTTTTTTTTATTTTTGAGAAGCTGCTGGTTTTGAATTCTCTTTTTTCCCTTTATTCTCCTCCTCAATATGATCCCAGGAGCCAACACAAAGAAAAGCGCAGATGATATAACCAGTAATGATCGTGGTGAAGATGAAGGTATTTTTTGTTTTTTCAAAGCCTGACCCTGATGCATGAACATAAACTTTTCAATTTTTGTTATAATAAGAATGATTATTGTATTATTATTGCTGTTATTTCAACATGATTTTTAGTCCCTTATTTGCAGAAGCTCACATCAGTGTGCTTCTTTATTTTCTTCTTTAAAATTTACTTTGATTGTTTTTCTTTTTAAAATCTAAATTAGCATATAGATGACTGCAGTTCCTCCGTGACATAGGTGTAAAGTTTATTCCTAAATATATGTGAAGTGAGTTACATAAATGTTATTTCAAACCACATATTTTTTCCCCTGTATTCTTTCTCAGGTTGAGAAAATGCAATTTAAAAACATGCATGTGCTCTTCTCCCTCCTACACATTTTGTATATTCACTTGTTTGAAATTCATGAAAAAACTCACATATAGCTTTCCTTTCACTTCCACTGTTTCCCCAGTGCACATACTGTACATTGATGCAGTTGAATTGTGCTTTGTCTTTGCTATTTTTCTTTACTTATTTTTTTTTTTCTCACAGGATGTGGTTTGTTTCAGGACACAAAAATAAAGAAAGCTGTTGATGTTGCTTTATTGTTTTTTTTCTGTAATCAGCTAGCCTCTAAGACACATTCATTGTGACTCTGACTGCATTCCCACTGAAATCAGTAACAGTCATTTTCATTGACTTCTTTCAAACTTGGATTGGGTTTCCAGAAAGGAAATGCTAAAAGTTCAGAGTGGAGTACCCCAAAAAAGTTTTAGATGGAAATATGTATTTTTTTTCTTGCCTTGACACAAAAAGTCTATTTAGGATGCACCAAAATAGAAAGAAGTCATGAAATATTCCTCTATTCTCATCCTTCCTTTTCATTAAAGTTATATTGTCAGTTTACATGTATTTACCAAATGAAGAAAAAACATTTTCAATTTAAAAGAGAAGATGAAAAGCCTGGGTAGTTTATTGATCTTGCTTCAAAGCAACATGTTTATTAATTCTCTCATGCTTGGCCAATCCAAAGTGTTAGTCCATGTCTTTTTTCCTGTTTTCTCCCATCTGACAAAATTTCAAATGTCGTTGAAACCTATGTCTTCTCTATTTCACTTAGAATCACAGACACCGCAGTGAGGATACTATCACCTCTTTTCCTGGGAGTTCAGGTCTATTGTAGCTAGTCTGTCTATATATAAAATACCATAATAAAAACCTCTGGTCTTTGATTCACACTAGCTGCCCTCTGCTCCACCACCTTCACTGCTGAATTACACTTTTTTTTACAACACAAAAATACTGTGCAGAGTACTCTAAAATTACTCTGTTATTTTCTGATTATCACCTTCCTATTTCTGTGCAACGTATGCTTTTTTCAAATGATGGTATTATCCTTTCTATACCAAATTCTGCAGTTAATTTTAAAGTAAAGGAAAAATAACAAGCCAAACCAAAATTGCTTTAAAAATAAAGATAAATACTAGATTATGAATACATTATTATTCAGCCTTTTTTTAAAATTTATAAAATTTTATGATTTCATTATTAACAAGGTTATCCACCTTAGATCTAAGCATATAAAGCATTGAGCTAATTTCCTTTATGTTGAAGATAATCATATTCCCACTGAAGGGAAAGGGGAAACCTTCTGTTGACTTCATCAATGAAAGATTCAACCCTGAGGTAGAACTAGGTAATAAGAAAAGGATAAATACAAAACACCCATGGGACTTTAGGGAGAGAAGGGAAAGGTAATTGAGCAACACATATAATTCTGTTAAATAATTTCTGCTTTCAGGTTTTTTGAAGGCTTAGCTGTGCCTTCAGAGAAGAAGCACTTTTATGTACTTTGCTGAAAATGCTGACAATTTAAAAAAAATAGATCCACTAGAATGCACCTCATTGCTTTAAATAATCTGTTTAATTGCTGTACTACTCTCATAGTCACAACAATTGAAAAGATCTTATCACAGAAGCTTTTGTTCTGCTGCTCAAGTACAGCATTTAAAATACAACATGTAAGGATGTATCTTTTTGTGGAAAGGAGGCAGAATCAATGACAAACCTTAAACTCTGACAAGTAGACAGGTGTACATTGCAGCCTGGCCATTCCTGATCTCAGCTGGAAATTTGTGACATTTAAGGTAGTATATACACAAGAGTAAAGCAAAAGTGGGACACAGGAATATGATAGCCAAAATTTACCTTTAAGTATGCTTTAGTTGGTTCCACATATATAGAACACTGACTATCTGGTACCTCATTGCTGATCACGTTTTTGTCTCAGCATTTCCTAATAAGCCTGAGGGGAGGGAAAATGTTTGGAAGGCTTTCAAACCCAGATTCCTCACCTGTAGGTATTTAGCTCAGCTTTTTCTTTGCCTGCCTCCCTTCTCCAGTTTTCAATACATGCCTATATCCAAAAGATTTTGTTCAAAACCTGGTTGAATAATCAGAGACTCTGTCTTTCCTTGTAAGTTATGCTACATACTTGAAAGAAGTGCTCTGAATCCATGCAGATACACTGAATTATTTGTAAAAGATTTGTGCATCTAACAGCAGCCTGCTGAATTGCCCTCTACTTTAAGAAGGAGCTTAGCCTCTCTTCATACTGTTTTTGTAGAGAAGTTCCAGATTTAGGTATTCTGAGTCATCACTGGCTTCACTGGTCCTAAACTACCCCAATCATTGATTAGCACATCTCTATAACTCACTATTAAATAGGTAATATCAATTTCATTTAACTTGCTTTTGGATATAAAGACCCAGCTGCTTACCTTTTTAAAAGTAGTCAGAAATTTTCTACATATACAAAAGATCAGCAGTACCATTAACTCAAGGCTGTTTTTTGAGGCTTAGCTGCTACCAGACCAGGAAATGTGCAACATAAAAGACATAATTTGATTCAAATACCAAATAATCTGGGCCATGAATTCACATAAATCCTCTCTGCTTGTTAAATCTTAGGCTATTTAAAAGAAGGAGCAGTATACTATGTTTTCTTCTACCAGAACAGTTAGATTTTGTGATATCTTACTGAACTATTGGGAATATAATTTCAATAATTATGTCCTGTGAGAAATGAGAAATTATGGATCATTATTATAATTTTGTTATTAGATGCACAGATATTTCTAAATTGTTGTATATCTGAATCTGAGCATTCTAAAAAAACCCCAAGATTACTTCATAATTTGGCTTTTTAGGCTTTAAAAGACATTTCTATTAAATTTAAATTTCTTGTAAGACTGAATGCATTTGAAGTGTTCTGAGACCATTTTAGAGGAAATAGTATTTGAAATTTTAAATTATAAATATTAGGCTTGTAGGATGATCCTGAACTGTGTAAGCTAGAAGATATAGTAGTGGTGACATTGAAAACATAGGAACTAATTAAGACTATTTTTAGCACTGTTAAAAATTGCTAATGCCATTTTCCTTATGTTTTTATTACTTTATTGTGTTTTCCTTACTTGAATTTTTTCAGACATTCATGATCAGAACAGCAAGAAACCCGTTATGGTCTACATCCATGGTGGATCTTACATGGAGGGTACTGGAAATATGATTGATGGCAGCATTCTCGCAAGTTATGGAAATGTCATTGTTGTCACTATCAATTACAGGCTGGGGGTTTTAGGTAAGTGACTCTTTTCTTCACAGAAATATTTGCACAGAAATATTTGATTGCTGAATTTTTCCACTGATCAGTCATAGATAATTGGCTCAGTTTTGATTTTAAAACAGAACAATCTCAATAATGGATTTTGAATTCTGTCCATTTGTTATGGAAACTGGGCTAAATTACATTATTTTTGACAACTACCTTCACCTGAGAGAGAAATGCCTGGAAATGTATAATGTTTTTAGAACTGGTATCTTTTTCTTAAATAATTTCTATTTAATGTTCAAAAAAAAAAAAGAAGAAAGTCAATCAAGAATGAGACCTCACAGTTTTAAAACAGTTGGTAATGACATAAAGAAGGAAAGTGTTACTATTTATCTGTATTTACTATTTTTGTGTGCAAATTAGTTTTTAGAAATACATACAAAAAATAAAAGGCCATGTACGCTGACAGAATTTTTGTTGCGGGTAATAGGCAGTAAAGGGGTTTTAAGGAGTACAGTGACATTATCTTCAAAAATATAAGCTCCATAATCATGGTATATAGCATGTACCAAACTTTTGTCCAAAATAAGGTTTATTTATTGAAGTTCTGCTTTTGCATAGAAAAATAAAAATTAAGAAATGGTAGAAAATGGCAGACATTAGAAATATTTGTTATCTTATTGGAAAAGCTTATAGTTTGTACAGAATAGCATACAGAATGCTCAAATGCTCATATTTCTGCCCTTTTAGATACACAGGGTACGGTACAATAATTTTATTTGTGTCTTTTTACAAGGATTTTTGATCTTGTTTTTCTTAATAGCAAAGCTGATCTATATTCATGGCGTGTACTGCTTTGGAACACAGAAGACTTCTTTTGCTGGGTTATCTGTGTATGTTGTTCATGTGTTTCAACAACTTTATAGTTCATCAGGGTACTAAGAATTTCTTTCTTGTCCCTGTTTTTGAGTATTCATTACATTAGAAAGACTATTTTTTTTCTATGATGGAAACAGATCTAAATGTAAAGCCAGAAATATTAAACAATATCTTGGTATATTTATGCATGCAGTGTTGGTACTCAGAAATACCCAAGAAAAACAGAAAACAAAACAGAAGAAATAGAAAAAAAGAAAGAAGGAAGAACTGAAGGGAGTAAATTGTTCTTTTGGTTGTCAAACAACATGTCTTCCCAGAATCTTGGTAGTACTTATTTATCTGTAAAAAAAGATTATTTAATGCATCTCTTTAAAAGGTTTTCTCTTCTCTTAGCATTGTTGAAGGATACAGATGAGCGTAAGCCACTATAAGTGGTTTAAAATATTTGGTTGTCCCTCTGTATTTTATAAATCTAAAGGGAAAAATCCAAATATTTACTCCTATTTTATGTGTTTATGTGGAAAACCAACAAAACATAAGAGTCAAAATACTTGCTTTTTAGTTGTGGCATTTAGGAAAAAGGCACAAAACAGGCATTTATATATGAGAAACAGGAAAGTAACAGCTGTCAGGATTTTAAATGAATTAGGAAAAATACAGTGTTTGACATTAAATATTGTTTTTCAGCAGTGACAAATGTTGAGAAATGTTCAAGACTCTATGGAATTTATTCTTACAAAATTCTATGTTTGAATTAGAAAAACAGAAGATATTCATAAAATACGGACACACTTAAAATTTGGAGGAATTCTAGATTTTTTCTTCCTTGGTGAAACATAAATGTGATCATTGAGAACTCATTAGGTTCTCCCTGGACATTGGAAGACATTAGGTGAATTCTATGTATTTTTGACTTGTTTCTTAAGTTAAAAAAAAAAAAAATAAAAAGAAACCACAAATTTCTTCTGGAAAACAACCATGTGGAAAACAAACATGACTATTCATAAGAGTTAATAAAGTAGTGTCATTGTTGTGACATACAGTTTGAATATTAACAGTATTTGTATCTATTTCTTCTAGTCTGGGTTACTGAAGGTCACTTCTGTAAATCTGGTGTGTTTTGATGGTGTTTGATTTGTAAGTGCATACACAGAGTCACATAGAAATCTTGTTAATGACAGGGATGTGTAGTTCTATCACTGTTATCTCACCTTGTAATGAAGGAATATATATATCAAATTGATCACAGTGCTGAATTGCTGGAAATTCTAAATTCCTCTGGAAAATTCACTTGAATGGACATGAATACTGGATCTTATGCTCTTCATAAATGTAATACTGTTCTTGACACACATTAATTTTTTTTTATTTTATTCTATAGCGTGTCATTAATAGCAGTAGATAGAAAAAGTATTAAGACCATCTAAGATCATCACTGGATGATCTTAGACAGACAAATCATAGAAGCAGAAATGGTTTGGGTTGAAAAGAACCTTCTAAAACCATCCAGTCCAACCCTGATGCCATAGGAAGGGACATCTCATATAAGGCTGCTCCAAGCTCCATCCAACCTGACGCTGAACACTTCCAATGATGGGGCATCCACAACTTTTGTTGGCAACTTGTCCCAGTATGTCCCCACCCTCATAATAAAAAAATTCTTTTGCCATCTGTCCTGCCACTGTAGGCCAGGTTAAAAGTTTCTCTGTTTTTCTTGTAAGCATCCTTTTTATACTGCAAGGCCCCAATAAGGTCTCCTAGGAGCATTTTCTTCTCCAGGTTGAACAGTCCCAGTTCAGCTTTTCTGCCCGATTTTGTGGCCCTCCTCTGGACCTACCTTGACAGGTCTGTGGCTTTCTTGTGCTGGGGGCCCCAGAGCTGGATGCAGCACTCCAAGTGGGGTCTTAAGACCAGAGTAGAGAGGCAGGATCACCTCCATCAAGCTGTTGGCCACACTGCTTTTGATGAAGCCCAGGATGTAGTTAGCTTTCCAGGCTGCAAGTATGTATTGCTATTTCTTGTCCAATATTTTTATCCACCATTATCCCCAAGCTCTCTCCTTCATCTCCAGTCTGTAAAATACTAGGGTTTCTTCCAGTGCTGGTAGAGGACCTTGCACTTGGCTTTATTGATCTTCTTGAGCTTTCCACTGGTCCACTTCTCTAGCCTTTCAAAGTCCTTTTGCATGCCATCCCTTCCCTCCAGTACGTCAAGAGCAATACTCATCTTTGTGATGTCCACACACTTCATGATGGTGCACTTAATCCCACTATCTATGTTTTTAATGAATGTATTAAATAGTATTGGTCCCAGTATGAAACTTCAAGGGACACCACTGGTTATTGTTTCCCACTTGGATATTTAGCAGCTGACTGCAAGTTTTGATTTCATGGCCATTCAGTCAGTTCCTTATCCATCCAACAGTCGATCCATAAAACTCGTATTTCTTCAATTTATTGTCTAGAATGTTATGGGGGCTCTTATAAAATTTCTTAAAAATATCCAGGCAGATAACAGCCAGCCAGATTACATTGATTGCTCTTTCTTGCTGCTGATGGAGTCACATTATTGTACATGGCCTCCTATTATTGTTGATTAGTCAGAAATTATTTGCCCAGAAAATCCATGATGCTCTCTCTAGTCACATTTCTGCCTTGCATATGCTTCAGTATAACTTCCATAAGGATCTGTTTTATGATCTTATTGGGCATGGTGGGGCAGCATGGAGGTCAGTACTTCCCAGGGTCTTCCTAAGTATCCTTTTTAAAACAGATGTGATATCCCCTCAGCCACTGGGGCCTTCTTCTGATTCCTTGGCTTTTCAAGTATGGTGGAAATTGGCTTAGTGTCTACATTTTTATTTCCCACAAGACCATTTTATTGGGTCCCATGGACTTCTGTATGCTCAGATAGCTCAGGTGATCTGAAAACTGATCTACTGCAATGGTGGCAACTTAATTCCCCCAACCTCTGCCTGAAAATTTGGAGATTTGACAGATGTAGGAAGAAAGATTACCAGTGAAAACTGAGGAGCAAAAAAATTGTTTTAGTACCTCAAACTTTCCCATGGAATTTTTCAGTAATTCTCTTGTCTTATTTATTGTGGGAAGTACATCTTGCTTTTCTGAGCAACATATCTGTAAAAGCCGGTCTACTCAGTCTTCATATTCCTTGCCAAATTCAGCTGTACCTTAGCTCTTCTCATCCCATCCCTACACATCTTTATAAGCATCTTTATCTTCTTTCTAGGGTATATGTCCCTGGTTCCACTCCTCAAAGTATGGCTACAACTGAGAAATGGAAAATTCTGGTCTAAAGTAAATGAAAAGACAGACATCTGATTCAGAAAAAAATCCTTTTTTCAATGTAGCTGTGACATCACCACATTCATGGTTATAAAACGTTTAACTGAATCATAGAGATAAATGTTTTCATCTCTATCTTTTCTCCTTGCATATGACTAAAATAGAAGTCTTTAGATTATTCACTGAACAATATTTATCTGTAACTCCAAAATACTCCCTGTCTTACAGGCCTGCAGAGATGCTCTGGGAATAATTTTCTCATCCCTCTCTTTCTCTCTAAGTACCACCATGACAAAATAGCAGACAGATGGGCCTGAGACTTTCCAACTTTTTAATTATCTCTCTATTTCCTTTGAATTCTAGAATTTCCTCTAATTTCTATGTCCCCAAGAATGCATGCAGCAATAATATGGGTCTTATTTTCCCTTTAAGTATAAATATGTGTTTATCAAAATGCATTCCATGGATAGGATATTTTTGGGACATTTTCCTTCTACTTTTTGTAGCGGGTACTATTTCAGGAGTGCTGAGTTTAATTACTTGTGTACTTCAAGGCTTGTGAGGATCCTGACTCTGCCCAGCTAGAGAGTTTCTGGTTTTACTCGTACTTCACCATAGTGATGACTGAAGATACTACTGGAGCTAGAGGAAGCTGTTAAATTGCCCCAGTGTGAGGCAGTGCTCACGTGTATTGAAAATTTTGGTACTGTAAAACACAGAAGTACTAAATCTCATCGTGGTCCCCACTCCTCACTACATGCTTTGAGCATTGTGTAATTTTTTTATCATGAATATAAAAAATATATGCATAACAACAAAAAAAAAAAAAACCTGAGTTGAATTTTTGAAATTCTAAAGCTATTTAGAGAGTTATTTAACAAAAATAGTAGAAATTTGTGAGAGTGGGAGGGAAAATAGATATCCTAATTAAAAGTATGTTCTAGTGTTATAAAAAATGGAATGGTTTGAATTACCTGACTCACTTAATCTAGATACTGCTCAATTCCTCTTCATTATCTACATTCTTAGTCTTTGTGGGTATGCTTTTAGAAATAGCAACATCTTTCCAACACAGCTATAAGCACTCTTTTAGTGCCTTTTTCAGGATTATGTTGGCAGGAAGAATACAAAATAGGGATTTGTGTTTAGTATTGCTTTACAGGAACATGACCTGAATCATCTGTCTCATGGTAAGAATTCAATATAATGAATCTCTGTTTAGATTGTATAACAGCAGAAAGTAAACCTGACAACTCACCCTCCCTAAAAAAAATAAATAAAAAGAAATCCAAAATCAAAACAAAACCTCAAAGCAATAAAAAAAAAGTCCTGTAATATTTCTTTATGCAGTTAGATTTAATCACAGTGTTACACATTTTCAAGAAAAAGAAGCTTAAGCACTTTTCCAAAATGTTGCCATATTCAAAGGGGAATATTCTTGTGTGACCTATTAAAGACAAAAACCAGATATGATTTCTAGAAATATGAATCAGGCATTTGGAAGTGAGAATCTTATTACAGAGAAACAAGAAATGCAAAACCTGAGATGAATTCTAGAAATATGAATGAGTATCTTGGAAGGCAGAGCTAAATGAAACATCTACTGCAGTAAAATGAGACACACTAAAAGCTCAGAATTCTAAAATTGACTTAGCATTTCCGAGACCCCTTGCAATTTAACATTTTCTTCCTCTTAGAATTCTACATCATGAAGATAAGAGTAGACTATCTCTTGTCTATCTGTCTTTTTGGCAATAAGTATCCATTTTAAGTACTCTGTCTGGAAAGGCTGGACTTCCTTTTAGCTGAAATTATATCCACATGCAATTATAATCTCTGTAAGCAATCATATTAGACAGTGCAATATAAATCAAGTTTACAAGGAAGCTCCATACGTCTTCAAGTTAGTGAGAACCTTAGCTTGTTCCATTTCAGAGTATCTGTTGTGCAAGTTACAACACTGACAAAGTGTATGTTGTAAATGAAGTGCCTAGGATTTGACTATTGTTGGTCACTTCCAACTGAGCTACACTGAGTTCTATTCTATTCTATTCTATTCTATTCTATTTTATTCTATTCTATTCTAGTTTAGTCTAGTCTAGTTTATTCTAGTCTATTCTAGTCTATCCCATTCAGCAGTAATCAAATAAAGCAAGCAGTATATGACTCCATGGGCCAGATACTTGCCTACACTACTCTACAAGACATTGCACTTCATCTTCAATATTGTAATTATTGTCCAGAATTACTGTATATTTTAAATGTTGATATACAGATATCTGTTCCCTTTGTGCCTCTGGACAGCCCTTCTCTGCTTCCAGTATGTGTGATTCCACTAGTACAGGAAACCTAAAGGTGGTCTCCTGGTAGAAAAGGCCAGAGGTAATATAACATGGAGCTGGAGTGTGCTAAGTAAATTGATTTCATGCTTACACAGAAAGGAGCTTTATTTAGACCCATTAAGCTTGTTGTGACTGTTTCTATTGTTGAAGCCAGTACAAACTTCTCTATATTGCCTCACTCATATCTATAAGCTTCACGCAGATTTCCTGGCCAGTTTGGTCCTTCATGTTTCTTCTCAGTAGGCTAACAATTTTTCAGCTGACATCAGTTTTCATAGCTGATTTTCTAGTTCAGTATAATTCCTAAATTTCCAGAATGACACCTGTTAATCCCACTGCAATTGACATATTTTTGTAGACATTTCAAATATGATCTTTAATTCTTTTTTTTTTTGCATTTTATAAAACTTACATTTTTCTCATGTTTAATTCTATTATTTCAATCACAGAAATTTTTATTTGTGCAAATAAAGTTCGTAAGCTCTATCCATACACCAGTTGATTTAGACTCTTCTATTTCAAATATCAGAAGCAACAAATACTAAAGTTACAATGTCACGAGAAGCTATGTGTACACTCATCGAGCTTCTAAAATTATATATTGATTGTTGAAATGTAATTGTCAAAAGTGGAATTTAGCAAGTAACTTTTGACAGAAAGTTACTTTTACCTAAATGCAACAAAATCTACTTTCTCCAGGCTTGATGGATTGACCCAGTTGACTAAGAGAGTAGAGCATGGTCTTGTAAAATAATTTTTATCATAGCCTATGGAGTAAAATAGAACAAAAATCTACAAGAGAGTATAAAAGGACCCTTTGGGCCTGATCTGTGAGCCAGTTACTAACCCAATGCACAATGTGTTTACCCAGCTGTGTGCTGGACATATTATCCAGAAAGATACTAGGAGAGACATGCTTTTAATACTACTGTGAAGATTCTGGCTGGCTAAAAGAAATGCATGTTAAATCTACAATTTTTTTAGGAGATAATGTTTTATACAGAAATTGGAAGGAAGAAAGAAAAAAAGCAAAGTGTAACTTAATCTAATCACCCCTTGGAAATGAGCTATTAACATAATCAGAATGGTTATAGTGTGCGTGAGGTAAATATCATTGTGTTCTCACAAGGAGAAAGAGGAACATCTTGCAGTGGTTAAAGGAGTTAGAGGTTGCATGAAGGCTAGTACAAAACATGGGCTTTTTTCCTGAATTATTTTTTACCTGCCATTAAATTCTTTGCAATTGGAGCCTGGCAGACACTGAATGATCAAAATACTTTTAATGCTTTACAATATCTATTCACACAGTATATGAATATACAGTATAGAAAGCTAAAAACATGCTTCCAGTGTGTTTTTGGAGTTTCCATTTCAGAACAGATGGAATTTTTTGGCTTTAATATCTCCAAAAGCCTCTTTAAAATATGTGAGACTATTGAATGAATAAAGCTTTTCAGGTGATGGATGTTAAGTGCATTCTTCAATAGATATCTGCAGGTAAAGGTTAGCAGCTGAAAAAGGCCATCCATTTTCATCTTTTCACTTCTGCTTTCTAATTGAAAATTATGGTTTCCATTTAAGAAACCAAAATAATGTGTCCTTTTGGCTTTCATTAGTGCCAAGATTCCTGCGATAGCACTTGTTCTTTTAAAGCTCACATTGATTAGGAGAAAGCATAACAGTATTGGATGTAATAAAATTACTGTTGAAAAAGAGAGAGGGACAAAACTATTTAAGAATTTTCCATTTTTCTGCTCCTCATTTTCACACCATCTGTGGATTGTATTATGTATGTTTCCTAAAACTAAGTACTGTCACTTTGGGATTTGGGAGAAGGTAAAATAGATAAATACATACAGTTCAGAAGAATTTAATAAACAAGAATAAAAAACATACATAAGTTTCATCAGTCATACAATCTTAATTTGCATAAAGTCAGATCTTAGACATGTAAAGAAACAAAACCAATTTCTGTAAGTATAATGAATAAGTTTATGTTTTCATTTCTGATAGAAATTTTAAATCAATGTTTAACATTTACTCGGGTGTGTGACTCTTTTTGAAACAATTTAAGTATGATTTTTCACATTTCACTTGTGTTCCACATAAAAGAAGTTGCCTGATTGTAAATATTTGTGCTTCTTGAAAATATTTCCCCATTTTAATAGCAAGTAGATACCTAACTGCATTATGTCTATGCTATAATCTCATTTGTAATGACTAGCTGAGTTTCTATCAGGATATTTCAGTCAAATAAGAAGGTAAAAAATAATACACTGATTTTCAGATTGTCTAGCCCACAACCAAATACCACATTGAGACTAATTAATCATGAGCAAAGTTTCATGCCTTTATACTTTCAGTGGAATTGCATTAGTCCCCAGCAAGACATAATCAGTGAAAATTTTCTTCTCTTGAGAATCTTTCAGGGAGAAGTACTGTCATTAAAACTTTATGGTTTTGATATAGATAACTTAGCTATTTTAAACTTCTAGGCATTTGACTGTAAATCTCCTTAATTTCTGTATAGTTTTCCTTTTATCAGAAAATATTGAGAGAACTCCTGTTTCTTGGACAGAGAGGAAACAAACAAAACCCACAACCAATAAAAAATCCCACACTCTCTGTGTGTCATTTTTATTTTACTGTGGGAAGTAGGGGGAATCAAACACACATTCTGTCCTAGATTGTTAATTGTTCTTAATCAAGGACTTAGATTAGTTCTTGATAAAAATACAAGGAATTAAATTCTGAATATCCTTGAGTAAAGGGTAGCTTACAGATGTTGTACTCCCAAAATAGAAGAGAGAAAAAGCTATGACTCATAAGGTCCTAATTTCATCTTTACTTTTCCCTTGCTCTCGGGAGAAATTACATTGCTTCAATTGATGACTTCTCAAAGAAGCAAAAGATTTCTCTTTTCTCCTAATGTGGATTACAGAGTGACAAAAAAAAAAATCTGTTTTTTTTGTAGCAGTAGAGTGACAGGAGAATAATTGCTTTTTTCTATTCAACCACAACCAGGAGCTCATGGCACTTTTTATCTGCTTATATATATATATGCACATGGCCTCTACAATGCTAGATTCAAGACTTTTTTCTTTCTGAAATGGTCTTATCTTCATTTTCAAATGCTGTAAATCCATTTTTAAAGAAATAATTTTCAATCTCTTATCTTGGTGTGTGGAAGTTTCTGCTGTTTTTCAAAATGGCAGAATTAAAATTATTTGGTTATTTCATGAGAAAAGAAAAAGGGGGCCTTTGTGAAAAACCTTTTCTCTCATGCATTTGAGCCCTAACACCAGCTTTGGTGCAGTCCTCTGGATGGATTCAAGGACCTTCACATTCTTCTTAAATCGGGGCCCAGAACTGTACTCAAGGTGAGGCTGAATAAGGTGGGATAACTCTGCTTTGAGCAGCTGGTGATGCGCCCCAGGGTGGGGTTTGCCCTCCTGGCTGCCAGGACACTCTGCTGGCTCCTGCTGAGCCTGCTGCTGAGCAGCACCCCCAGATCCCTTTCTGCAGGGCTGCTCTCCAGCTGCGCCTCTCCCAGTATTTACATCTGCCTTTTCCTGTAATTCTAGGCAAGGCTCAATTGCAGTGCAAGTTAATTTTACTGAGACCTTGATAGAGCCTACTGAAGCCAGCTAGTCATGTTTGTGGCTGATAAGAGAGAATAAAATCCAGCTAGACTTCTATTTTTCAGTAAGTATCAGTAAGTTTTCAATAAGTTTTATCAATTAGGCACCTTTAAAAATCTGAAAAAAAATAAAGAAGATATATTTAATGATAGTTTATCTTCATAAGCAATGTTTCTTGTTAAAAATACTTTGTCCCCCCCATGACCTTCATAAAGGATATGTATATGGACGACACTTCTGAGAAAATATTCCAGAGATTTACTTCAAATACAGTCTTCTAAAAGAGAAATTATATGGGGAAGATAAAAATACATTGTGCATACCTGCTAGAATAACACAGATCTTGATCTAGTATTTCTTTTTCATAAATGCATGCAATATATTGAATAACCTTTGGGACAAATTTTTCTAACATTCCTGATGAAATCCTCCTGCTGTTTAAATCAGTAGGACTTTTGCCTTTCAATTTAAGGTATCCAGTTTTCACCTTCAGATTGTTTTCCTTAAAATGCAGTGTCTTCTCTTATTGCAGAGGTCTTTCTTTTATTTTAATGACTTGAATCTGAAATAATTTCCAAAGATCATAAAAGGAAGCAAATCACTCCAACAAAGAAGTGTCTCAGTCTGGTAATCAGTTAGCTATACGGCTGAATCATCAAGGACAAATTGTCTGCAACTTGGTATCTGCCAAAAGATGGTACCCAAAGGAAGAATGTATTAAAATTCTCATATCTGGAAACACCTTCTCTTTCATCTCAATGAAGGGAAATTTCATTTAGAAACATAAAAAGACCAGTCACCACAGAAGTTCTAAATTGGTGACATTTTAGCTGTGCTGGTTTGAAAGCAAAACCAGTGAGACTCCAAGTCAGAAATACAATTTAATAGGAAAAAGTAAAATACATGCAAGTAATACAAAGAAAACAAAAACCACTGACAGAGTCAGAATACAACCTGATACCCTGCTAGTTAGGGTCGTGGCAGCAGTCCAGATGAGGTGGTCTTGCTGAAGTAGTGATCCTGTAGACAGGTCTGGTAGCTCTTGTCCTCTGGAAACCAGTGGGTCAGGGCTACCTGTTCTGTCCCAGTTCCCACATTATATCCAGGTGGGAATGCTTGGCTCCTCCCCCTGGGTGGAGCATCTCACAATGGGATGATGTAATTCTATGAGTCATGTGGTGGATCCTCACAATGGGCTGATGTCATTCTATGAGTCATGGGGTGGGTCCTCACAATGGCCCATTAAACACAAATGGCTCCCGGAGGGAGTTATCTATGACTCATAGGGCAAGGTGTTAATGGCCCATTAACAGGAGATAGTCCAGGGGAGGAGGCAAAGAAAAACATTGCCCCTCCTTTGTTTCAACAGTTAATGAAGATGGAGATAGAATACAGACCCTCTGGCACATTTTACATTGTAACCTAGGACATTAGCCTTTCCACATTTTAATTTTTTTTTCTTTCCAAAGGTAGTACTCAGAATGTATGGCTGATACACCTTCCCTAAGGGAAATGAAATTGATGTCTTAGGGAAATAATATATAGAGAGATACTGCTTTAGAAATTCTATGCAATTTTCTATTGTAAGAAGAAGTAAATAGAAGACAAGGTCAGAAAAATAATATAGATTCACAGAATGGCCTGGGTTGGAAAGCACCTTAAAGGTCGTTTAATTCCAACCCCTGTGCCACAGGCAGGATACCTTCCACTAGAACAGGTTCTTCAGAGCCCTATCTAACCTGGCCTTGAGCACTGCCAGGGAATGGGCATTCACAACTTCTCCAGGCAACATGTTCCGATCCTTCACCAACCCCAATAAAGAATTTAAGTTTACTCTCAGTTTGAAACCATTCACACCTGTCCTGTCACTTCATGCTCTTTTGAAAGTCTCTCTATATTTTTATTGTGGGACACAATTAGGTCACTCCAAAGCCTTCCCTTTCCCAAGATGAATAATCCCAATTCTCCTGATAGGAGAGGTGCTCCATACCTCTAATCAACTTAGCCCTCCTCTGGATTCACTCCAAAATGTCAATGTCCTTCCTGTGCTTGGGATTCCATGGGAATATCTCAGCAGAGACCAGAATACAGGGACAGAACCACATCCCTCAGCTTGCTGGTCATGCTTCTTTGAAGTAGCCCAGGATATTATGGGCTGTCTGAAAGGCAAGCACACCGTTTAGGGTCTTGTCCAATCTCTCACCCACCAGCACCCCCAAATCCTTCTTAGCAGGGCTGAGAAAATAAGAACTAGTGAGTTTGTCAAATATAGTTTGATATATTTACAATTTAATATATTTTACTTAGGAAAGAACTGAGCATCTTCCCTTTTTTGGTAAAATGAAACATGCTTACTGTTGCTTATAGGAAAAGCAAAACTGCATGAAAAAATTTTGAACAGGGACTTTGGTTGGTCTCACTGATCACTACAACACAGTAGTTAAAAACATAATTTAAGGAGACAGGTTTAGAGAAAGACTTGTACGAAGGAGTACAATAACAAAAGTTAGAGTCAGCATATGTCTTAGCAAATTGTGATTTTCTGACTTCCCTTCTTTTTAATTTGTATGGACATCTGCAGGATGATCTCAAATTATACCAGTATTAACGAAAAAAAACTACGTCAAATTCAGTGTGCTGTAAATTTATATTCTAAATAATTGTTTTCCAGTTTTCTTGGTTTATTTTTCTTGATACTTCCCTGAAATAGAATAATCAATCAAAATCACTTATGACATGTGGCAAGTCTGACTTGGCAGATGTTAAACAAGTTTGGTTATGTTGCCTGTAAGCAACTACTTTAGCAAATGAGGCATTTTACAGAATTTACAAAACATTCCAGAACATTGGTCTAAGGACTGGAGGCAGCTTTTCCATACACCTTGAATCCTGAATTCTTTTAAAGTATGGGAAGCTGCATGGTTCGCTCTTGCCTGGGCATACAAAACTGAAGTCTGGAATATTTATAAAATATATGGGAGATGTGCTGTCAGAACTTCAGCTTTAAAAACAAACAAAAAAAATCAAAAAAGTAATGCTTGTACATAAAAATTACTTTTTTAGTCTTCTTGAATACATTGTGAGCTGCAGTTTAGGAGGAAATGCAGAATTTTGGACATTAGACTCCCCAAAAGTTGTCACATATTGCTTCTATTGTTTTATAGTGGTTGTGAGATGGAATATTATTAAATGTCTTCAACTAGAATTTACTCTTCAAGACAAAAAAAGTGTTTAAAGAGGTTAATTTAAGCAGAACTGTGAACTTTGTCACTCGGGATTATGGATCAGACTGCATCATCTTAGATAAAGCTGTTCATTTACTGAGTTTCCTCACAGAGAAATGTGTATACTCATGTTGAAAATGAGCAGAAGTTTGAAGTAGGAAGAGGCAATAACTTCATAGACATTCAGAAGATCAATGGTGAATTCAAGAATACAAGTTTCATTCTTTGAATGCTGGGCTACTACATTCTGTAATAAGTGAAGATTATTTGAGAACAGCTGCTACAGAAACCTTCATGATCAACATAAAAGATATGGGCAGAGTCAATTCCCTCTAAAAGAAGGGATTTCAGTATGTTGTCATGGTTTCCTCAAGCCCCACTCAGCCTCTTACTCACTCCTGTACCTGTAAGATCAGAGAGAAAACAGGAAGGATAAAAGCCAGAAAACTCACGGGTTGAGATAGAGACAGTTTAATAGGGAAAGCAAAAGCCGCCCACACAAGCAAAGCAAAACAAAGAATTAGTCCAGCGCTTCTCATGGGCAGGCATATGTTCAGCCATGTCCAAGAGAGCACGGAGCCATCACATGTTACAGTTTTTTGGGAAGACAAACAACATCAATCCAAACGTCTCTCAAGTTCCTCTTTCTGAAGCCATCACTTCTTCCCTCCACTTGATATGCTGAGCATGATGTCATATGGTATAGAATATTCCTCTGGTCCATTGGGGTCGTCTGTCCCATCTGTGTCTCCTCCCATTCTCCCTTGCACCCCCAGCTTACTCCCCAGTGTGGCAGCAGAAAAAGCAGAAGAGGCCTTGGCTCTGTGTAACTATCACTCAGCAATAACAAAAACATCTCTATTAACCTTTATTCAGCCCAAATACAAAACACAGCCCCATACCAGCCATTATGAAGAAAATTAACTCTATCTCAGTTGAAACAGACACATGTATTTATGGTTTTAATTAAAGTATCCATAGGTGATTTTTTATACCATATGGAATTATTTAACTCAACAGGAAATTAGTTTAAGAAGTTTCTAATTCTGGCCAAGAAAAGAAATCATACTTGTAATACAAATGGAAGAATTTTAATCTTTCTCTGCCTTTCTCCCACCCTATTCACTTACTAAACAGAAAACAAAGTATGTGCTTGCACCTAGACAGTTTATTTTTAAAATTTTTATGCATAAAATGGGTGCTTATCTGAAACTGAAATTTCTTTTTACAAAATTAGTGAGAAATAGATAAATGTTGCTCCTTTTAAATAATAAGCCTTTATTAGTTTACAATTGTACTTTTTTAAATTAAGAAAATACAAGTTTTGGAGAAATTGCAGGTGTGAATTATGCTGTTTCTCAATGAACATTGTCTGATATATATAGAAAAAGCAAATCACTTTAGGAAAATATGAACTAGTTGAAAAAAGAAACCTAACTTTTTTATTTCTCTTGTGATTGTAAATTTTAACACCATTTAAATTATTTTCTTTCAGAATAAGATAATATTGCTGAGCGGAATGTATGGTCTCCAGATACAGTGATTATTAAAATACTGGCCTTTAAAATAATGATGATCCTAATAGCTAAGATAACAGAGAAGAAGGGAAGAACTATTGAATAGAATGTTAATTTCTTCCTATACTACTTTTACATTTTTTTTAATATTTTACACAGTTCCCTAATTTATTCTACAGTTGAAATAAGGTCAAACATTTCTAAGAGCAACTGTTACAAGAAATTTCTTCTTGCATGGACCTTTCCCTTGGGCAAGACTCTTTTCTGTCCTATAAAATAGGATATTTCCTTATTAAAGTAGCACTTTAAATTTTGAAGCATCTAAGACTAGTGCAAAGATATTTTTTTATCCTGTAAGACCAAGAAATTACTGAATGCCAACAAGTATTCCCTATTTGGAATCATCCCAATTTATGAGTACTTAAGGAACATATTTAACACTATTCACCGTTTAGCTCAGGGAGAAAAAAAAACCAAACAATAAAATGGTTGCTCCATCCCGAAGTGTAAGAGTGAGGTCTTATGTAAAGCCATAACTCCTGATTCTCAATTCTGTCAACAACAGTAATTTCAAACATTAATTACTCTTATTTTCCATATTACTTTTTGTTGTTATATTCAGCTTTAATTAGAAGTTATAGCTTGGTTGTGACTTTATCCTGAAATTTCAGCTCACATGAAGTGTTTACTGACTTTGAAACCCCTGAAAAATCTTTGACCCCTGAATTTTTCCTTCTCCCATTTCCCTTTTAATAGTAGATTAGGACACAGGATAGGGAGCTGGGAGAACTTGCCTTGAACTGTGCAATGAGTAAGTCAGAGGTAAAGTTCCTTCTTTTAACTCATTCTAGCAAACATGCAACTCTGGACTGAGAGAAAGCATTTCACACATCTGACTGAACTCAGATTCTGCAGATCATAGTTGTAGACTCCAGCAAACTCATCCTTTTTACTTATGGCTGCATTAGAACTGACACATGCAAGAAAACAAGAATGGTGTTTTGCAGCCTGATGTTTATAGAAATAACATGAAAGGAATAGATCAAAGACCCCTTCTTTGATGCATCCAATATAATAAATATAAATTTCTAAAAATAAACATGACAGCATCAAAAACTGTGCAACCCATGTTCTGTGCTCATCAGATTCTTTGATCATCTGCTTCTTATATCACTTTCTCTTAAAGATATTACTATAAGTTTGTCATATTATAATGTCTTCTTGTGGTGCCAGGTAGGTTGCACACATCCTCAAAAAGATACTTACTCAAATGCAATCAAAATGATCATGAATGTAAAGCTTGTGAAAAATGAAAAGACGTCCTTGAAAGAGCTTGACTTTTTTTTCTGTAGACCTGAATATGCCTTTTCACTGCATATGTTTATTCTGTGAAATGTTTTCAAAGTAATACTCAGACCATGTTCAATAGTGGATATACCAGTTGCAGTGCAAAACAGAAAAGAAAATTTAAGAAGTCACCAATATTTTCATCCATCAGCTCCTCCTGGTGTATTCTATCTCCTATGCCACATAAAGCAGTAATCTTTGACCCACTAATGCAGGGACACGAAAAGCCATATTTCCTTAAGTTAATTGCTTTCATGTATTCCTCCTATTTATAGCATGTATCTTTGTTCTTCCTGGTAACCCGGGAATCACATTCAAATCCTCTTGGTCAGAACTGTCTGCTTTGTATGTGTGAGCATCAGACGTTTCCTGCATACTGCCTAAGGACAAAAGGGCTGAAGGTTACCTTTGACACGGTTTCAAGGTCTGATTGCACATTGTGCTGTAATCGTTTCCTGAAGCTCACTGTGTATTTCCCTCATGGACTGGCTGGACAGTTATGTTCAAAGGGATGATTGGCTTTTAAAAAGAGGAGAATTACAAATAAAATGGGAAAGAGCAAAATTGAATGCCAGGAGCTGATAAAAGACTCAGATGCCAGGTATAGAAAAGGCAGACACAACCAAATCTGAGCAAGATAATCACCACATTGAATTCAGGCCGAATTTGGTGATAAGGCTTAAGACGAAAGGACCACCAATTGTTATTAACTATTTAATTGTTATTTCTAATTTGACTCATTTTTTAATATCATGCCCTTTAAGTCACTATGCAGATTGCCTCCTATTGGTAGTTTGTTTGTTTGTTTGGGGTTTTTTGTTGTTTTTTTGGTAATTGATTAATTATTTAAAGCTTCAGTGCTTTTATATGATGGAGGCTGAGCAACAAGAATATCTGAATTAAAACTGTAAGTGTACACTGAAGGGAAGGCTTACAATTTGTGACAGAGGTATTGTGACATCCAACTTGCCCAGTAAAAGACAAGTTCATGTGTTTAGAAAATAGTTTGATCTGGAAAACATGGTTTGTGCCAAAACAAAAGAACCCATTAAAAATAAATAAATAAATAGTATTTACTTTCAAAATAGTTTTCCAAAAGGAAGGAATAAATAAATAACAATATATATGTATTCATATATTTTCTTCTTTATTAACTTATCTAAAATCATGCCTGTACTAGTGTTTAGTTATGTTTGAGAGATTTCATGGTTTTTCATAGTCTAATTACATTGTTATAAATGGTGCTTCACTATTTCTTTAAATCCTCTGTTTTGAAATCCCCTGAATATTTTTCAGATAAGAATATTCAAACATAACTCATGATAGTGTAAATCTGGATTTTGTGTAAGTAAGTTCTAGGCTTTGCATGAATGTGCAAAATTATATTTTTTAGGTATACTTCTCAGCAGTAATATTTTTTCTTAAGTCATTCTAATCCTTATCTACCCAATTTTTTGGAATAAAATTTCGCATCTTTATTTCTCGGCCAACCTTCTGTACACAGATAGGTGTGTAAATTTTAACAAATACCACAATCATTATTGTGGAATAGACTGAAATAACATACATTTATTTCCTCATAGAAAAGAAAATCCTTTCAAAGACCTTGAAAAACAATAGAAGAAAAACAGTTGCCTGTTTCTAAAGAGCAGTGTCTGGTGCAGGGAGAATCACAACCTGCTTCACTGGTATTAACAAGTAGACTTATTGATGAAAACCAGTTCTATATACTGTATGGTGTACAAAAGATCAGTCCATTAACATATTTTAATAATTTTAAAATGTGTTCTAACCACATTCTGAAAAGTTCTGCATTTTTTAACATGAACTACCTTGTCTTCTGAATTTTTGGTGTTTTATTTTTTTCCCATGTTAATGTTAACACAAACTTGGAGGATCAAACTCTGCACATTATGTTTTCAGTGAATAAGTAGAGATTTCAGCTTTGCCTTTAGAAGACAGAATTTTTTTATGGTCATGGAACAGACAAACAAAAACTATCACAGCTGTGTTCGTACCAAGCCTTGACTATTCCAAGTAGTGGTTTGTTAAACTTGAATAAGAACTTGATACATGCATGTTTGTTCATTAATGTCTTTGTGATCAAACTGAAGAGAATTGCATTTACATGCATTGAAGAAATGCTCTTTTCAAGATCTATATATATATTATTTATGTGTTGAATTGATACATTAGATTCTTGTCTAATGTTTATTGATCCTTGGTTACTGAGGGAAGATTATATTCTAAAAGTTAATCTGAGCCTTCAAACACAACAGAAGAAGCTACACTAAATAGTTAGCAGTGACAACACTACTATATAAGGAAAAAGAAAAGTTGGTTATTTAAATCTTCAGTGCTATGGATACTAACTGTGGATGTTAGAATATTATAGCTTAAAAAGAGAGAAGTAATATGACTTGTTTCTTATAATTTTCTGTCATGTAAAAGAAAATAAAATTTATCCCTATACCTTGCCCTGAAGAATGTTCTCTACTGTGTATCCAAGATGCTTTATTCACATGAGCTAATCTCCACGCTAGCCAAGATGAGTGAAGGATTGGTCATATCCTACTGAGAGGAACTAGCTGCAGAAGAGTAATCTAGCAGAATGCAAGAAGAATTGCATGTTAAAGATACTCAATAGCACCTTGTTCTTTAAAATAAAGGAGACAGTGGGTGTGGATGAACTATGGCTGAGGTCTCGGCTCCCCTGGCTGAGGACTTGGGTCTCACACCTGAAGACAGGAGCAAGACTACATGGAAGAGGTTGCTGACAGGACAGAGGACATGAGTTATAGGGGGTTCCTAAGCCCTTAAATGGCTGCTGAGTAAATAGAAAAGCTCTGACATACATTTTTTTTATTTTTACTTCTTCTGGATATATCTAAGGTTCCACTAGAAAGTATTTCTATTCTTTATGTCTCCCAAAGGGTTGACGTATGAACAATAGTAGTCCCATAAAATTAGAGCTGTTGGTCTTTCCATGAACATGAATCATGATTCATTTTGAAATCCCCTTTATGGCTTTCAGCAACTTTATAGCTAGGGGCTGACTAGAAAACAGGAAGGATGCGAAGTAAGCAGAAGCCTTTTCCTAGCAGGCTCAGTAAGCAGTAAGCATTTAGCAAGGAGAAGAGACTCTTTCAGGGAGTGCTCCAGAGCAGGAGCCTAGTTCAGGTGAAGTTGCCTCTAGAAGAGCCCTCAAATCTCACTGACTGTACTAAGAAAACAAGAAAAAATATGCTCCTTACAGAAATACTTAAATTTAGTTGACTCACTTATAGAGAAATCAAGCAAACACCCTTTTTAAAAAATATCTGTAAAAGAAAATGTAATATTTTATTTCTTTGGGGCTCTTTTCGTACTTTTGTTTGGGTTTTTTAGTGGGGTTTTTGATGGGTTTCTTTTGGTAAGAGCTAAGAATTGATAAAGTGGGAGAGAAGGATTATGGTATAAAAATGCAGTGAAAGATAATGACAGCATTTATACAAGCTTGTATCTCTTGCACCTGTGCTGGGCACAAACCACAACAGAATGAAAACAACAGAGAATATAGTGAGATAATTGCAGAAAAAAAATTTAAATTAGTAATTAGAAGCAAAATTCCTGTCAAAAAAATAATGACTTGGTCTAAAATACACTGAACTTCTAAGATGGTATTATATTATTTTATTTATTTTAAATAATAAAAAATGTCAACAGCTCTATAACAAGTTAATCAGAAGGAAAAGAACAGTGCCACACAGAAATTGGAACTGTTGGGGTTGGCAGTGCCCAAGAAATGTTTGGTATTATATACACAAAAATATAAATAAGTAAAATTGTTCTTTTTTTCTCTCCAAGGCTGTTTCATAGTCAGCTGTGTCACAGAAAGTGACTAGATAATCGACACATAAAGATATAAAACTTTTGTTTTCAAAATGATAGGCTCAATACCCAAATAAATTAATCTGACACTCGATTCTGCAAGGTGCTGAGCAGTTCGCTTTGACTCAGCAAAATGTCTCCCATCTACTTCAATCTCATTAAGACCTCTGTCCATTAAATATGTGCTGGGAATTCATTGTTAGAAAAAAGGAAAAAAACCAAACCTAAACAACCTTTAAACCCACAGATATGATTATAGAAGATTCATTTATCCAGAGAACTATTGAATGTTTTGTAAAGATTTACTTTTAAATCTGCAAGGGATTGCTGAAAATTTGAGTTAAAACAATTTTTCAACTCTTTTTTTTTAATGTAGGTAGGAAGCCTTGAGTGCTTCCTTTTTTTCAGTTGTTATCAGAAATGGGCCTGCTGTTTTCTAATATTTTTGGAAGATCACTCTATTAAAATGTTGTACAGCAGCTATGTGTTATTTTATTGAAATATGAACATGAAACACAAAATCTTAAATTATGTATTCTTTGATTCTCTGATTTAGATTATTTGTCTGGTTAAATGAGTCTATCTAGACTCATGATAGGAAAAGATCAAAAAGGAAGGGCTAAGTCTCTAAAGGTCGAGTATCACTACATAAAATAATATTTTTATATTTTCAATGCTTGGGAACATGAGAGATTATAGGAAAAACAGAAGCTGAAATATATACTGAGTAGGCAAAACACAGAATAATAACTAACCACCTCCACCTTGAGCAAGCTTAAACTCACAGCAGGTGCTTTTCTCACTATAAACAAGATAGGTTGTGAGAAGGAACAGAAAGAAAGAATTGCCACAAAAGCTAAGACTAATTGGAGGTTATGGGGATGGGTGAGATGTCATTTCCTTATCTACCTGCTGCACTGTGATACAACACAGGCAGGTTTTGGATAAAGATCTGAGAACCTAAGTCTCTTGGGAGACCTCAGAAGCCAGACAATGTCAGGCCTATAACTAGCTTCTTTTAACTTGGTCATTGTGATGGATAATAGTGTGATGGTTACAGTACTTACTTCAGAAGAGTGAAACTGGGGTCATCACCTTTGCTGAACATTGTGGAAAAGGTAACCAGCAATTCTCTGCTGAGGTGTGTTTCTTATCTTTTCTATCCTAAATTTCAGCCTACCCTTCATTTTCTCACATTCTCAGCTGCATGTTTTCTCAGCTTGATGAAATGAAACAGTGGAGAGTCCTGTGCAAGAGTTTAATGTGTCTTGGTGGATAGGACACTTCTGGAAATATGGTGCCACCTTTGCCTTGTCTGAAACCACTGCTTTGTTTTACTTCATTTACTTCTACCTTAGACTGAATTAAATAACATTCCTTGGTATTTTCTATACTTGGTGATTAAAGCCCATATCTGACATGGGTAGACTGGATCACCTTTCAGAATCTAGGGAAATGACCTAAGATATTAAATTGAAGAAAGAAGATTACAGTCCTGTGTTTGAAAATGATTTTCAACTGGAGTAAATATAAAATGGTTATTAAATAATGTATTAAATATATTTTAAATAATGGAGGTAACAGACTACCTGCCCAAAGTTTAAATAAGAAAGCATGAGAATGAAATGGAAAAAGAATTCTCAGAGCCTTTTAATTCTGACAGAACATCTGGTCAATTATACAACATGTGATTCTCAAAATGACTAATTTTAGAACCTTTTTTTAAATGTTCCTGTTTAAAAATATTTTTGCTCAAATATATAATGATGCTAACTGTATCTACAGGCTTGAATTGATGACACTGGACTACTCACTACATGAGGCAGCAAAGTCACCTCTTGAGGACTTGGGAGGTGAAGTCTTGTTGGGAGTTAATCTCATTAAGTAGACTAGGAACTTACACAACTTGGATGTCTATCTATATGTGGTGTACCCTCTCCTCATAATAGAGAATGGTAAAATTAATCTGATTAATTTTAAGCAATGAATTAAGAACTGGGAAAAAATCTTAGAACTGCCTTCTCTGAACTTACTGCAAAAAAAGTCCTCGCAGCTCAGATATCTGAGGGAGACAGATACCTGGGGAGAGCAGTATATGTTGTCTGCCTTGACTTCTGAAGGGCTTTTGACACTGTCTCCTGTAACATCCTCATAGGTGAGGTCAAGCAGTGTGAGTTACAGGAGTGGACAGTGAGGTGGATTGAGGACTGCTCCAGGTGAACCTGCTTAAGCAAAGGAACTTTGCTTAGGTGATCTCCAGAGATACCTTTGTATCGTCACCATTCCGTGATTCTGTAATATAAAGGATATTTTTTGGCAAATCCTTCCTTGTATTCAAAAATAATATTCCACTTAAATATTGTGGCATTCTTTAAAATCACATTTCTTCTTACTGTTTTTGCCATGAGAAATGAAGTTGTTGTAGCATCACAGAATGTTAAATTCCCAAAATGTTCTCCTGAGTCTAATCTCATGTCTATTTGCAACATTTGGGGTGTTTTGAAGTTACTTTCAGGGACTTTTGTGCATCCTTTTTAATAATTGAAACTTTAGTAGTAATAGTGTTCTACACGTTTGTTTATTCTTTTTCAGTCCTGTCATTTCATCGTGAATTTGCATTAGCAATGTAATTATTTTGCTTTAGTACAGTCAAATGCACTCTACAGAACTGTTTCTTGTTTAATTTTGCTTTTTTATTTTAATGAGACTTTTAAGAACGTGTAGCTTATATGAAATCAGCAGTAGAAGGTGAGGTGTGCATAGCATCATAAAATTTCTAGTGAAAGAGATATACCATTACTGTCAGTTGTTAAAAAATATTTTGCATATTTAAGAAGCAATGACTTTTCTAAAACAATGTCTTCTATATTGCTGCCACTAGTACAAATGTCTTTTTAGGATAACTCTACCATCGTCAGGAAGCAAGAGGAAAAACAAAATAAAAAAGAAGCAAACAAAAAAAAAAACCCCAAAAACCCAAAAAACAGTCTTCAAAGCTTCTGGGAGCTGGTGATTTAAATAGTGATCTTTCCCAGTCAGATAATAGCTTAAGAAGAAAAACGTGCTTGAAGCTTCTCTTTCATGAATTCAAAACATGACCACAGGTCGAGTGAATTTTTTGTTCCCTGAAGGGTTTTAAATAAAGTTAAAAAATAAAATTAATTCTTTATTAATTATTAATTAATCATTAATTAATTATTCCATTAATTATTTAAAATAAAATTAATTAATTAATTAAAATGAATTAAATAAAGTTAAAAAAAACATAACCTGACCTTTTTACTTGGAAGTAATTGAAAACAGTTAAAATTATATCAACTTTTAAGAATTCTTACAGAAACTTATTAAGAAAATCATAATTACAGTAGATAAAACTGGTTATATTAAAAGAGTAATCAGAATGTTTATTAAAAAGAGAGTATTATTATCACGCTGAATGGAATTCAAAGATAATAACAAGCTTGTTAAAAGCTGTTTAAAAAAGAGTAAAAATCCCTTTTTCTAGCACTGTGGCTTTCAGGTATTGGCAGCTAACAATTTGACTCAACATTCAAGTAATGGTAGAACTATTTGAACTAGGAAAAGCCTTACTCCAGCCAGCTCCAAAAGACCTGACATGTTTAGGGAATTACAAGTTGTGTGTACTGGAATTCAAAGCACAGTCTTGTCAACACAAACAATAGATGTTTTCAGCTTCTTTGTAGGCGTAACAGCCAAGACAAGGATAAGTAAGGATTGCAGATGACTCAGGTGAGTGTCTTGGGATATAGGAAGGAAGTGCTATTACTTGCTACTGTTAAAATAGTATTTCAGAATGGTTATCTCTTATTTTGGGGGTTTAGAAATATTTTTTTGGATCTGGTAGTTTTTTTTTCACTGTGTAACAGTCATGTTTTGATGGATTGTCAAATATGAAAACTTGGAGAAAAAGTTTAATTTGCCTTATGGAGTATTTGTTTTTTCTGTGATGTGAACTGAGCCATGTCACTGCTTGGCACTGTAGCAGGTAGGTACAGATGTTATTTTTTTGTTGTTATGAGGTGATCATATAACTCCGATAATACCTTTTGCATTCTTTATACAGTAGGTTTATTTTCAAAGTTAAACTGTTGACTTGCTTGAACAAAAGAAAAACAAAAAACCAAAAACACAAACAAAAAAAAAACCCAACCAAACAAAAAAAATTAAAAAAAAACAAAAACAAAAAAAACCAAACAAAAAACCTAGAAATACAGACTTTCTTACTTTTGGAGCTCTGAAAAGAAGGATATGGGTTGACAAATGTAAAATCAAAACACATTTACTTGTGGTGCAGTCTGGAATTAGTTGGTTTTTATTATCAGAGAAAACTGGTTTCTGTTTCTGGGGAACAATAATTTTCAAATAAAAAACAAACCAAATGAGCAAAATATGGAAACTTATTAAGAAAAACTTGGTAAGTTATTTTACAGTAAAGTTGTCCTTTTAATACTTGTTAATCTAGTAAGCAATAGTTAAAAGGGGTTCCCAAGAACGTGTAATCTTGCTTTACAACAGTCATCCAATATCCTTAACCAGCCTGCTCAACTTTGGATTCTTCCCTGAGTTAACTGAAGGAATAGTTTTAACAAGAAATGTAGATATATTAGAGTTAAAACTGACATTGCCTCATGAAACACCAAATAGAAGTGTCATAGAAACACATGCAGTGATGTCACTTACAGTGCAAGGCATGCTGAATAAAAGGAATCAAGTTCCCAGAGGAGGAATGTACACAATATTTAATGGGAACACTGCACACCAATTCTGAAACATGGAGAAGACCTTGCAGCACTAACAGCTTTGACAGCAGATGATGAGGCTCCAGTGTATGACATCTGACCTTAAAAAAAAAAAAGTCTATCTCCCTAGTTATGAAATGCAAAGGATAAAAGGACTTGTCAGAATGGGGTGACTGAGTCACTGTTTCCTTCAGCATGACCAAATCCAGGGCAGATTAGGACACAAATATGTACATATACTAGGGTTCATTTTTTGTCCTCCCAAAGGTGGCAATTTCTATTATTACATGTCAAATAAATATTTTACCAGTGAAACATATTATAAAATATGATAAAATTTCACATACTTTGAAAAGAACAAATTAAAATGTGAGTTCTTTTTCCCATGACCACACTAGCAGCTATGTCTTATTCACATAATGTTCTTGTAGGAAGTTGGATTTGTAGCAGTAAAACCGATGAACAAGGGAACTCTTTGTATAGCAGAGGAGAGTATCTTCATTGTTATTGAAAGGTCCTGAAAAATATCTAAAGGCAATTAGACAAAATAATAAAATTATATATCTAAGACCTCATTTTCCTATTTTGTCATGAATATGTAGCAATTTTAATTTTGACATTGAGATGTTACGTGCATGACTTTCAAATGACATTCAATATTTTAGTGTAAGTTACCTCAAAATACTTTTGTGTAAAAAGTAGTTTAACTATTACATTCAGTTGATGCATCAGATATTGGAGCAGCTCATGGAAAAAGGGCATGAAAAATCAGAGTGAAAAATGAAAAATAGACTAAAAAAGGGTTGGGAACACGTTTCTTTACCTTGTGGCTAGTTTAGCAACTTGCATTCTTTATAAACCAGGTTGTACTTGTTTTTAATTCCTATAATAAATATCTTTCCTAGACAAACAAAATCTTTTGTCACTTACTTTGTAAGTTAGTTTGACCACCTAAGTCCAGTTTTTAATTACTGGATTTGCTGAAATTGATTTGTCTTCTAATGTCCCACTGAGAAATAAAATGGACTTGCTGGAGAATATAGAAACTTAGAGTCATGAAAAGGACACATAATTTTGCCATTTCTTTTGTTCTTCAAGTGCAAGGCAGTATTTTAAATAGATAAAAGTGAAATCTATGAGATATAGCAGTACCTAAATAGTCTGAAATTACTCTAACAAACCTAATTTTAGTTTTCACACAAATTTATGATCATTTCAGTTATAAAATACCTACATATATAAATTGTTTTCTTCCAGAAGAGCTACTGTGATAGATTTAATATGTATTTGATTCTTTTTCCTCGATTATTCTAATAGATTTCATCTACTATATATTGCACTCAAACTCTGTCTCTTTTCTCCAGTTTGGGGAGATTTTTTGAATTCTGGTGAATATGCAGACCAGGACAACTGGTCTTTAAAATGGAAGGAAGCTATGAATTTCACTCATGAAAATTTGCTTTTAAAAAGCTCATATGGTTTTGACTGAAATTGAATTTTGATTAATAAATCTGCATGTATTTTCTTGTATAGAGAGTTACCTGGATTTATTGAAATGTGTACAGAGTCATAAGACAGTTATTTTTTACCCAAAATATTTCTGGAGGAAAATTATGTAAGTGCAATATACTCTTGGAGAAAATGGGCAACATTCTGCATTTCCAAATGGTGACAATTATAGCTTCTACTTACTTTAACTAGAAGCAGCATTGCTATGCAAATTATTTAATGAACTAAGATAGTCTCAAGATGGCCAACAAATGGGAAGAAATGGAAAAAAGGCATCGGTGTCTCAATTAAATACTAATATTAGGGGCATATTAATGAGATTTTGAATTTTTTTTGATTTTGAAGACATCCTCGTCTTTATCTGCAAGTACAGAACATATGGAAATACCAACCATCTGCACTGTCAATTGTAGTCTGCAGGAATAACTTGAAAACAATGTACAGGAGCTCAACAGCTACTTACAAATGGTATGAGCATCTTAAAAGTGATTTCTTCATGGACAAAATTCTCTTTGCATCATTATTATGTTTCTTCACATCTTACCCCTGACTATGCATGTGGTCTGCCCAGCTTGGGGTAATACTCTGACAATGCACCTCACTTACATCTTTTTTTCATATCAGAAACCAGCAGGACATAATACTGTCCTTCATAAAGGTTGGGCGTAAAGAGAACTGAATTTAGAATTTTTTTATATTAAATGAATAAAGTGCACATAGATAGTCTGTGATATTACAGGAGTGAACAAATTCATGTTTATATTATTCATGTTTATGTTTTCAATATCCAGGGATAGGACATGGATAGTTCCTAAGATAATATCAACTTAAATAACCAATTTGAGTAAAATAAAAGGAAATACAATCACTGTGTGGTAAAGAAATTCAGTTCTAAGCATGTTTCTTATTTCTGCCTAAATAATCATTTTCTCACAAAAGTGCAAAGAAGCAGTTTAGACAGCAAAAGTATTCAGACATATTAAAGATTCAGGTATCCTTCATGAACATATAGAGTGGCAAGATCCTAAATAATATTTGATTTCAAAATTGTATTTTAATAAATTTTAAAAATTCTCATAATTGGCCTCTACTGATAGTATTTGAGGTGATGATTTTGTTTTCTTTTTGATTTTACATAGGATTATTTTTAAGGAATAATTTTGAGACTTGTGTTGATTGGCCTACTTAGGCTTCAAATTTTATTTGTGGGAGAATGCATCAGCCACAGTGATGTGCACAAATCTGTCCGTTTCACAGCTAAAAATGTGCATCAGTGGATTTTAAGTACTTTAATTCCTAGATAGAAATATAATCCAATGGATTAGACACCTGAGCTGTTTAGAACATTTTCTGTTTATTCCATTATCTTGCTCTTGTGAGTCCCCTTTACTGCTTCCTGCCTCTTGTATTCCTGTTTGTTCAGCTTAGTGTCAGCTGGAAAACAAATTCTATAAGAAGGATTTTTTTCTAGAATGCTCTTTGCCCTAATGTTTGGGAAACTCTTCAGTAGTGTAGGAAAGGGGATTTCAGTTTCTATGTGGTTGAGCAGAACTAAGAATCGAGAAAGAACGCTTGTCTTTTATTTTCTGACATCCATCTCAGCTTCCATTGATGACTATAGAGGTTCATCCAATGGATTACAGACAATGGAAATAGGATGGAATTCAGTCTATCTGACAAGGGTACTGTGTCCATTATGTATTCCATGGCTTGACCAGAAAGAAAATTTAGTTAAATGACTGGAATTTTCTTGGAAATACCAGGAAAATACAGAAATCCAGTACTTATAACCCATTCACTTGATATGCTAGAGATGCCCCTCTCTATCTGCCTGGGTTTTGTTGCTGTGGGGTTTTTTTGTAAGATTGTTTTGAACTCTACTTTATATGAATACAGAGGTCCCATTATGTTGTTTCACAATCCACACACTATTTATGTTGCTTTGAAAAGATCTCTGACTCAGCTATTGCCACCACTCTACCCCAGCTGACCCCTTTTCTTTCTGCATTAGTACTCCATTACTTTGGCACTGGTACACTGGGTTTGTCTTTGAATTTTTCCTTATAATGTTGCAAAAGGAATAACATTCTCTGCCAAAGTAAAATAAAACAGTTAGGCTGATGTAGCTGAAATACTACTTATTTTCATCAGCAGAAAAATTGGCCAAATTTTCAGCTACTTATTTTATAAGCATTGTTAAGGAATGCAAAATTATTGACTCCTTCACTTTGTCAGATCAGGAACTAAAGCCCCAATATGATTAGTAATTATATTAGTCACTAATTTACCTACAGCAGGTGTTGGTCTGAGGCCTTGAATCCATGAAGAATACTTGCCGGCAATAATCAGCAAAATGGTATTTCCTAGTAAAGGGATTTCCCACCAGAGCAGTTTGTCAGTGCAGCTGTTCATCATTATGTACAGTCAGCTACTCTGCAGCCTCCATCTTTTACATAAAAGGATATGTTGCATGATTCTTACCCTCAGAAGAAGTGCTAAATATCAACAAAGTCTTTATGCCATCTATAAGTTGTTTATGAATATGTGAACATGAATCATGAGGAATTTCTATTTTATTTTTAAAACATATGAAATTTTCCTATATAAAATCAAATGAAAGATACCCATTGAAATAAGTCAGTATTTAAACTATAAATTGCCCTTAAGCTTAAAGTGGATATGTATTCATTTCTAAGAAAATGTTGCTTCTCCTTCATTAAAATAAAATATCAATCACTGTGAAGAAGAAATCTTCCATTTGCACATTAGCTTTCACACCTATTTTCCATTTTTATTGCACAGAACTGTTGAAGTTTTAAGTGTGGCTTTCAAGTTTAACGCATGAGTATTTATTATTCATCTCAGCTTTTGGACAGTATACCTACTCAAAACAGTTTTGATTAATTTACTGTTGTGATAATTGAGAAAAAAATTACATAATATAGTAAAATAATCAAATAAACTACTTGGAAACTTAAAATGGTTCTTTCAGCTGTGACATGAAAAAAATTGCAGGGTTAGATAACATCTAAAATGGATATACAGATATTATTTCCCCCCTACGCCATAGAATATGTTACATAAAGAGATCTTCCACTGATTGTGGATACATAAAATGCCTTCATATGCGTACCAAAATATTCTGAGTGTCTAAGTCAAATAAATTGCATGATTTTGTATAAACATTGTGGGTAAAATCCTAAGCCGACAGAAAACAACAAAATATTTCTATGTACTTAATAAAACCTACTTAAAATCTACTGAAGTTAGATATATGTAGTATCTACTGAAATAGTGCTATTGCTACTATTACTAATGCTTTTATAGTATTACTTAATCTGTAGTATTTTGGTGCTAGTACACATATTTTTGTTGTCATAAAAAGTTTGAATTTGATATCTTAAAGATGCAAGATTCATGAACAACACATTCTAGCTATAGGCAGGAAGGCACATTGCTATTTCTCACAAGCAGTAAGCATCATTAAATTCTACTCATCTTCAGAGAAGTAAGTGCTGTAAATGCTATTTTTATAATTTTTGTGAGATTTGAAAGTGCAATTCTTTTTTGTGTATAAACTTTATAAACTTTGCTGTATGCATTGCTCTAATAATTCAGTCAGAAATTCATCCTTTAGATGATCTACTTTCCAAAAACAAAATTCTGCTTTCTTTTTGTGCTTTGTATCTTTCTATATAAGACTTTGACTCACAATGCTCTTAGGGATGACAGACAATAGTTTGTCATTTTAAAGTTTCATAGTTAATACAGAACAGATTGAGCACCTTTTGAAAAAGTGGAGGAGCTAATTTTTTCCTCCTCTTTTTCTCTAAGCAAGAAATTTTTGTTGGTTTTGGCATTGGTTTTGGAGGGTGGGTTTGTTTGTGGGGAGATTTTTGTTTGTGGTTCAGGGGTTTTTTTTGTCTGTTTTGGTTAGTTGGTTTGGGGGGTTTTTGGGTTTTGTGTATATGTATTTCTTTTCCCTTTGGGATTTTGGTGGGGTTTTTTGGGTGGGGTGTTGGTTTTTGGGCAAGGAGTTAGTGTTGTTTTGGGGTTTTTTTCTGTAATCCTAGTATTTAGACTGAATATATGCTAAGGAATGTGGCTGACCTTTGGTGGTGTCAGATATTTGTGGGACCTTTAGGTAGCACTTGCCTTTAGGATTAATAACATTTTATTCCTGTGAGACTTACAGAAATGATACCTGACCCTGTTAGAAAATGCACAGCCACAGAGCATTAGGCTTTCTGTCTCCTAAAATCTTATTTTAGACAGGCAGTCGCAGGCTAATGAAAGGAGAATAGCAGAGGCACATGGTGAAAGGAGTAATGGATGATAATTTTTTTGAAGAGAAGTCATTCTTAGCAGGATATTCTAGTAAAAAGAAGTAAGAAATAGACAAAATATGATGGCTGAAGTGAATGTGCTAAAGAAAGGACAGCTAAGAAAAATGAAAATTGAGCAGAAAATTTACAGAAATACAGATAAAGAAATCTCATTCAAAAATTGCTTATAATTTATGTTCCCAAATTTGGTTTCTACATACCTGCATCTACTATTCTGACTTCTTTATTGTCTTTGCTCTCCTGGAACAGGCATGGGACCAAGGACAATGTAATTTAATGTCTTTATATTTGGGAAGAGCTTTAGTAGCTTGCCTCCAGACAATGTCAGTGGGAGGAGTCTCTAGTCAGTGCAGCCTCTGGTTTAGTTGCTTGTGCTCTGACCAGTTTCAGCTAGTCCTTGTCTTCAGTCTTTCCTCTGTGTGCAGTGTCTGATTTGTAGACCTACCAATAAATATCATGCCTGAATAGCATAAGAATATAACGGAATAACATAAGATGGAAAGGCGAGCTAGCTACTGCATGTTGCCAAACCAAACAAAAAGCCAAAGTGTATTTCTGCTTTGATACAAATGGTTTATCAATTTTTTTTCAGTGTTATATTAAATCTTTGCTATTTAGATGTTTCTAAAACATAGCTTCCACTAAAACTTAGTGTTGCTTGCATATAAAAATACCTGACAAAGTAAGAAAGAACAAGATACTATTTTGTAAACACATTACAAAAAAACAAGAGGTGAAGAAAGATAAATCACACAGAACCACACAGAATTTACTCAGTTGGAAGGGACCCACAAGGATCATGGGGTTCAACTCCTGGCCCTGCACAAGGCAACCCCAAAAATCAGACCATGTGCCCAAGAGTGTCACCAAAAGCTTCTTGAACTCCGTCAGGCTTGGAGCTGTGATCACTTCCTTGAGGAGCCCTGTGCCCAAACACACCCTCTGAGTGAAGAACCTTTTTCTAATATCCAGCCTAAGACTTCCTTGACACAACATCAAGCCATTCCCTTGGGTCCTGACACTGATCACCACAGAGAAGAAGAGATCAGTGCCTGCCCCTCTGCTTGCCCTCACAAGGAAGCTGTAACTGCAGTGTGGTCTCCCCTCAGTGTCCTCTTCTCCAGGATGAATAGACCAAGTGATTTCAGCTTCTCCATCCTCACTGCCCTCCTTTGGACACTGTCTAATAGTTGAATTTCTTCCTTTTATTGTGGCACCAACAACTGCCCTCAGCACTTGGGGTGAGGCTGCCCCAGTGCAGAGCAGAGTGGGACAATCCCCTCCCTTGCCCAGCTGGTGATGCTGGGCCTGATGCCCCCCAGGACAGGGTTGGCCCTCCTGGCTGCCAAGGCACTGCTAATTCATATTTGACTTTCTGTTGATCAGGATCCCCAGGTCCCTTTCTTCAGGGCTCTTGTCTAGGATCTCATTTCCCAGTTTGTACATCCAGGGTTGCCTCATCCCAAGTGCACAGTCTGGCACTTTCCCTTGTTGAGCTTTTTATGGTTGGTGATTGCCCAGCTCTCTAATTTGTTGAGGACTCTCTGCGGGGCCTCCCTCCCTGCCTTTGAGGGAGTCAGCACCTTCTCCCAGTATTGTATTGCCTGTGAACTTAGTGTCCCTTCTAGTCCTGCATCCAAGTCATGAAGATGAAGAGCACAGGGCTGAGGATGGAGCGCTGTGGAACCCCACTGGTGACAAGTCACCAGAATGTCACCCTGTTCACGTAACTCTTTGTGCCCAACCTGTGGGCCAGTTGCTCACCCATCACATGATGTGTTTATTGAGAAAGGGAAAGATACAAGTTTGTTGTTCTTATAACAATATAATATGTACTTTTTTCACTTAGGAATGATTTAAAAAAATTTATGTCTTTCTCCTGTTGTAATTTTTCTTCTCTGTTTAAAGTATTCCCTTTGTTTCCTTGTAGAGATACAAGTAATAATTTTTATAAGAAATGAAGTACACAGTTAAAAAAGCTGAAAGACTTTGCTATTTCTCTTATGTGCATACATTTATTTGGAAAAAATATGATAATTAATAATTTATAGACTCTTATTCTAAGAGTCTCCTGTGGAAAAATGGATTTAGAAAGATAATGTGAGAATACAACAATCTCTCCCACCATATGTTTTTTAAAGGCCTGCCAATTTTACATTTATTTCATATTTAATGTAGTCCAGGTTTGTGTAATAATTTCACTCTGAGAGCACAATACTGCAATGAATCAGAGAGCATTGGAAGTGCTTTTTTTTCTGTGGAAGTCAGTCAAATATAGAAATAATCTGACCATGAGTGTTTGTGACGGATCAGGTAGCAAATAAATTGGGAGTTGAAATAATATTTTTACCAGAAAAAATAAGTAGAGCAAGAACAAAATGTCTTTTAAGCTCAAAGACATCTAATAGTGGATATGGAATAGATATCCAAAGGTCATTATTGCTAAGTGTGTATATTACTATACTCTAGTGACAGTTAAGACTTGAACAAGAAATGTTGCTGATAATGACCTGTGTACATAGCATAAATAATTTTCTAGCATTAAACACAGAAGATTTACCAACAAACTCAGAAAATCATCTATTTCTTGCAGTAAAATTTATTTCCAAGTTTGAAATGCATGAATGATTTTTTTAGACTAATTTGTATTCCCATCTTCATAAGTTAGACAACTTGTGTCGATATAAGAGTAAATCTAAAGTGAAGGTAAAAAAAAACAGCTGTAAAGGAATAGTTCCACTTCCATTTCAGGGTAATGGGTCTGCAGAGGGAGTTATCTTGAAAGAGATACTGAAGAGCTCTTTATAACCAACACCCAGTCAATCTTTGTGCAGGCATATTTAGCTTCTTGCTTCTTGGCTATTCAGATGATGCAAAGAACTTCAATTTTCATCAAGATTTTTTTTTTTTGCTTGCATTTGTTCTTTTCTTATTTTCCCACACATCATATGGACACTCAGCAATTCCTGCATGCATGGTCATGATGATAAGAAAATTATATATTTTTATAGCACTGATTATACAGCCTGCTACTCTACCACTTGTTTTCTTCTGTAGCAGACAGAAATGTGAAAGGGTACATAATTCAAAATGTATTGATATATAAATATAAATATATATTACAACTGCCAATACTTCAGCTGTATGGTCCAGTGCAGGAGTTTGCCAGAGCTCTGAAGATCCTGTATAAAACTCATTGTATAAATTCTACATTTCTAACTGCAAGTGCTCATACACTACTCGTGTATTTTCACTCTACCATCCACTTCAGAAATTTTAAGCATCTAGTAGTAATCTCTTGCTGTTAACTGCAACACAGAAGAACTAAAACAAAGGCTAATAACTCTTATCCCATCTAAAAAAAATATGCAGAGCTGTCATTAGGCAGTCTCCATTGACTGGCCACAACAAAAGCTAGATGATAAGATTCAGCAAGATTCTTAACCTTAGTAAAGTTAGATGAAGAGGAATCCTGTTCTTAAAATCTTCCCTAAAGTCTCTAAGTTTTGTTAGGCTCTTATAATACCTTAATAGCTTCATTTGAGCTTAGGTAGACATAATTTTCATCACTCTGAGCATTTTGAGGCCCACTGCAGAGAAAAGAATTCAGCTCTGTGTCCTCGTTGCTTGCTGCTCTGTGTGTGTTCAGACAGTATGCATAAGAAAAGTCATAAGCAGAAAAGGATGGTAAAAATCTGAAAAAAAAATAAAAAGACAATTGAAGACATGTTTCCAGTTTGATTCTCACTTCCTATGTTAAAAATGCTGGAAATAACACCAAAAAGTGCATCCAAAAATTACTGTGATTATATCAAAACTATATTCAAAGTTTGAACTGGCTCACATTTTTCAATATTCAAGGCAAGAAGTTACCTTTCCAGTCTTTATGGGGCTTTGAACTGACACTGACATTTTGATTCAGGATGTTTAGTTTTTTAGATTCCCGTGTCTTCTGTTGATGGCTGAAGAGATATTTAAAATATTTAGTGCTCCACATAATGCCATGGAACAGTCTGGTAGAGCTCTAATGTCACCTTTAAATGGAATACTCCTGTGCTAATAATATGATAAAATTCTATGTAGTCCCCATGCATGCTTCATATTACTAGTACTTATGGTCCTTATTTTTTTTTTTTTGTTCACAGTTTTAAATGAAACTCCCATTTGTTTTAAGGAATTTTATCCTGAATGAAAACTACTGCATCTGTTATTTTGTTTATTTTATCCAAGTCTCCTTGAGTCAATGGGCATCTTTGTAGGGACTTACATGGATGTGGGATTTATGCCACTGAAGAGCACCCTTTTAGTGAAGCTTCAGAGAATGGGGCTCACTTCCAAAGGTTTGCAGACTTAGGCTTGATCTTGGGTTTATTCACAAAAGGACGTAAGGATCCAAAGTTCAGTTTTGTTGTGTTGCACAGTTATGTCTCATTGCTTTTTCTGTAATACAGGGATGATTACAGTTTTTCTCACAAATTGCTCAATTTATCTGTCTGAAGTCTAGGGATGCAATTTAAAGTAGGTAAGTATTAATATTAATGGCTAACTGCTATTTTTGAAATCCCTATTCAGGTACTGCCTAATCCTTTAAGAAGCAAGATCTCTTTCAGTTCTCAATAAAAAGCTATTCACAGAGAGGGTTTCCTAGATCATTTTAGTAATACTCAGAAACTAGCCTTTAATGGGAATAACTGGGAGGGAGAGAGAGAGAGACATGTGAAAAAAACACACATGAAAGCCACTAAAAGATACCCAATGACAGTGCCTATTG